>CAMRHE010000747.1:0-117500 GCA_947044405.1 Leptodactylus fallax | reverse complement strand
TACCCTAGCATTAGAACCACAGTGATGGATCTGTTCTGTGCTGCAAACTAACTGAAACTGCTAGTGTAAGTGTGAACAGGTCCCTAGTCCAGTGCAGGTTCTCAGCCTTGGTTTGTGACTATTCCATTTACCTGACAGGACACAAAGATCCTGAAGATGTGATGGAGGGAACACGAAGGGTGTATTTACCGCCGCGCCAGCAGATGAGGCTGCCATAGATAACTACATATAGCGATGAGTACTGCGCGGCGCTCGCCCTGGCTCCACCCATTTTAGGGTGAGGGCGTTGCAAGTGGCATTAAATATTTGCAAATCACCGATCTGTGATTATTTTCGCCACTTTTGTGTTGTAGGGGATTCTCTGAACCCCCCAAAGTCTATATGAAAGTTTTAGAAGAGCTTTAGGCCCAGAGGGCTGGAAACCACTTTAGCGTGAGGCGTTTCACACTGACCCCACCCCCCCCTCCCCTCCAGAGCGACTGTTACCATCTCACAGGTTCACGTCCACTGCGCTCCAATCACTTCTACTCAGATCCATTCCAGATCCTACAAGTCCAGAGCGGCCAATTCAAGGCTCGCCCCTCCCCCGCCGCCGTTCACCTCCCTCGTCCTGTTCCTGACGAGAAGTGTCTCCCGCCTCATCGCCGAACAGACTGAAACTGAATCTCAGGGAACACTACACGATATAACGCCGACGAGCTGTAAATACGAGAATATTATATGGATTATCAGATGTAAAATACAAATTATTTATGACGGTTCCGTCCGTCTCCGCAGGGCGACGGTATACTTGAATGCTTTGGCTGGGGCGGTGCTTTAAGTGCTTTTCTCAGGTGGGAGGAGGGAAGTGGATTATTTTCATTAGTTTTTTGTTGCGAGGGGGCGGATGACATCATTAGTGCAATGAGGTTTGGCTGCAATTTGTGGGGGCTGCTCCCCCCCCCCCCCAAAGATATCAGAAAGTATCAAGCCTGTGCCAAGAATCTGAGCGAGCCGCCCCCCATCCACATCGACAGTTGTACAGAGCGGATATTGCAATAATGAACACACCCCGAGCCCCTAAACCTAAGCATTGATTGGGGGGGTCTTTAGGAGTGACCGTGTGTTTGTCTTGGTGGTCCCGGAACGTGCTCTGCAGGAGATTACGAGAGACTGCGAGGTTTAGCAATAAATGTGGTGCAGCAGGGGGTGACCCCAGAACAAAGTCCTGTGAACTCTCCCCCCGCACCAGTTTCTGTTCCCCTCCCTACTATTTATTTGTACCCCCCCTCATCTGCCTCGTGCTACCTGTGAATCACCAACCCCAAAACACCCACCCCCGACACCCCCATTAACCTGTTTTGTTGCGTGTCGGATGATGAAGCGGCCAGGTTTTGGTGAGTGGGGGAGGGGCGATTATGGGTTGTCGCTGACTCCGCTGCTGCTGCCGCCACACGTCTGTCTCTGCATCGCTTCTACACGTCCCCTCAGTATTCCTCACCACAGATGTATCATTGCGCTTATTTTTACCAGTTTTCTGGCTTTTTTTGTTATATTTGTGCAGCCTCTTAATGTTTGTTAATATTAATAAGAAATGACCCTATTTATGTATCGCCCGAACCATTTTCTATGAATTGTGTCGAGAATTTCTGTGCTTTTTTATGAATAAATTGTGAATCACAGACTGAATTGTGACTGTGACCTGCTCCTGATCCAGCAGGGGGCGCCACCGAGGAGAGACACAGAGGTAAAGGGCACTAAACACAACCAATCAGTAGTCACCAATAATGTCAAATATCTGCAAATGGAACTAGTGGAGTTATTATAGTGTTATAGGGGTCACAGCTCCAAATCTCCTCCATAGACAGCTATATTTAGTCCTTCCTACTGACAACCACCAGGGGGAGAGCTCCGCGCCTGCAGATTAGACGCCACCAGGGGGAGAGCTCCGCGCCTGCAGATTAGACGCCACCGGGGGGAGAGCTCCGCGCCTGCAGAATAGACGCCGCCACCGGGGGAGAGCTCCGCGCCTGCAGAATAGACGCCGCCACCGGGGGGGAGAGCTCTGCGCCTGCGAATAGACGCCGCCACCGGGGGGCCGCCGAGAGCTCCGCGCCTGCAGAATAGACGCCGCCACCGGGGGGAGAGCTCTGCGCCTGCATAATAGACGCCGCCACCGGGGGGAGAGCTCCGCGCCTGCAGAATAGACGCCGCCACCAGGGGGAGAGCCGCCCCGGGGAAGCCCCGCGCCTGCAGAATAGACGCCACCAGGGGGAGAGCTCCGCGCCTGCAGAATAGACGCCGCCACCGGGGGAGAGCTCCGCGCCTGCAGAATAGACGCCGCCACCGGGGGAGAGCTCCGCGCCTGCAGAATAGACGCCACCAGGGGGAGAGCTCCGCGCCTGCAGATTAGACGCCACCAGGGGGAGAGCTCCGCGCCTGCAGATTAGACGCCACCAGGGGGAGAGCTCCGCGCCTGCAGAATAGACGCCGCCACCGGGGGGAGAGCTCCGCGCCTGCAGAATAGACGCCGCCACCGGGGGGAGAGCTCCGCGCCTGCAGAATAGACGCCGCCACCGGGGGAGAGGCTCCGCGCCTGCAGAATAGACGCCGCCACCGGGGGAGAGCTCCGCGCCTGCAGAATAGACGCCGCCACCGGGGGGAGAGCTCCGCGCCTGCAGAATAGACGCCGCCACCGGGGGAGAGCTCCGCGCCTGCAGAATAGACGCCGCCACCACGGGGGAGAGCTCCGCGCCTGCAGAATAGACACCGCCACCGGGGGGAGAGCTCCGCGCCTGCAGATTAGACGCCACCGGGGGGAGAGGCTCCGCGCCTGCAGATTAGATGCCGCCACCGGGGGGAGAGCTCTGCGCCTGCAGAATAGACCCACCAGGGGGGGTCTGCGCCTGCAGATGGACCACGGGGGGGGTGATTGCAGACAGATTTGTGCAGTCACTAGGGGCAGTTCCTCACATACTGATTTTCACAGCCACCACTAGGGGGCGTTCCTCATACACTGCCACCACTAGGGGGCGCACTGCTTATTCTTTATACATTCAGTTTATTATTGACCATTATGCAGTGACCTTGTGAAATCTAATACGATATACTGTGTAATCTCTCCTGTATACGTGTCCCGCGCTGTCACTCACCTTCTCCCCCACTTCAGTGTTTAATAGACCTGTATCCAGCCACACACAGTGTAGAACCTGCCATGGAGAAAAGATCACAGACAACAGCACATATACAAACATATACATACATTTATATATATATATTTTTATTTCTAATTTGTATAATCACTGAGTGACATTGTTCTCCAGCTCCTCAGAGGGACATTAAAAAGTGTACAAAACAGATGCCAAATCTATACAGTCCAGAACAGGGGGGGGGGGGGCAGTTTTGCTATAGACCTCTTGTTATTAATACCCCCCCCCCCCCGAAGCAGCTCCAGCACAGTCTCAGTCCTCCACTCCACAAAAATAAAAAAAACTGTTCTTGGCTCCGCCCTCAGTTCTCCTTCTTCTGTGAATATTTATGTACAGCGGAAATAAAGGCCCCCACATGCTCCGGGTCCATGTCCGGATACAAACCATGACCCAAGTTAGCTATGTAGCCCCGACACCCGAAAGCCTCCAACATCATCTTCACCATCTCCTCAATGTTCTCCTACAGACAAGATCATCAACCAATACAAATAAGATATAGAAAAGACAGAAGAGCCGTAATATCCAAGACTATGGAGAAGTCCTGTGTCTTCTATGTATAAGAATATAACTACTATAATACTGCCCCTACGTACAAGAATATAACTACTATAATACTGCCTCCTATGTACAAGAATATAACTACTATAATACTACTCCTATGTACAAGAATATAACTACTATAATACTGCCCCTATGTACAAGAATATAACTACTATAATACTACTCCTATGTACAAGAATATAACTACTATAATACTGCCCCTACGTACAACAATATAACTACTATAATACTGCTCCTATGTACAAGACTATAACTACTATAATACTGCTCCTATGTACAAGAATATAACTACTATAATACTACTCCTATGTACAAGAATATAACTACTATAATACTGCTCCTATGTACAAGAATATAACTACTATAATACTGCTCCTATGTACAAGAATATAACTACTATAATACTACCTCCTATGTACAAGAATATAACTACTATAATACTACCTCCTATGTACAAGAATATAACTACTATAATACTACCTCCTATGTACAAGAATATAACTACTATAATACTACTCCTATGTACAAGAATATAACTACTATAATACTACCTCCTATGTACAAGAATATAACTACTATAATACTACTCCTATGTACAAGAATATAACTACTATAATACTGCCCCCTATGTACAAGAATATAACTACTATAATACTGCTCCTATGTACAAGAATATAACTACTATAATACTGCTCCTATGTACAAGAATATAACTACTATAATACTACTCCTATGTACAAGAATATAACTACTATAATACTGCTCCTATGTACAAGAATATAACTACTATAATACTGCTACTATGTACAAGAATATAACTACTATAATACTACCTCCTATGTACAAGAATATAACTACTATAATACTGCTCCTATGTACAAGAATATAACTACTATAATACTGCTCCTATGTACAAGAATATAACTACTATAATACTGCTCCTATATACAAGAATATAACTACTATAATACTACTCCTATGTACAAGAATATAACTACTATAATACTGCTCCTATGTACAAGAATATAACTACTATAATACTACTCCTATGTACAAGAATATAACTACTATAATACTGCTCCTATGTACAAGAATGTAACTACTATAATACTGCTCCTATGTACAAGAATATAACTACTATAATACTGCTATGTACAAGAATATAACTACTATAATACTGCTCCTATGTACAAGAATATAACTACTATAATACTACCTCCTATGTACAAGAATATAACTACTATAATACTACTCCTATGTACAAGAATATAACTACTATAATACTACCTCCTATGTACAAGAATATAACTACTATAATACTGCCTCCTATGTACAAGAATATAACTACTATAATACTGCTCCTATGTACAAGAATATAACTACTATAATACTACTCCTATGTACAAGAATATAACTACTATAATACTGCTCCTATGTACAAGAATATAACTACTATAATACTACCTCCTATGTACAAGAATATAACTACTATAATACTACTCCTATGTACAAGAATATAACTACTATAATACTACCTCCTATGTACAAGAATATAACTACTATAATACTGCTCCTATGTACAAGAATATAACTACTATAATACTGCTCCTATGTACAAGAATATAACTACTATAATACTGCTCCTATGTACAAGAATATAACTACTATAATACTGCTCCTATGTACAAGAATATAACTACTATAATACTGCCCCTATGTACAAGAATATAACTACTATAATACTACTCCTATGTACAAGAATATAACTACTATAATACTGCTCCTATGTACAAGAATATAACTACTATAATACTACTCCTATGTACAAGAATATAACTACTATAATACTACTACTATGTACAAGAATATAACTACTATAATACTGCTCCTATGTACAAGAATATAACTACTATAATACTGCTCCTATGTACAAGAATATAACTACTATAATACTGCTCCTATGTACAAGAATATAACTACTATAATACTGCTCCTATGTACAATAATATAACTACTATAATACTGCTCCTATGTACAAGAATATAACTACTATAATACTGCCCCTATATACAAGAATATAACTACTATAATACTACCTCCTATGTACAAGAATATAACTACTATAATACTGCCCCTATGTACAAGAATATAACTACTATAATACTGCTCCTATGTACTAGAATATAACTACTATAATACTGCTCCTATGTACAAGAATATAACTACTATAATACTGCTCCTATGTACAAGAATATAACTACTATAATACTGCTCCTATATACAAGAATATAACTACTATAATACTGCCCCCTATGTACAAGATTATAACTACTATAATACTGTCCTCTGTGTACAAGAATATAACTACTATAATACTACCTCCTATGTACAAGAATATAACTACTATAATACTGCTATGTACAAGAATATAACTACTATAATACTGCCCCCTATGTACAAGAATATAACTGCTATAATACTACCTCCTATGTACAAGAATATAACTACTATAATACTGCTCCTATGTACAAGAATATAACTACTATAATACTGCTCCTATGTACAAGAATATAACTACTATAATACTGCTATGTACAAGAATATACTATAATACTGCCCCCTATGTACAAGAATATAACTACTATAATACTACTCCTATGTACAAGAATATAACTACTATAATACTGCTCCTATGTACAAGAATATAACTACTATAATACTGTCCTCTGTGTACAAGAATATAACTACTATAATACTGCTCCTATGTACAAGAATATAACTACTATAATACTGTCCTCTGTGTACAAGAATATAACTACTATAATACTGCTCCTATGTACAAGAATATAACTACTATAATACTGCTATGTACAAGAATATAACTACTATAATACTGCTCCTATGTACAAGAATATAACTACTATAATACTACCCCCTATGTACAAGAATATAACTACTATAATACTGCTCCTATGTACAAGAATATAACTACTATAATACTACTCCTATGTACAAGAATATAACTACTATAATACTACTCCTATGTACAAGAATATAACTACTATAATACTACCTCCTATGTACAAGAATATAACTACTATAATACTACCCCCTATGTACAAGAATATAACTACTATAATACTGCTCCTATGTACAAGAATATAACTACTATAATACTGCTCCTATGTACAAGAATATAACTACTATAATACTGCTCCTATGTACAAGAATATAACTACTATAATACTGCTCCTATGTACAAGAATATAACTACTATAATACTGCTCCTATGTACAAGAATATAACTACTATAATACTGCTCCTATGTACAAGAATATAACTACTATAATACTGCTCCTATGTACAAGAATATAACTACTATAATACTGCTCCTATGTACAAGAATATAACTACTATAATACTGCTCCTATGTACAAGAATATAACTACTATAATACTACTCCTATGTACAAGAATATAACTACTATAATACTGCTCCTATGTACAAGAATATAACTACTATAATACTGCTCCTATGTACAAGAATATAACTACTATAATACTACTCCTATGTACAAGAATATAACTACTTTAATACTACTCCTATGTACAAGAATATAACTACTATAATACTGCTCCTATGTACAAGAATATAACTACTATAATACTACTCCTATGTACAAGAATATAACTACTATAATACTGCTCCTATGTACAAGAATATAACTACTATAATACTGCCCCCTATGTACAAGAATATAACTACTATAATACTACTCCTATGTACAAGAATATAACTACTATAATACTACCCCCTATGTACAAGAATATAACTACTATAATACTACCCCCTATGTACAAGAATATAACTACTATAATACTACCTCCTATGTACAAGAATATAACTACTATAATACTGCTCCTATGTACAAGAATATAACTACTATAATACTGCTCCTATGTACAAGAATATAACTACTATAATACTGCTCCTATGTACAAGAATATAACTACTATAATACTACTCCTATGTACAAGAATATAACTACTATAATACTGCTCCTATGTACAAGAATATAACTACTATAATACTACTCCTATGTACAAGAATATAACTACTATAATACTGCTCCTATGTACAATACAGTCTGACTAGGATGGAAAATAGTAACAGGACTTCACTATGCCCCCCTTCCCCCCACCATATTAGGAATATTTCCCCCCGCCCCGTTATGAATATCTTTCCCCTCCTCCTTATAGCATATGTTCCATGGTCATCCCTATATAACAGACATGGCAGTCAGTTCTGGCGCTCACCTTGCTGGCGTACAGTGCACACGGGTCCAGGTTTCCCTGTAGCGTTACTCTCTTGCCCGTTTTCTCCCTGAAATAAAGGGTCAGATATTGGGGCTCTGGTATGTAGGATATTGGGGTACACAGCGGCAGCACTGCACCGCATTAAGGCTACGGCCTGTGAAATATTACAGACTTACAACCCTGCACCTTCCCCTTCTCACCTGGCCTCTTGGGGTCGGATCGTCCAATCCAGTCCAACAACCTCATAACCTGACTGGGACAGATCCCGTAATGCGTAGTGAGCATCCTTAGCGAAGACGATCTGTAAGAGAGGACAATACACTCAACACTAGGGGATGATGAGGACAACATGGAATCTGGCATTAGAAATCCTCCAGAAAGATGTAGACGAAGTTGTAGTCCGAGGTGGCGGCATTAAATGTTACAACATCATGACAAGTTGCCGAGACCACTGCGTGTTTGTTACAATTGTAAGTAATCTACATATTCTCTGCAGACTGATGTAATGTATCAGTGCAAGTAAAATGTCACATACCATCAGCACAAGAGAGACTTGTGGTGCTGCGGGGTTACAGAATGTGGTCTAGACTGACACAGTGTAACAAATGCTCAGCTGTTTCATTACAAGACTGTGGACCCCCTCCCCGTGCACCCCCTTCACGACCCTTTGAGCTGCAGTGCATGACTTCTGAGCAGGCAGATGTGCTATTAAGCATTATGATGTCACAACTCTGACATCATGTCTCTGCCTGTTGCCATAAGTATGTGGTCACATGACTCTCCCCTGTGGCACGCACACTCACCATCGGTACTTGCTCCAGCCCCTCCGCTTTCAGCTTCTGTTTCACTCTACGTGAGATTTCCCGGAGATACGGTAAAGAAAAATCTGTGAACTGGCGCGGTCCGAGGCAGCCGGCGTGAGACTCAAACACCTGCAGTGCCTGGAAGACACGAATGAGGATCAGTACAGAACACTGCATCCCCCACCCTGAGACAAACCCCCCCGAAACCTGCTTTACCTGCGCGCCTGCTGCCACTTGCCCCACCAGGTAGTCCACAATGACGTCAGTGAGCTGCTGTAGCAGCTGGTGACTGGCGCTGGGGTTCTGGTATAGCCAGCGCTTGGCTTTGGACATGGTGCTGGAGCCGCCGCCTTCTATCATATAGGTCATCAGTGTCCACTGTAAGGAGGAGAAGAGAGGACACAGCGGTCAGTGATGGCGTCCGCCACCTGCTCCAGCCCGGTCACTGACTGACACTTACCGGGGCACCAGTGAAGCCGATCAGAGGAACTTGTCCACCTATTTTATGACGAGTCAGCGTGATCGCCTGAAACACGTAACCTAACTCCTGAGACACATCCACCGTAGGCTTCAGCTTCTGCAGATCCTCAGGGCCCTTAAGAGGTTCTGGAAATACCGGGCCCCTCCCCCGGCTCCATGCAGATCTCCATCCCCAGCGCCTGCACCACAGGAGGAAATAAGCATGAGACATTAGTTCTGTGTGTGCGGCCCTTTAAGACTGGAGCAGGGAACACAAGATGCCCTCTAGTGGAGAGGACAATTTAGCACCCCCACTGAGGACACAACATGAGCATACTATCTATATCTGCACACGTTATGTCTACACATAGACAGAGCTGGTATATATAACAGCGGGTCACCTGCGGAATCACCAGGATGTCCGAGAAGATAATTGCAGCATCCAAGGGGAAGCGGCGCAGAGGCTGAAATAGAAGAGACAGAGAGAGAACGCCAAATAATCTCCAGGATGGTAGCGGGAAAGACAAAAACTGCAGTATACACGCCTTCGCCCCTACGCCATTGCCATCATTACCTGTAATGTCAGCTCACAGCAGACCTCAGGGCTCCGACATGACACAAAGAAATCCTGACCGGCACGAGTCTCCCGGAATTCTACACAAGGAGAGGAAACATGACAAGAGTCCGGCCACTAGAGGGCAGCACTGAGCAGGCTGTGATAAAGGGACATCCTGGGTCGAGGGGTCCAATACTGGGGAGTATTGAGGTTCTCCCACAATGCACTGCTCTGATTCTTGCCCCTTCATCAGAGTTTATACAATACTACTACTACTCCCACTATGCACCACAAGGCATAGGAGATGGAGAGACATGATGACTAGTAACATGACTGGCTTTTCACCCGTGTCCCTATGACAACACTTACTGTCCATGTGCAGTGTTACTACCATAGAGACCCCAGGCCCCTTGAACCAAGACAGAGCTCTAGATCTTTATTTAAAGCAGAAGTCACTAAATAAAACCCCAGATCTTCTGCTCACTGAGGTCCTGGGTCCCTCTGACAACACTGAGCTACTGATGCACACAGCAGGAAGTGTTGTCATAGGGGCAGTGTCTCACCCTTAGATATTCAGAATTAGGCTTTAATACAGAACTTCTCTTCTAGGTGACATCAGGTTATACTGTAGTCACATCCATGCGGCTCCCCAGCTGTTGTCAGACTATCACTCCCATCAGATCCCTACCTGGCAGATATCTGCCCGCCTGCCGCATACACCACACAGGAACATGGCGGCACTCCTCTCCGCGAGCAGCGCGCAGGAATGTGTCGTTCTTCAGTTCTGGGAAACCCTGAGGCCTGAGAACAGAGAAGAATCATCACATCATGAATATATCAGTCACCTGGAGAGATTATACACTAAACAATGAGCATCTTGTGCTGTAGCCCCGACCCTATACTATCATTCACAGGGTTACTAGAGAGGAGATCAGCGGTGTCGCACCACTTCTGGCAGCCGCTTATCTCTGACAGCCTCTCATGTAGAACAGCCTGAGTAGATCCAAGTGAACATGACCAGATCACCGCTGGATCCCTGACCCCAGGACACGTGGCTAATCTCCAGGGAAGTGTCACGTCTGCAAGTTCAGGGCCACATCCTGTTATCTGGTGGCTGCAGGCAAAACCTTCAAAGGGGTTGGGGGGCAAACCCCAGAGGCCCCACCCTGCTGACAGTATGCTGACACATGACTATGACCACTGGGTCCGCCACATCACAATAATAAATGTACAATGGCCGGGGGCGAGCAGCCGCTTATTTACCTGCCTGCGGGCCAGACGCTGCCAGGTTTACCTGACACCACCCCTGAATCTGTATGACAGATAGGGGGCAGGTAATCCCGGTGAGCAGACCTCCCAGCACAGGACTAACACTACAATCACCTCCTGCAGCCTGGCTGTGGGGCCCCCGGACCTGTCCTCCTTCCAAGGGCCTTCAGTGAGCCCCAAATCTACAGCACTGAGGGATGACACAGCCCGCAGAGGATACTCACAGAAGGTGCTCCGGCTGCTCCATGCTGCTGTGTGTCAGGAAGTGTCAGTAAATCCTCGGCTGCCCTCAGCCCTGCCGCACAGACCACGCCTCCACATGGGCGCAGCCATAGAGATCACTTAGAGAATGACCACGCCCCCTGCTACTCAATGCAAAAACAAGAACTGCAGCCATTGGCTTAGAGGCCTCTACCAATCAGGACTGAGAACACAATCAGCGTTACTAAGCAACCGGGGGCGGGTAAGAAGGGCCTGTGCAACTGACAGCGTGACCTTACCGTACTTACTGTAGTATGCGCGCACTTCAATGAAAGAGCTGATGATGTTGTAGTGGATTTCAGCAGAATAATAAGACCATGTGAGCAGTATGTGTGCGCTCCATTCTGGTGAACTACAAGTTCCAGCCATGGTGTTGAGAACTAGGTGTGCGCCCAGTGCCGGCTCCCATGTACAGGCATTGCTGTTAGCTGGCACCAGGGTGGTGTGGGGGTGTTTGGCCTCCTGATGCCAGTGATCACCCCTATCGCCAGCGCCCCAGCATGTCACATATATGTATATAGTCAGGTGTGTGATGGACCTGGCATCGTAGTGTGAGCACTACAACTCCTATGGTGCACTGTCCAACACTGCTACAATAGGTATATCCAATGGTTATATTCACACATGGCGGATACACTGCCGCAGATATGGCCGTCCACAGCCTCGTCTTATAAGTTACAGTTCACATTCAGTGTGGCGGCTCCCTACATGCTGTCGTGTCCTGTGGTATCTGCTCCCACATTGTTGTCAGATGTAATAGAACTACAAGTCCCAGAAAGGCAAAGGTCTCTGCTGTCAGCTTCACATAAAAGAATCCACAGGCCCCGTGTCAACAGCAACAGATACAGCCGGAGATCACAGATCACAGCCGCCCTCCGAGTGTCTGCAGAAGATAAAGATATCACAGGGTGCAGAGACAGGCGACACCCGCAGGGTGTAAGATACTATACTACAGAGAAGTCAGTGACCCGGGAGACGGGTGTAAGATACTATAATACAGAGAAGTCAGTGACCCGGGAGACGTGTGTAATATACTATAATACAGAGAAGTCAGTGACCTGAGAGACGGGTGTAATATACTATAATACAGAGAAGTCAGTGACCCGGGAGACGGGTGTAAGATACTATAATACAGAGAAGTCAGTGACCCGGGAGACGGGTGTAAGATACTATACTACAGAGAAGTCAGTGACCCGGGAGACGGGTGTAATATACTATACTACAGAGAAGTCAGTGACCAGAGAGACGGGTGTAATATACTATAATACAGAGAAGTCAGTGACCCGGGGAGACGTGTGTAATATACTATAATACAGAGAAGTCAGTGACCTGAGAGACGGGTGTAATATACTATAATACAGAGAAGTCAGTGACCCGGGAGACGGGTGTAAGATACTATAATACAGAGAAGTCAGTGACCCGGGAGACGGGTGTAAGATACTATACTACAGAGAAGTCAGTGACCCGGGAGACGGGTGTAAGATACTATAATACAGAGAAGTCAGTGACCCGGGAGACGGGTGTAAGATACTATAATACAGAGAAGTCAGTGACCCGGGAGACGGGTGTAAGATACTATAATACAGAGAAGTCACTGACCAGAGAGACGGGTGTAAGATACTATAATACAGAGAAGTCAGTGACCCGGGAGACGGGTGTAAGATACTATAATACAGAGAAGTCAGTGACCACGGAGACGGGTGTAAGATACTATAATACAGAGAAGTCAGTGACCCGGGTGTAAGATACTATAATACAGAGAAGTCAGTGACCCGGGAGACAGGTGTAATATACTATACTACAGAGAAGTCAGTGACCCGGGAGACGGGTGTAATATACTATAATACAGAGAAGTCAGTGACCCGGGAGACGGGTGTAATATACTATAATACAGAGAAGTCAGTGACCCGGGAGACGGGTGTAAGATACTATAATACAGAGAAGTCAGTGACCCGGGAGACAGGTTTAAGATACTATAATACAGAGAAGTCAGTGACCAGAGAGACGGGTGTAAGATACTATAATACAGAGAAGTCAGTGACCCGGGAGACGTGTGTAATATACTATAATACAGAGAAGTCAGTGACCCGGGAGACGGGTGTAATATACTATAATACAGAGAAGTCAGTGACCAGAGAGACGTGTGTAAGATACTATAATACAGAGAAGTCAGTGACCCGGGAGACGGGTGTAAGATACTATAATACAGAGAAGTCAGTGACCCGGGTGTAAGATACTATAATACAGAGAAGTCAGTGACCCGGGAGACGGGTGTAATATACTATAATACAGAGAAGTCAGTGACCCGGGAGACGGGTGTAATATACTATAATACAGAGAAGTCAGTGACCCCGGAGATGGGTGTAATATACTATAATACAGAGAAGTCAGTGACCCGGGAGACGTGTGTAATATACTATAATACAGAGAAGTCAGTGACCCGGGGAGACGGGTGTAATATACTATAATACAGAGAAGTCAGTGACCAGAGAGACGTGTGTAATATACTATAATACAGAGAAGTCAGTGACCAGAGAGACGGGTGTAAGATACTATAATACAGAGAAGTCAGTGACCCGGGAGATGGGTGTAAGATACTATAATACAGAGAAGTCAGTGACCAGAGAGACGGGTGTAAGATACTATAATACAGAGAAGTCAGTGACCCCGGAGACGGGTGTAATATACTATAATACAGAGAAGTCAGTGACCCGGGAGACGGGTGTAAGATACTATAATACAGAGAAGTCAGTGACCCCGGAGACGGGTGTAAGATACTATAATACAGAGAAGTCAGTGACCCGGGAGACGGGTGTAATATACTATAATACAGAGAAGTCAGTGACCAGAGAGACGGGTGTAATATACTATAATACAGAGAAGTCAGTGACCCGGGAGACGGGTGTAATATACTATAATACAGAGAAGTCAGTGACCCGGGAGACGGGTGTAAGATACTATAATACAGAGAAGTCAGTGACCCCGGAGACGGGTGTAAGATACTATAATACAGAGAAGTCAGTGACCCCGGAGACGGGTGCAAGATACTATAATACAGAGAAGTCAGTGACCCCGGAGACGGGTGTAAGATACTATAATACAGAGAAGTCAGTGACCCCGGAGACGGGTGTAAGATACTATAATACAGAGAAGTCAGTGACCCGGGAGACGGGTGTAATATACTATAATACAGAGAAGTCAGTGACCAGAGAGACGGGTGTAATATACTATAATACAGAGAAGTCAGTGACCCGGGAGACGGGTGTAATATACTATAATACAGAGAAGTCAGTGACCCGGGAGACGGGTGTAAGATACTATAATACAGAGAAGTCAGTGACCCCGGAGACGGGTGTAAGATACTATAATACAGAGAAGTCAGTGACCCAGGAGACGGGTGTAAGATACTATAATACAGAGAAGTCAGTGACCCGGGAGACGGGTGTAAGATACTATAATACAGAGAAGTCAGTGACCCGGGAGACGGGTGTAATATACTATAATACAGAGAAGTCAGTGACCAGAGAGACGGGTGTAAGATACTATAATACAGAGAAGTCAGTGACCAGAGAGACGGGTGTAATATACTATAATACAGAGAAGTCAGTGACCCGGGAGACGGGTGTAATATACTATAATACAGAGAAGTCAGTGACCCGGGAGACGGGTGTAAGATACTATAATACAGAGAAGTCAGTGACCAGGGAGACGGGTGTAATATACTATAATACAGAGAAGTCAGTGACCCGGGAGACGGGTGTACGATACTATAATACAGAGAAGTCAGTGACCCGGGAGAGGTGTGTAAGATACTATAATACAGAGAAGTCAGTGACCAGAGAGACGGGTGTAATATACTATAATACAGAGAAGTCAGTGACCCCGGAGATGGGTGTAATATACTATAATACAGAGAAGTCAGTGACCCGGGAGACGGGTGTAATATACTATAATACAGAGAAGTCAGTGACCAGGGAGACGGGTGTAAGATACTATAATACAGAGAAGTCAGTGACCCGGGAGACAGGTGTAAGATACTATAATACAGAGAAGTCAGTGACCCGGGAGACGGGTGTAAGATACTATAATACAGAGAAGTCAGTGACCCCGGAGATGGGTGTAATATACTATAATACAGAGAAGTCAGTGACCAGAGAGACGGGTGTAATATACTATACTACAGAGAAGTCAGTGACCCGGGTGTAAGATACTATAATACAGAGAAGTCAGTGACCCGGGAGACGGGTGTAATATACTATAATACAGAGAAGTCAGTGACCAGGGAGACGGGTGTAAGATACTATAATACAGAGAAGTCACTGACCAGAGAGACGGGTGTAATATACTATAATACAGAGAAGTCAGTGACCAGGGAGACGGGTGTAATATACTATAATACAGAGAAGTCAGTGACCCGGGAGACGGGTGTAATATACTATAATACAGAGAAGTCAGTGACCCGGGAGACGGGTGTAATATACTATAATACAGAGAAGTCAGTGACCCGGGAGACGGATGTAAGATACTATAATACAGAGAAGTCAGTGACCAGAGAGACGGGTGTAATATACTATAATACAGAGAAGTCAGTGACCAGGGAGACGGGTGTAAGATACTATAATACAGAGAAGTCAGTGACCCGAGAGACGGGTGTAAGACACTATAATACAGAGAAGTCAGTGACCCGGGAGACGGGTGTAATATACTATAATACAGAGAAGTCAGTGACCAGGGAGACGGGTGTAAGATACTATAATAAAGAGAAGTCAGTGACCCGAGAGACGGGTGTAAGATACTATAATACAGAGAAGTCAGTGACCCGGGAGACGGGTGTAATATACTATAATACAGAGAAGTCAGTGACCCGGGAGACGGGTGTAAGATACTATAATACAGAGAAGTCAGTGACCCGGGAGACGTGTGTAAGATACTATAATACAGAGAAGTCAGTGACCCGGGAGACGGGTGTAAGATACTATAATACAGAGAAGTCAGTGACCCGGGAGACGTGTGTAAGATACTATAATACAGAGAAGTCAGTGACCCGGGAGACGGGTGTAATATACTATAATACAGAGAAGTCAGTGACCCAAGAGACGGGTGTAAGATACTATAATACAGAGAAGTCAGTGACCAGGGAGAGCGGGTGTAAGATACTATAATACAGAGAAGTCAGTGACCAGAGAGACGGGTGTACGATACTATAATACAGAGAAGTCAGTGACCCCGGAGACGGGTGTAATATACTATAATACAGAGAAGTCAGTGACCCGGGAGACGTGTGTAAGATACTATAATACAGAGAAGTCAGTGACCCGGGAGACGGGTGTAATATACTATAATACAGAGAAGTCAGTGACCCAAGAGACGGGTGTAAGATACTATAATACAGAGAAGTCAGTGACCAGGGAGACGGGTGTAAGATACTATACTACAGAGAAGTCAGTGACCAGAGAGACGGGTGTACGATACTATAATACAGAGAAGTCAGTGACCCCGGAGACGGGTGTAATATACTACAGAGAAGTCAGTGACCCGGGAGACGGGTGTAAGATACTATACTACAGAGAAGTCAGTGACCAGAGAGATGGGTGTACGATACTATAATACAGAGAAGTCAGTGACCCCGGAGACGGGTGTAATATACTATAATACAGAGAAGTCAGTGACCCGGGAGACGGGTGTAAGATACTATAATACAGAGAAGTCAGTGACCCGGGAGACGAGTGTAAGATACTATAATACAGAGAAGTCAGTGACCCGGGAGACGGGTGTAAGATACTATAATACAGAGAAGTCAGTGACCCGGGAGACGGGTGTAATATACTATAATACAGAGAAGTCAGCGACCCCGGAGATGGGTGTAATATACTATAATACAGAGAAGTCAGTGACCAGGGAGACGGGTGTAAGATACTATAATACAGAGAAGTCAGTGACCCAGGAGACGGGTGTAAGATACTATAATACAGAGAAGTCAGTGACCAGAGAGACGGGTGTAAGATACTATAATACAGAGAAGTCAGTGACCCGGGAGACGGGTGTAAGATACTATAATACAGAGAAGTCAGTGACCCGGGAGACGGGTGTAAGATACTATAATACAGAGAAGTCAGTGACCCGGGAGACGGGTGTAATATACTATAATACAGAGAAGTCAGCGACCCCGGAGATGGGTGTAATATACTATAATACAGAGAAGTCAGTGACCCGGGAGACGGGTGTAATATACTATAATACAGAGAAGTCAGTGACCAGAGAGACGGGTGTAAGATACTATAATACAGAGAAGTCAGTGACCCGGGAGACGGGTGTAATATACTATAATACAGAGAAGTCAGTGACCCGGGAGACGGGTGTAAGATACTATAATACAGAGAAGTCAGTGACCCGGGAGACAGGTGTAAGATACTATAATACAGAGAAGTCAGTGACCCGGGAGATGGGTGTAAGATACTATAATACAGAGAAGTCAGTGACCCCGGAGACGGGTGTAAGATACTATAATACAGAGAAGTCAGTGACCCGGGAGACGGGTGTAAAATACTATAATACAGAGAAGTCAGTGACCAGAGAGACGGGTGTACGATACTATAATACAGAGAAGTCAGTGACCCGGGAGACGGGTGTAATATACTATAATACAGAGAAGTCAGTGAGCCGGGAGACGGGTGTAAGATACTATACTACAGAGAAGTCAGTGACCCGGGAGACGGGTGTAATATACTATACTACAGAGAAGTCAGTGACCAGAGAGACGGGTGTAAGATACTATAATACAGAGAAGTCAGTGACCCGGGAGACGGGTGTAAGATACTATAATACAGAGAAGTCAGTGACCCGGGAGACGGGTGTAATATACTATAATACAGAGAAGTCAGTGACCCCGGAGACGGGTGTAAGATACTATAATACAGAGAAGTCAGTGACCCGGGAGACGGGTGTAAGATACTATAATACAGAGAAGTCAGTGACCCGGGAGACGGGTGTAAGATACTATAATACAGAGAAGTCAGTGACCCGGGAGACGGGTGTAAGATACTATAATACAGAGAAGTCAGTGACCAGGGAGACGGGTGTAAGATACTATAATACAGAGAAGTCAGTGACCCGGGAGACGGGTGTAAGATACTATAATACAGAGAAGTCAGTGACCCGGGAGACGGGTGTAAGATACGATAATACAGAGAAGTCAGTGACCCGGGAGACGGGTGTAAGATACTACAATACAGAGAAGTCAGTGACCCGGGAGACGGGTGTAATATACTATAATACAGAGAAGTCAGTGACCCGGGAGACGGGTGTAATATACTATAATACAGAGAAGTCAGTGACCAGAGAGACGGGTGTAATATACTATAATACAGAGAAGTCAGTGACCCGGGAGACGGGTGTAATATACTATAATACAGAGAAGTCAGTGACCCGGGAGACGGGTGTAAGATACTATAATACAGAGAAGTCAGTGACCCAGGAGACGGGTGTAAGATACTATAATACAGAGAAGTCACTGACCCAGGAGACGGGTGTAAGATACGATAATACAGAGAAGTCAGTGACCCGGGAGACGGGTGTAAGATACTATAATACAGAGAAGTCAGTGACCAGAGAGACGGGTGTAAGATACTATAATACAGAGAAGTCAGTGACCAGAGAGACGGGTGTAAGATACTATAATACAGAGAAATCAGTGACCAGAGAGACGGGTGTAAGATACTATAATACAGAGAAGTCAGTGACCCGGGAGACGGGTGTAAGATACTATAATACAGAGAAGTCAGCGACCCCGGGAGATGGGTGTAATATACTATAATACAGAGAAGTCAGTGACCCGGGGAGACGTGTGTAAGATACTATAATACAGAGAAGTCAGTGACCAGAGAGACGGGTGTAAGATACTATAATACAGAGAAGTCAGTGACCCGGGAGACGGGTGTAAGATACTATAATACAGAGAAGTCAGTGACCCGGGAGACGGGTGTAAGATACTATAATACAGAGAAGTCAGTGACCAGAGAGACGGGTGTAATATACTATAATACAGAGAAGTCAGTGACCAGAGAGACGGGTGTAAGATACTATAATACAGAGAAGTCAGTGACCAGAGAGACGGGTGTAAGATACTATAATACAGAGAAGTCAGTGACCCGGGAGACGGGTGTAAGATACTATAATACAGAGAAGTCAGTGACCCGGGAGACGGGTGTAAGATACTATAATACAGAGAAGTCAGTGACCCGGGAGACGTGTGTAATATACTATAATACAGAGAAGTCAGTGACCCAGGAGACGGGTGTAAGATACGATAATACAGAGAAGTCAGTGACCCCGGAGACGGGTGTAAGATACTATAATACAGAGAAGTCAGTGACCCGGGAGACGGGTGTAAGATACTATAATACAGAGAAGTCAGTGACCAGAGAGACAGGTGTAAGATACTATAATACAGCGAAGTCAGTGACCTGGGAAACGGGTGTAAGATACTATAATACAGAGAAGTCAGTGACCCGGGTGTAAGATACTATAATACAGAGAAGTCAGTGACCCGGGAGACGGGTGTAATATACTATAATACAGAGAAGTCAGTGACCCGGGAGACGGGTGTAAGATACTATAATACAGAGAAATCAGTGACCCGGGAGACGGGTGTAATATACTATACTACAGAGAAGTCAGTGACCCCGGAGACGGGTGTAAGATACTATAATACAGAGAAGTCAGTGACCAGAGAGACGGGTGTAAGATACTATAATACAGAGAAGTCAGTGACCCGAGAGACGGGTGTAAGATACGATAATACAGAGAAGTCAGTGACCCGGGAGACGGGTGTAATATACTATAATACAGAGAAGTCAGTGACCCGGGAGACGGGTGTAAGATACTATAATACAGAGAAGTCAGTGACCAGAGAGACGGGTGTAAGATACTATAATACAGAGAAGTCAGTGACCCCGGAGACGGGTGCAAGATACTATAATACAGAGAAGTCAGTGACCCGGGTGTAAGATACTATAATACAGAGAAGTCAGTGACCCGGGAGACGGGTGTAAGATACTATAATACAGAGAAGTCACTGACCCAGGAGACGGGTGTAAGATACTATAATACAGAGAAGTCAGTGACCCGGGAGACGGGTGTAAGATACTATAATACAGAGAAGTCAGTGACCCGGTAGACGGGTGTAACATACTATAATACAGAGAAGTCAGTGACCAGAGAGACGGGTGTAATATACTATAATACAGAGAAGTCAGTGACCCGGGAGACGGGTGTAAGATACTATAATACAGAGAAATCAGTGACCCGGGAGACGGGTGTAAGATACTATAATACAGAGAAGTCAGTGACCCGGGAGACAGGTGTAAGATACTATAATACAGAGAAGCCAGTGACCCGGGAGACGGGTGTAAGATACTATAATACAGAGAAGTCACTGACCCGGGAGACGGGTGTAAGATACTATAATACAGAGAAGTCAGTGACCCGGGAGACGGGTGTAAGATACTATAATACAGAGAAGTCAGTGACCCGGGAGACGGGTGTAAGATACTATAATACAGAGAAGTCAGTGACCCGGGAGACGGGTGTAAGATACTATAATACAGAGAAGTCAGTGACCAGAGAGACGGTTGTAAGATACTATAATACAGAGAAGTCAGTGACCCCGGAGACGGGTGTAAGATACTATAATACAGAGAAGTCAGTGACCCGGGTGTAAGTTACTATAATACAGAGAAGTCAGTGACCTGAGAGACGGGTGTAAGATACAATAATGCAGAGAAGTCAGTGACCAGAGAGACGGGTGTAATATACTATAATACAGAGAAGTCAGTGACCCGGGAGACGGGTGTAAGATACTATAATGCAGAGAAGTCAGTGACCCGGGGAGACGGGTGTAATATACTATAATACAGAGAAGTCAGTGACCCGGGAGACAGGTGTAAGATACTATAATACAGAGAAGTCAGTGACCCGGGTGTAAGATACTATAATACAGAGAAGTCAGTGACCCGGGAGACGGGTGTAAGATACTATAATACAGAGAAGTCAGCGACCAGAGAGACGGGTGTAAGATACTATAATACAGAGAAGTCAGTGACCCGGGAGACGGGTGTAAGATACTATAATACAGAGAAGTCAGTGACCCGGGAGACGGGTGTAAGATACTATAATACAGAGAAGTCAGTGACCAGAGAGACGGGTGTAAGATACTATAATACAGAGAAGTCAGTGACCCGGGAGACGGGTGTAATATACTATAATACAGAGAAGTCAGTGACCCGGGAGACGGGTGTAAGATACTATAATACAGAGAAGTCAGTGACCCGAGAGACGGGTGTAAGATACTATAATACAGAGAAGTCAGTGACCCCGGAGACGGGTGTAAGATACTATACTACAGAGAAGTCAGTGACCCGAGAGACGGGTGTAATATACTATAATACAGAGAAGTCAGTGACCCGGGAGACGGGTGTAAGATACTATAATACAGAGAAGTCAGTGACCCGGGAGACGGGTGTAATATACTATAATACAGAGAAGTCAGTGACCAGAGAGACGGGTGTAAGATACTATACTACAGAGAAGTCAGTGACCCCGGAGACGGGTGTAAGATACTATAATACAGAGAAGTCAGTGACCAGAGATACGGGTGTAAGATACTATAATACAGAGAAGTCAGTGACCAGAGAGACGGGTGTAAGATACTATAATACAGAGAAGTCAGTGACCCGGGAGATGGGTGTAGGATACTATAATACAGAGAAGTCAGTGACCCGGGAGACGGGTGTAAGATACTATAATACAGAGAAGTCAGTGACCAGAGAGACGGGTGTAAATTACTATAATACAGAGAAGTCAGTGACCCGGGAGACGGGTGTAAGATACTATAATACAGAGAAGTCAGTGACCAGGGAGACGGGTGTAAGATACTATAATACAGAGAAGTCAGTGACCAGAGAGACGGGTGTAATATACTATAATACAGAGAAGTCAGTGACCCGGGAGACGGGTGTAATATACTATAATACAGAGAAGTCAGTGACCCGGGAGACGGGTGTAAGATACTATAATACAGAGAAGTCAGTGACCCGGGAGACGGGTGTAATATACTATAATACAGAGAAGTCAGTGACCCCGGAGATGGGTGTAATATACTATAATACAGAGAAGTCAGTGACCAGAGAGACGGGTGTAATATACTATACTATAGAGAAGTCAGTGACCCGGGTGTAAGATACTATAATACAGAGAAGTCAGTGACCCGGGAGACGGGTGTAATATACTATAATACAGAGAAGTCAGTGACCAGGGAGACGGGTGTAAGATACTATAATACAGAGAAGTCACTGACCAGAGAGACGGGTGTAATATACTATAATACAGAGAAGTCAGTGACCAGGGAGACGGGTGTAATATACTATAATACAGAGAAGTCAGTGACCCGGGAGACGGGTGTAATATACTATAATACAGAGAAGTCAGTGACCCGGGAGACGGGTGTAATATACTATAATACAGAGAAGTCAGTGACCCGGGAGACGGATGTAAGATACTATAATACAGAGAAGTCAGTGACCAGAGAGACGGGTGTAATATACTATAATACAGAGAAGTCAGTGACCAGGGAGACGGGTGTAAGATACTATAATACAGAGAAGTCAGTGACCCGAGAGACGGGTGTAAGACACTATAATACAGAGAAGTCAGTGACCCGGGAGACGGGTGTAATATACTATAATACAGAGAAGTCAGTGACCAGGGAGACGGGTGTAAGATACTATAATAAAGAGAAGTCAGTGACCCGAGAGACGGGTGTAAGATACTATAATACAGAGAAGTCAGTGACCCGGGAGACGGGTGTAATATACTATAATACAGAGAAGTCAGTGACCCGGGAGACGGGTGTAAGATACTATAATACAGAGAAGTCAGTGACCCGGGAGACGGGTGTAATATACTATAATACAGAGAAGTCAGTGACCCGGGAGACGTGTGTAAGATACTATAATACAGAGAAGTCAGTGACCCGGGAGACGGGTGTAAGATACTATAATACAGAGAAGTCAGTGACCCGGGAGACGTGTGTAAGATACTATAATACAGAGAAGTCAGTGACCCGGGAGACGGGTGTAATATACTATAATACAGAGAAGTCAGTGACCCAAGAGACGGGTGTAAGATACTATAATACAGAGAAGTCAGTGACCAGGGAGACGGGTGTAAGATACTATAATACAGAGAAGTCAGTGACCAGAGAGACGGGTGTACGATACTATAATACAGAGAAGTCAGTGACCCCGGAGACGGGTGTAATATACTATAATACAGAGAAGTCAGTGACCCGGGAGACGTGTGTAAGATACTATAATACAGAGAAGTCAGTGACCCGGGAGACGGGTGTAATATACTATAATACAGAGAAGTCAGTGACCCAAGAGACGGGTGTAAGATACTATAATACAGAGAAGTCAGTGACCAGGGAGACGGGTGTAAGATACTATACTACAGAGAAGTCAGTGACCAGAGAGACGGGTGTACGATACTATAATACAGAGAAGTCAGTGACCCCGGAGACGGGTGTAATATACTATAATACAGAGAAGTCAGTGACCCGGGAGACGGGTGTAAGATACTATACTACAGAGAAGTCAGTGACCAGAGAGATGGGTGTACGATACTATAATACAGAGAAGTCAGTGACCCCGGAGACGGGTGTAATATACTATAATACAGAGAAGTCAGTGACCCGGGAGACGGGTGTAAGATACTATAATACAGAGAAGTCAGTGACCCGGGAGACGGGTGTAAGATACTATAATACAGAGAAGTCAGTGACCCGGGAGACGGGTGTAAGATACTATAATACAGAGAAGTCAGTGACCCGGGAGACGGGTGTAATATACTATAATACAGAGAAGTCAGCGACCCCGGAGATGGGTGTAATATACTATAATACAGAGAAGTCAGTGACCAGGGAGACGGGTGTAAGATACTATAATACAGAGAAGTCAGTGACCCAGGAGACGGGTGTAAGATACTATAATACAGAGAAGTCAGTGACCAGAGAGACGGGTGTAAGATACTATAATACAGAGAAGTCAGTGACCCGGGAGACGGGTGTAAGATACTATAATACAGAGAAGTCAGTGACCCAGGAGACGGGTGTAAGATACTATAATACAGAGAAGTCAGTGACCCGGGAGACGGGTGTAATATACTATAATACAGAGAAGTCAGCGACCCCGGAGATGGGTGTAATATACTATAATACAGAGAAGTCAGTGACCCGGGAGACGGGTGTAATATACTATAATACAGAGAAGTCAGTGACCAGAGAGACGGGTGTAAGATACTATAATACAGAGAAGTCAGTGACCCGGGAGACGGGTGTAATATACTATAATACAGAGAAGTCAGTGACCCGGGAGACGGGTGTAAGATACTATAATACAGAGAAGTCAGTGACCCGGGAGACAGGTGTAAGATACTATAATACAGAGAAGTCAGTGACCCGGGAGATGGGTGTAAGATACTATAATACAGAGAAGTCAGTGACCCCGGAGACGGGTGTAAGATACTATAATACAGAGAAGTCAGTGACCCGGGAGACGGGTGTAAAATACTATAATACAGAGAAGTCAGTGACCAGAGAGACGGGTGTACGATACTATAATACAGAGAAGTCAGTGACCCGGGAGACGGGTGTAATATACTATAATACAGAGAAGTCAGTGAGCCGGGAGACGGGTGTAAGATACTATACTACAGAGAAGTCAGTGACCCGGGAGACGGGTGTAATATACTATACTACAGAGAAGTCAGTGACCAGAGAGACGGGTGTAAGATACTATAATACAGAGAAGTCAGTGACCCGGGAGACGGGTGTAAGATACTATAATACAGAGAAGTCAGTGACCCGGGAGACGGGTGTAATATACTATAATACAGAGAAGTCAGTGACCCCGGAGACGGGTGTAAGATACTATAATACAGAGAAGTCAGTGACCCGGGAGACGGGTGTAAGATACTATAATACAGAGAAGTCAGTGACCCGGGAGACGGGTGTAAGATACTATAATACAGAGAAGTCAGTGACCCGGGAGACGGGTGTAAGATACTATAATACAGAGAAGTCAGTGACCAGGGAGACGGGTGTAAGATACTATAATACAGAGAAGTCAGTGACCCGGGAGACGGGTGTAAGATACTATAATACAGAGAAGTCAGTGACCCGGGAGACGGGTGTAAGATACGATAATACAGAGAAGTCAGTGACCTGGGAGACGGGTGTAAGATACTACAATACAGAGAAGTCAGTGACCCGGGAGACGGGTGTAATATACTATAATACAGAGAAGTCAGTGACCCGGGAGACGGGTGTAATATACTATAATACAGAGAAGTCAGTGACCAGAGAGACGGGTGTAATATACTATAATACAGAGAAGTCAGTGACCCGGGAGACGGGTGTAATATACTATAATACAGAGAAGTCAGTGACCCGGGAGACGGGTGTAAGATACTATAATACAGAGAAGTCAGTGACCCAGGAGACGGGTGTAAGATACTATAATACAGAGAAGTCACTGACCCAGGAGACGGGTGTAAGATACTATAATACAGAGAAGTCAGTGACCAGAGAGACGGGTGTAAGATACTATAATACAGAGAAGTCAGTGACCAGAGAGACGGGTGTAAGATACTATAATACAGAGAAGTCAGTGACGGGGGGGGGGAAAAAGGGGGGCGGGGGGGGGGGCGCAGGAGACAAGATCTATATACAGAGAAGTCAGTGACCAGAGAGACGGGTGTAAGATACTATAATACAGAGAAATCAGTGACCAGAGAGACGGGTGTAAGATACTATAATACAGAGAAGTCAGTGACCCGGGAGACGGGTGTAAGATACTATAATACAGAGAAGTCAGCGACCCCGGAGATGGGTGTAATATACTATAATACAGAGAAGTCAGTGACCCGGGAGACGTGTGTAAGATACTATAATACAGAGAAGTCAGTGACCAGAGAGACGGGTGTAAGATACTATAATACAGAGAAGTCAGTGACCCGGGAGACGGGTGTAAGATACTATAATACAGAGAAGTCAGTGACCCGGGAGACGGGTGTAAGATACTATAATACAGAGAAGTCAGTGACCAGAGAGACGGGTGTAATATACTATAATACAGAGAAGTCAGTGACCAGAGAGACGGGTGTAAGATACTATAATACAGAGAAGTCAGTGACCAGAGAGACGGGTGTAAGATACTATAATACAGAGAAGTCAGTGACCCGGGAGACGGGTGTAAGATACTATAATACAGAGAAGTCAGTGACCCGGGAGACGGGTGTAAGATACTATAATACAGAGAAGTCAGTGACCCGGGAGACGTGTGTAATATACTATAATACAGAGAAGTCAGTGACCCAGGAGACGGGTGTAAGATACGATAATACAGAGAAGTCAGTGACCCCGGAGACGGGTGTAAGATACTATAATACAGAGAAGTCAGTGACCCGGGAGACGGGTGTAAGATACTATAATACAGAGAAGTCAGTGACCAGAGAGACAGGTGTAAGATACTATAATACAGAGAAGTCAGTGACCTGGGAAACGGGTGTAAGATACTATAATACAGAGAAGTCAGTGACCCGGGTGTAAGATACTATAATACAGAGAAGTCAGTGACCCGGGAGACGGGTGTAATATACTATAATACAGAGAAGTCAGTGACCCGGGAGACGGGTGTAAGATACTATAATACAGAGAAATCAGTGACCCGGGAGACGGGTGTAATATACTATACTACAGAGAAGTCAGTGACCCCGGAGACGGGTGTAAGATACTATAATACAGAGAAGTCAGTGACCAGAGAGACGGGTGTAAGATACTATAATACAGAGAAGTCAGTGACCCGAGAGACGGGTGTAAGATACGATAATACAGAGAAGTCAGTGACCCGGGAGACGGGTGTAATATACTATAATACAGAGAAGTCAGTGACCCGGGAGACGGGTGTAAGATACTATAATACAGAGAAGTCAGTGACCAGAGAGACGGGTGTAAGATACTATAATACAGAGAAGTCAGTGACCCCGGAGACGGGTGCAAGATACTATAATACAGAGAAGTCAGTGACCCGGGTGTAAGATACTATAATACAGAGAAGTCAGTGACCCGGGAGACGGGTGTAAGATACTATAATACAGAGAAGTCACTGACCCAGGAGACGGGTGTAAGATACTATAATACAGAGAAGTCAGTGACCCGGGAGACGGGTGTAAGATACTATAATACAGAGAAGTCAGTGACCCGGTAGACGGGTGTAACATACTATAATACAGAGAAGTCAGTGACCAGAGAGACGGGTGTAATATACTATAATACAGAGAAGTCAGTGACCCGGGAGACGGGTGTAAGATACTATAATACAGAGAAATCAGTGACCCGGGAGACGGGTGTAAGATACTATAATACAGAGAAGTCAGTGACCCGGGAGACAGGTGTAAGATACTATAATACAGAGAAGCCAGTGACCCGGGAGACGGGTGTAAGATACTATAATACAGAGAAGTCACTGACCCGGGAGACGGGTGTAAGATACTATAATACAGAGAAGTCAGTGACCCGGGAGACGGGTGTAAGATACTATAATACAGAGAAGTCAGTGACCCGGGAGACGGGTGTAAGATACTATAATACAGAGAAGTCAGTGACCCGGGAGACGGGTGTAAGATACTATAATACAGAGAAGTCAGTGACCAGAGAGACGGTTGTAAGATACTATAATACAGAGAAGTCAGTGACCCCGGAGACGGGTGTAAGATACTATAATACAGAGAAGTCAGTGACCCGGGTGTAAGTTACTATAATACAGAGAAGTCAGTGACCTGAGAGACGGGTGTAAGATACAATAATGCAGAGAAGTCAGTGACCAGAGAGACGGGTGTAATATACTATAATACAGAGAAGTCAGTGACCCGGGAGACGGGTGTAAGATACTATAATGCAGAGAAGTCAGTGACCCGGGAGACGGGTGTAATATACTATAATACAGAGAAGTCAGTGACCCGGGAGACAGGTGTAAGATACTATAATACAGAGAAGTCAGTGACCCGGGTGTAAGATACTATAATACAGAGAAGTCAGTGACCCGGGAGACGGGTGTAAGATACTATAATACAGAGAAGTCAGCGACCAGAGAGACGGGTGTAAGATACTATAATACAGAGAAGTCAGTGACCCGGGAGACGGGTGTAAGATACTATAATACAGAGAAGTCAGTGACCCGGGAGACGGGTGTAAGATACTATAATACAGAGAAGTCAGTGACCAGAGAGACGGGTGTAAGATACTATAATACAGAGAAGTCAGTGACCCGGGAGACGGGTGTAATATACTATAATACAGAGAAGTCAGTGACCCGGGAGACGGGTGTAAGATACTATAATACAGAGAAGTCAGTGACCCGAGAGACGGGTGTAAGATACTATAATACAGAGAAGTCAGTGACCCCGGAGACGGGTGTAAGATACTATACTACAGAGAAGTCAGTGACCCGAGAGACGGGTGTAATATACTATAATACAGAGAAGTCAGTGACCCGGGAGACGGGTGTAAGATACTATAATACAGAGAAGTCAGTGACCCGGGAGACGGGTGTAATATACTATAATACAGAGAAGTCAGTGACCCGGGAGACGGGTGTAAGATACTATAATACAGAGAAGTCAGTGACCCGGGAGACGGGTGTAATATACTATAATACAGAGAAGTCAGTGACCCCGGAGATGGGTGTAATATACTATAATACAGAGAAGTCAGTGACCAGAGAGACGGGTGTAAGATACTATACTACAGAGAAGTCAGTGACCCCGGAGACGGGTGTAAGATACTATAATACAGAGAAGTCAGTGACCAGAGATACGGGTGTAAGATACTATAATACAGAGAAGTCAGTGACCAGAGAGACGGGTGTAAGATACTATAATACAGAGAAGTCAGTGACCCGGGAGATGGGTGTAGGATACTATAATACAGAGAAGTCAGTGACCCGGGAGACGGGTGTAAGATACTATAATACAGAGAAGTCAGTGACCAGAGAGACGGGTGTAAGATACTATAATACAGAGAAGTCAGTGACCCGGGAGACGGGTGTAAGATACTATAATACAGAGAAGTCAGTGACCAGGGAGACGGGTGTAAGATACTATAATACAGAGAAGTCAGTGACCAGAGAGACGGGTGTAATATACTATAATACAGAGAAGTCAGTGACCCGGGAGACGGGTGTAATATACTATAATACAGAGAAGTCAGTGACCCGGGAGACGGGTGTAAGATACTATAATACAGAGAAGTCAGTGACCCGGGAGACGGGTCTAAGATACTATAATACAGAGAAGTCAGTGACCAGAGAGACGGGTGTAAGATACTATAATACAGAGAAGTCAGTGACCCGGGAGACGGGTGTAAGATACTATAATACAGAGAAGTCAGTGACCAGGGAGACGGGTGTAAGATACTATAATACAGAGAAGTCAGTGACCCGGGAGACGGGTGTAAGATACTATAATACAGAGAAGTCAGTGACCCGGGAGACGGGTGTAAGATACTATAATACAGAGAAGTCAGTGACCCGGGAGACGGGTGTAAGATACTATAATACAGAGAAGTCAGTGACCCGGGAGACGGGTCTAAGATACTATAATACAGAGAAGCCAGTGACCCGGGAGACGGGTGTAAGATACTATAATACAGAGAAGTCAGTGACCAGGGAGACGGGTGTAAGATACTATAATACAGAGAAGTCAGTGACCCCGGAGACGGGTGTAAGATACTATAATACAGAGAAGTCAGTGACCCGGGAGACGGGTGTAATATACTATAATACAGAGAAGTCAGTGACCCGAGAGACGGGTGTAATATACTATAATACAGAGAAGTCAGTGACCCGGGAGACGGGTGTAATATACTATAATACAGAGAAGTCAGTGACCCGGGACACGGGTGTAAGATACTATAATACAGAGAAGTCAGTGACCCGGGAGACGGGTGTAAGATACTATAATACAGAGAAGTCAGTGACCAGGGAGACGGGTGTAAGATACTATAATACAGAGAAGTCAGTGACCAGAGAGACGGGTGTAAGATACTATAATACAGAGAAGTCAGTGACCAGAGAGACGGGTGTAAGATACTATAATACAGAGAAGTCAGTGACCAGGGAGACGGGTGTAAGATACTATAATACAGAGAAGTCAGTGACCCGGGAGACGGGTGTAATATACTATAATACAGAGAAGTCAGTGACCCGGGAGACGAGTGTAAGATACTATAATACAGAGAAGTCAGTGACCCGGGAGACGGGTGTAAGATACGATAATACAGAGAAGTCAGTGACCCGGGAGACGGGTGTAAGATACTATAATACAGAGAAGTCAGTGACCAGGGAGACGGGTGTAAGATACTATAATACAGAGAAGTCAGTGACCCGGGAGACGGGTGTAAGATACTATAATACAGAGAAGTCAGTGACCCGGGAGACGGGTGTAAGATACTATAATATAGAGAAGTCAGTGACCCGGGAGACGGGTGTAATATACTATAATACAGAGAAGTCAGTGACCCGGGAGACGGGTGTAATATACTATAATAAAGAGAAGTCAGTGACCAGAGAGACGGGTGTAATATACTATAATACAGAGAAGTCAGTGACCCGGGAGACGGGTGTAATATACTATAATACAGAGAAGTCAGTGACCCGGGAGACGGGTGTAAGATACTATAATACAGAGAAGTCACTGACCCAGGAGACGGGTGTAAGATACGATAATACAGAGAAGTCAGTGACCCGGGAGACGGGTGTAAGATACTATAATACAGAGAAGTCAGTGACCAGAGAGACGGGTGTAAGATACTATAATACAGAGAAGTCAGTGACCCGGGAGACGGGTGTAAGATACTATAATACAGAGAAGTCAGTGACCCGGGAGACGGGTGTAAGATACTATAATACAGAGAAGTCAGTGACCCGGGAGACGGGTGTAAGATACTATAATACAGAGAAGTCAGTGACCCGGGAGACGGGTGTAAGATACTATAATACAGAGAAGTCAGTGACCGGGGAGAGGGGGGTGTAATATACTATAATACAGAGAAGTCAGTGACCCGAGAGACGGGTGTAAGATACTATAATACAGAGAAGTCAGTGACCCGGGAGACGGGTGTAATATACTATAATACAGAGAAGTCAGTGACCCGGGAGACGGGTGTAAGATACTATAATACAGAGAAGTCAGTGACCCGGGAGACGTGTGTAAGATACTATAATACAGAGAAGTCAGTGACCCGGGAGACGGGTGTAAGATACTATAATACAGAGAAGTCAGTGACCCGGGAGACGTGTGTAAGATACTATAATACAGAGAAGTCAGTGACCCGGGAGACGGGTGTAATATACTATAATACAGAGAAGTCAGTGACCCAAGAGACGGGTGTAAGATACTATAATACAGAGAAGTCAGTGACCAGGGAGACGGGTGTAAGATACTATAATACAGAGAAGTCAGTGACCAGAGAGACGGGTGTACGATACTATAATACAGAGAAGTCAGTGACCCCGGAGACGGGTGTAATATACTATAATACAGAGAAGTCAGTGACCCGGGAGACGTGTGTAAGATACTATAATACAGAGAAGTCAGTGACCCGGGAGACGGGTGTAATATACTATAATACAGAGAAGTCAGTGACCCAAGAGACGGGTGTAAGATACTATAATACAGAGAAGTCAGTGACCAGGGAGACGGGTGTAAGATACTATACTACAGAGAAGTCAGTGACCAGAGAGACGGGTGTACGATACTATAATACAGAGAAGTCAGTGACCCCGGAGACGGGTGTAATATACTATAATACAGAGAAGTCAGTGACCCGGGAGACGGGTGTAAGATACTATACTACAGAGAAGTCAGTGACCAGAGAGATGGGTGTACGATACTATAATACAGAGAAGTCAGTGACCCCGGAGACGGGTGTAATATACTATAATACAGAGAAGTCAGTGACCCGGGAGACGGGTGTAAGATACTATAATACAGAGAAGTCAGTGACCCGGGAGACGAGTGTAAGATACTATAATACAGAGAAGTCAGTGACCCGGGAGACGGGTGTAAGATACTATAATACAGAGAAGTCAGTGACCCGGGAGACGGGTGTAATATACTATAATACAGAGAAGTCAGCGACCCCGGAGAGGGGTGTAATATACTATAATACAGAGAAGTCAGTGACCAGGGAGACGGGTGTAAGATACTATAATACAGAGAAGTCAGTGACCCAGGAGACGGGTGTAAGATACTATAATACAGAGAAGTCAGTGACCAGAGAGACGGGTGTAAGATACTATAATACAGAGAAGTCAGTGACCCGGGAGACGGGTGTAAGATACTATAATACAGAGAAGTCAGTGACCCGGGAGACGGGTGTAAGATACTATAATACAGAGAAGTCAGTGACCCGGGAGACGGGTGTAATATACTATAATACAGAGAAGTCAGCGACCCCGGAGATGGGTGTAATATACTATAATACAGAGAAGTCAGTGACCCGGGAGACGGGTGTAATATACTATAATACAGAGAAGTCAGTGACCAGAGAGACGGGTGTAAGATACTATAATACAGAGAAGTCAGTGACCCGGGAGACGGGTGTAATATACTATAATACAGAGAAGTCAGTGACCCGGGAGACGGGTGTAAGATACTATAATACAGAGAAGTCAGTGACCCGGGAGACAGGTGTAAGATACTATAATACAGAGAAGTCAGTGACCCGGGAGATGGGTGTAAGATACTATAATACAGAGAAGTCAGTGACCCCGGAGACGGGTGTAAGATACTATAATACAGAGAAGTCAGTGACCCGGGAGACGGGTGTAAAATACTATAATACAGAGAAGTCAGTGACCAGAGAGACGGGTGTACGATACTATAATACAGAGAAGTCAGTGACCCGGGAGACGGGTGTAATATACTATAATACAGAGAAGTCAGTGAGCCGGGAGACGGGTGTAAGATACTATACTACAGAGAAGTCAGTGACCCGGGAGACGGGTGTAATATACTATACTACAGAGAAGTCAGTGACCAGAGAGACGGGTGTAAGATACTATAATACAGAGAAGTCAGTGACCCGGGAGACGGGTGTAAGATACTATAATACAGAGAAGTCAGTGACCCGGGAGACGGGTGTAATATACTATAATACAGAGAAGTCAGTGACCCCGGAGACGGGTGTAAGATACTATAATACAGAGAAGTCAGTGACCCGGGAGACGGGTGTAAGATACTATAATACAGAGAAGTCAGTGACCCGGGAGACGGGTGTAAGATACTATAATACAGAGAAGTCAGTGACCCGGGAGACGGGTGTAAGATACTATAATACAGAGAAGTCAGTGACCAGGGAGACGGGTGTAAGATACTATAATACAGAGAAGTCAGTGACCCGGGAGACGGGTGTAAGATACTATAATACAGAGAAGTCAGTGACCCGGGAGACGGGTGTAAGATACGATAATACAGAGAAGTCAGTGACCCGGGAGACGGGTGTAAGATACTACAATACAGAGAAGTCAGTGACCCGGGAGACGGGTGTAATATACTATAATACAGAGAAGTCAGTGACCCGGGAGACGGGTGTAATATACTATAATACAGAGAAGTCAGTGACCAGAGAGACGGGTGTAATATACTATAATACAGAGAAGTCAGTGACCCGGGAGACGGGTGTAATATACTATAATACAGAGAAGTCAGTGACCCGGGAGACGGGTGTAAGATACTATAATACAGAGAAGTCAGTGACCCAGGAGACGGGTGTAAGATACTATAATACAGAGAAGTCACTGACCCAGGAGACGGGTGTAAGATACGATAATACAGAGAAGTCAGTGACCCGGGAGACGGGTGTAAGATACTATAATACAGAGAAGTCAGTGACCAGAGAGACGGGTGTAAGATACTATAATACAGAGAAGTCAGTGACCAGAGAGACGGGTGTAAGATACTATAATACAGAGAAATCAGTGACCAGAGAGACGGGTGTAAGATACTATAATACAGAGAAGTCAGTGACCCGGGAGACGGGTGTAAGATACTATAATACAGAGAAGTCAGCGACCCCGGAGATGGGTGTAATATACTATAATACAGAGAAGTCAGTGACCCGGGAGACGTGTGTAAGATACTATAATACAGAGAAGTCAGTGACCAGAGAGACGGGTGTAAGATACTATAATACAGAGAAGTCAGTGACCCGGGAGACGGGTGTAAGATACTATAATACAGAGAAGTCAGTGACCCGGGAGACGGGTGTAAGATACTATAATACAGAGAAGTCAGTGACCAGAGAGACGGGTGTAATATACTATAATACAGAGAAGTCAGTGACCAGAGAGACGGGTGTAAGATACTATAATACAGAGAAGTCAGTGACCAGAGAGACGGGTGTAAGATACTATAATACAGAGAAGTCAGTGACCCGGGAGACGGGTGTAAGATACTATAATACAGAGAAGTCAGTGACCCGGGAGACGGGTGTAAGATACTATAATACAGAGAAGTCAGTGACCCGGGAGACGTGTGTAATATACTATAATACAGAGAAGTCAGTGACCCAGGAGACGGGTGTAAGATACGATAATACAGAGAAGTCAGTGACCCCGGAGACGGGTGTAAGATACTATAATACAGAGAAGTCAGTGACCCGGGAGACGGGTGTAAGATACTATAATACAGAGAAGTCAGTGACCAGAGAGACAGGTGTAAGATACTATAATACAGCGAAGTCAGTGACCTGGGAAACGGGTGTAAGATACTATAATACAGAGAAGTCAGTGACCCGGGTGTAAGATACTATAATACAGAGAAGTCAGTGACCCGGGAGACGGGTGTAATATACTATAATACAGAGAAGTCAGTGACCCGGGAGACGGGTGTAAGATACTATAATACAGAGAAATCAGTGACCCGGGAGACGGGTGTAATATACTATACTACAGAGAAGTCAGTGACCCCGGAGACGGGTGTAAGATACTATAATACAGAGAAGTCAGTGACCAGAGAGACGGGTGTAAGATACTATAATACAGAGAAGTCAGTGACCCGAGAGACGGGTGTAAGATACGATAATACAGAGAAGTCAGTGACCCGGGAGACGGGTGTAATATACTATAATACAGAGAAGTCAGTGACCCGGGAGACGGGTGTAAGATACTATAATACAGAGAAGTCAGTGACCAGAGAGACGGGTGTAAGATACTATAATACAGAGAAGTCAGTGACCCCGGAGACGGGTGCAAGATACTATAATACAGAGAAGTCAGTGACCCGGGTGTAAGATACTATAATACAGAGAAGTCAGTGACCCGGGAGACGGGTGTAAGATACTATAATACAGAGAAGTCACTGACCCAGGAGACGGGTGTAAGATACTATAATACAGAGAAGTCAGTGACCCGGGAGACGGGTGTAAGATACTATAATACAGAGAAGTCAGTGACCCGGTAGACGGGTGTAACATACTATAATACAGAGAAGTCAGTGACCAGAGAGACGGGTGTAATATACTATAATACAGAGAAGTCAGTGACCCGGGAGACGGGTGTAAGATACTATAATACAGAGAAATCAGTGACCCGGGAGACGGGTGTAAGATACTATAATACAGAGAAGTCAGTGACCCGGGAGACAGGTGTAAGATACTATAATACAGAGAAGCCAGTGACCCGGGAGACGGGTGTAAGATACTATAATACAGAGAAGTCACTGACCCGGGAGACGGGTGTAAGATACTATAATACAGAGAAGTCAGTGACCCGGGAGACGGGTGTAAGATACTATAATACAGAGAAGTCAGTGACCCGGGAGACGGGTGTAAGATACTATAATACAGAGAAGTCAGTGACCCGGGAGACGGGTGTAAGATACTATAATACAGAGAAGTCAGTGACCAGAGAGACGGTTGTAAGATACTATAATACAGAGAAGTCAGTGACCCCGGAGACGGGTGTAAGATACTATAATACAGAGAAGTCAGTGACCCGGGTGTAAGTTACTATAATACAGAGAAGTCAGTGACCTGAGAGACGGGTGTAAGATACAATAATGCAGAGAAGTCAGTGACCAGAGAGACGGGTGTAATATACTATAATACAGAGAAGTCAGTGACCCGGGAGACGGGTGTAAGATACTATAATGCAGAGAAGTCAGTGACCCGGGAGACGGGTGTAATATACTATAATACAGAGAAGTCAGTGACCCGGGAGACAGGTGTAAGATACTATAATACAGAGAAGTCAGTGACCCGGGTGTAAGATACTATAATACAGAGAAGTCAGTGACCCGGGAGACGGGTGTAAGATACTATAATACAGAGAAGTCAGCGACCAGAGAGACGGGTGTAAGATACTATAATACAGAGAAGTCAGTGACCCGGGAGACGGGTGTAAGATACTATAATACAGAGAAGTCAGTGACCCGGGAGACGGGTGTAAGATACTATAATACAGAGAAGTCAGTGACCAGAGAGACGGGTGTAAGATACTATAATACAGAGAAGTCAGTGACCCGGGAGACGGGTGTAATATACTATAATACAGAGAAGTCAGTGACCCGGGAGACGGGTGTAAGATACTATAATACAGAGAAGTCAGTGACCCGAGAGACGGGTGTAAGATACTATAATACAGAGAAGTCAGTGACCCCGGAGACGGGTGTAAGATACTATACTACAGAGAAGTCAGTGACCCGAGAGACGGGTGTAATATACTATAATACAGAGAAGTCAGTGACCCGGGAGACGGGTGTAAGATACTATAATACAGAGAAGTCAGTGACCCGGGAGACGGGTGTAATATACTATAATACAGAGAAGTCAGTGACCAGAGAGACGGGTGTAAGATACTATACTACAGAGAAGTCAGTGACCCCGGAGACGGGTGTAAGATACTATAATACAGAGAAGTCAGTGACCAGAGATACGGGTGTAAGATACTATAATACAGAGAAGTCAGTGACCAGAGAGACGGGTGTAAGATACTATAATACAGAGAAGTCAGTGACCCGGGAGATGGGTGTAGGATACTATAATACAGAGAAGTCAGTGACCCGGGAGACGGGTGTAAGATACTATAATACAGAGAAGTCAGTGACCAGAGAGACGGGTGTAAATTACTATAATACAGAGAAGTCAGTGACCCGGGAGACGGGTGTAAGATACTATAATACAGAGAAGTCAGTGACCAGGGAGACGGGTGTAAGATACTATAATACAGAGAAGTCAGTGACCAGAGAGACGGGTGTAATATACTATAATACAGAGAAGTCAGTGACCCGGGAGACGGGTGTAATATACTATAATACAGAGAAGTCAGTGACCCGGGAGACGGGTGTAAGATACTATAATACAGAGAAGTCAGTGACCCGGGGAGACGGGTGTAATATACTATAATACAGAGAAGTCAGTGACCCCGGAGATGGGTGTAATATACTATAATACAGAGAAGTCAGTGACCAGAGAGGACCGGGTGTAACGGATACTATAATACAGAGAAGTCAGTGACCCGGGAGACGGGTGTAAGATACTATAATACAGAGAAGTCAGTGACCAGGGAGACGGGTGTAAGATACTATAATACAGAGAAGTCACTGACCAGAGAGACGGGTGTAATATACTATAATACAGAGAAGTCAGTGACCAGGGAGACGGGTGTAATATACTATAATACAGAGAAGTCAGTGACCCGGGAGACGGGTGTAATATACTATAATACAGAGAAGTCAGTGACCCGGGAGACGGGTGTAATATACTATAATACAGAGAAGTCAGTGACCCGGGAGACGGGTGTAAGATACTATAATACAGAGAAGTCAGTGACCAGAGAGACGGGTGTAATATACTATAATACAGAGAAGTCAGTGACCAGGGAGACGGGTGTAAGATACTATAATACAGAGAAGTCAGTGACCCGAGAGACGGGTGTAAGACACTATAATACAGAGAAGTCAGTGACCCGGGAGACGGGTGTAATATACTATAATACAGAGAAGTCAGTGACCAGGGAGACGGGTGTAAGATACTATAATAAAGAGAAGTCAGTGACCCGAGAGACGGGTGTAAGATACTATAATACAGAGAAGTCAGTGACCCGGGAGACGGGTGTAATATACTATAATACAGAGAAGTCAGTGACCCGGGAGACGGGTGTAAGATACTATAATACAGAGAAGTCAGTGACCCGGGAGACGGGTGTAATATACTATAATACAGAGAAGTCAGTGACCCGGGAGACGGGTGTAAGATACTATAATACAGAGAAGTCAGTGACCCGGGAGACGGGTGTAAGATACTATAATACAGAGAAGTCAGTGACCCGGGAGACGTGTGTAAGATACTATAATACAGAGAAGTCAGTGACCCGGGAGACGGGTGTAATATACTATAATACAGAGAAGTCAGTGACCCAAGAGACGGGTGTAAGATACTATAATACAGAGAAGTCAGTGACCAGGGAGACGGGTGTAAGATACTATAATACAGAGAAGTCAGTGACCCGGGAGACGGGTGTAATATACTATAATACAGAGAAGTCAGTGACCCGGGAGACGTGTGTAAGATACTATAATACAGAGAAGTCAGTGACCCGGGAGACGGGTGTAATATACTATAATACAGAGAAGTCAGTGACCCAAGAGACGGGTGTAAGATACTATAATACAGAGAAGTCAGTGACCAGGGAGACGGGTGTAAGATACTATACTACAGAGAAGTCAGTGACCAGAGAGACGGGTGTACGATACTATAATACAGAGAAGTCAGTGACCCCGGAGACGGGTGTAATATACTATAATACAGAGAAGTCAGTGACCCGGGAGACGGGTGTAATATACTATAATACAGAGAAGTCAGTGACCCGGGAGACGGGTGTAAGATACTATAATACAGAGAAGTCAGTGACCCGGGAGACGGGTGTAAGATACTATAATACAGAGAAGTCAGTGACCCGGGAGACGGGTGTAAGATACTATAATACAGAGAAGTCAGTGACCCGGGAGACGGGTGTAATATACTATAATACAGAGAAGTCAGGGGATGACCAGGGAGACGGGTGTAAGATACTATAATACAGAGAAGTCAGTGACCCAGGAGACGGGTGTAAGATACTATAATACAGAGAAGTCAGTGACCAGAGAGACGGGTGTAAGATACTATAATACAGAGAAGTCAGTGACCCGGGAGACGGGTGTAAGATACTATAATACAGAGAAGTCAGTGACCCAGGAGACGGGTGTAAGATACTATAATACAGAGAAGTCAGTGACCCGGGAGACGGGTGTAATATACTATAATACAGAGAAGTCAGCGACCCCGGAGATGGGTGTAATATACTATAATACAGAGAAGTCAGTGACCCGGGAGACGGGTGTAATATACTATAATACAGAGAAGTCAGTGACCAGAGAGACGGGTGTAAGATACTATAATACAGAGAAGTCAGTGACCCGGGAGACGGGTGTAATATACTATAATACAGAGAAGTCAGTGACCCGGGAGACGGGTGTAAGATACTATAATACAGAGAAGTCAGTGACCCGGGAGACAGGTGTAAGATACTATAATACAGAGAAGTCAGTGACCCGGGAGATGGGTGTAAGATACTATAATACAGAGAAGTCAGTGACCCCGGAGACGGGTGTAAGATACTATAATACAGAGAAGTCAGTGACCCGGGAGACGGGTGTAAAATACTATAATACAGAGAAGTCAGTGACCAGAGAGACGGGTGTACGATACTATAATACAGAGAAGTCAGTGACCCGGGAGACGGGTGTAATATACTATAATACAGAGAAGTCAGTGAGCCGGGAGACGGGTGTAAGATACTATACTACAGAGAAGTCAGTGACCCGGGAGACGGGTGTAATATACTATACTACAGAGAAGTCAGTGACCAGAGAGACGGGTGTAAGATACTATAATACAGAGAAGTCAGTGACCCGGGAGACGGGTGTAAGATACTATAATACAGAGAAGTCAGTGACCCGGGAGACGGGTGTAATATACTATAATACAGAGAAGTCAGTGACCCCGGAGACGGGTGTAAGATACTATAATACAGAGAAGTCAGTGACCCGGGAGACGGGTGTAAGATACTATAATACAGAGAAGTCAGTGACCCGGGAGACGGGTGTAAGATACTATAATACAGAGAAGTCAGTGACCCGGGAGACGGGTGTAAGATACTATAATACAGAGAAGTCAGTGACCAGGGAGACGGGTGTAAGATACTATAATACAGAGAAGTCAGTGACCCGGGAGACGGGTGTAAGATACTATAATACAGAGAAGTCAGTGACCCGGGAGACGGGTGTAAGATACGATAATACAGAGAAGTCAGTGACCTGGGAGACGGGTGTAAGATACTACAATACAGAGAAGTCAGTGACCCGGGAGACGGGTGTAATATACTATAATACAGAGAAGTCAGTGACCCGGGAGACGGGTGTAATATACTATAATACAGAGAAGTCAGTGACCAGAGAGACGGGTGTAATATACTATAATACAGAGAAGTCAGTGACCCGGGAGACGGGTGTAATATACTATAATACAGAGAAGTCAGTGACCCGGGAGACGGGTGTAAGATACTATAATACAGAGAAGTCAGTGACCCAGGAGACGGGTGTAAGATACTATAATACAGAGAAGTCACTGACCCAGGAGACGGGTGTAAGATACGATAATACAGAGAAGTCAGTGACCCGGGAGACGGGTGTAAGATACTATAATACAGAGAAGTGCCGAGAGACGGGTGTTGGATACTATAATACAGAGAAGTCAGTGACCAGAGAGACGGGTGTAAGATACTATAATACAGAGAAATCAGTGACCAGAGAGACGGGTGTAAGATACTATAATACAGAGAAGTCAGTGACCCGGGAGACGGGTGTAAGATACTATAATACAGAGAAGTCAGCGACCCCGGAGATGGGTGTAATATACTATAATACAGAGAAGTCAGTGACCCGGGAGACGGGTGTAAGATACTATAATACAGAGAAGTCAGTGACCAGAGAGACGGGTGTAAGATACTATAATACAGAGAAGTCAGTGACCCGGGAGACGGGTGTAAGATACTATAATACAGAGAAGTCAGTGACCCGGGAGACGGGTGTAAGATACTATAATACAGAGAAGTCAGTGACCAGAGAGACGGGTGTAATATACTATAATACAGAGAAGTCAGTGACCAGAGAGACGGGTGTAAGATACTATAATACAGAGAAGTCAGTGACCAGAGAGACGGGTGTAAGATACTATAATACAGAGAAGTCAGTGACCCGGGAGACGGGTGTAAGATACTATAATACAGAGAAGTCAGTGACCCGGGAGACGGGTGTAAGATACTATAATACAGAGAAGTCAGTGACCCGGGAGACGTGTGTAATATACTATAATACAGAGAAGTCAGTGACCCAGGAGACGGGTGTAAGATACGATAATACAGAGAAGTCAGTGACCCCGGAGACGGGTGTAAGATACTATAATACAGAGAAGTCAGTGACCCGGGAGACGGGTGTAAGATACTATAATACAGAGAAGTCAGTGACCAGAGAGACAGGTGTAAGATACTATAATACAGAGAAGTCAGTGACCTGGGAAACGGGTGTAAGATACTATAATACAGAGAAGTCAGTGACCCGGGTGTAAGATACTATAATACAGAGAAGTCAGTGACCCGGGAGACGGGTGTAATATACTATAATACAGAGAAGTCAGTGACCCGGGAGACGGGTGTAAGATACTATAATACAGAGAAATCAGTGACCCGGGAGACGGGTGTAATATACTATAATACAGAGAAGTCAGTGACCCGGGAGACGGGTGTAAGATACTATAATACAGAGAAGTCAGTGACCCGAGAGACGGGTGTAAGATACGATAATACAGAGAAGTCAGTGACCCGGGAGACGGGTGTAAGATACTATAATACAGAGAAGTCAGTGACCCGGGAGACGGGTGTAAGATACTATAATACAGAGAAGTCAGTGACCAGAGAGACGGGTGTAAGATACTATAATACAGAGAAGTCAGTGACCCCGGAGACGGGTGCAAGATACTAGAATACAGAGAAGTCAGTGCCCGGGTGTAAGATACTATAATACAGAGAAGTCAGTGACCCGGGAGACGGGTGTAAGATACTATAATACAGAGAAGTCACTGACCCAGGGAGACGGGTGTAAGATACTATAATACAGAGAAGTCAGTGACCCGGGAGACGGGTGTAAGATACTATAATACAGAGAAGTCAGTGACCCGGGAGACGGGTGTAACATACTATAATACAGAGAAGTCAGTGACCAGAGAGACGGGTGTAATATACTATAATACAGAGAAGTCAGTGACCCGGGAGACGGGTGTAAGATACTATAATACAGAGAAATCAGTGACCCGGGAGACGGGTGTAAGATACTATAATACAGAGAAGTCAGTGACCCGGGAGACAGGTGTAAGATACTATAATACAGAGAAGCCAGTGACCCGGGAGACGGGTGTAAGATACTATAATACAGAGAAGTCACTGACCCGGGAGACGGGTGTAAGATACTATAATACAGAGAAGTCAGTGACCCGGGAGACGGGTGTAAGATACTATAATACAGAGAAGTCAGTGACCCGGGAGACGGGTGTAAGATACTATAATACAGAGAAGTCAGTGACCCGGGAGACGGGTGTAAGATACTATAATACAGAGAAGTCAGTGACCAGAGAGACGGTTGTAAGATACTATAATACAGAGAAGTCAGTGACCCGGGAGACGGGTGTAAGATACTATAATACAGAGAAGTCAGTGACCCGGGAGACGGGTGTAAGATACTATAATACAGAGAAGTCAGTGACCAGAGAGACGGGTGTAAGATACTATAATACAGAGAAGTCAGTGACCCGGGAGACGGGTGTAAGATACTATAATACAGAGAAGTCAGTGACCCGGGAGACGGGTGTAAGATACTATAATACAGAGAAGTCAGTGACCCGGGAGACAGGTAGATATTTTATTACAGAGAAGTCAGTGCCCCGGTGTAAGATACTATAATACAGAGAAGTCAGTGACCCGGGAGACGGGTGTAAGATACTATAATACAGAGAAGTCAGCGACCAGAGAGACGGGTGTAAGATACTATAATACAGAGAAGTCAGTGACCCGGGAGACGGGTGTAAGATACTATAATACAGAGAAGTCAGTGACCCGGGAGACGGGTGTAAGATACTATAATACAGAGAAGTCAGTGACCAGAGAGACGGGTGTAAGATACTATAATACAGAGAAGTCAGTGACCCGGGAGACGGGTGTAAGATACTATAATACAGAGAAGTCAGTGACCCGGGAGACGGGTGTAAGATACTATAATACAGAGAAGTCAGTGACCCGAGAGACGGGTGTAAGATACTATAATACAGAGAAGTCAGGGGGGGTGTAAATCTCGTCGTGACCCGAGAGACGGGTGTAAGATACTATAATACAGAGAAGTCAGTGACCCGGGAGACGGGTGTAAGATACTATAATACAGAGAAGTCAGTGACCCGGGAGACGGGTGTAATATACTATAATACAGAGAAGTCAGTGACCCGGGAGACGGGTGTAAGATACTATAATACAGAGAAGTCAGTGACCCGGGAGACGGGTGTAATATACTATAATACAGAGAAGTCAGTGACCCGGGAGATGGGTGTAAGATACTATAATACAGAGAAGTCAGTGACCAGAGAGACGGGTGTAAGATACTATACTACAGAGAAGTCAGTGACCCCGGAGACGGGTGTAAGATACTATAATACAGAGAAGTCAGTGACCAGAGAGACGGGTGTAAGATACTATAATACAGAGAAGTCAGTGACCAGAGAGACGGGTGTAAGATACTATAATACAGAGAAGTCAGTGACCCGGGAGATGGGTGTAGGATACTATAATACAGAGAAGTCAGTGACCCGGGAGACGGGTGTAAGATACTATAATACAGAGAAGTCAGTGACCAGAGAGACGGGTGTAAGATACTATAATACAGAGAAGTCAGTGACCCGGGAGACGGGTGTAAGATACTATAATACAGAGAAGTCAGTGACCAGGGAGACGGGTGTAAGATACTATAATACAGAGAAGTCAGTGACCAGAGAGACGGGTGTAATATACTATAATACAGAGAAGTCAGTGACCCGGGAGACGGGTGTAATATACTATAATACAGAGAAGTCAGTGACCCGGGAGACGGGTGTAAGATACTATAATACAGAGAAGTCAGTGACCCGGGAGACGGGTCTAAGATACTATAATACAGAGAAGTCAGTGACCAGAGAGACGGGTGTAAGATACTATAATACAGAGAAGTCAGTGACCCGGGAGACGGGTGTAAGATACTATAATACAGAGAAGTCAGTGACCAGGGAGACGGGTGTAAGATACTATAATACAGAGAAGTCAGTGACCCGGGAGACGGGTGTAAGATACTATAATACAGAGAAGTCAGTGACCCGGGAGACGGGTGTAAGATACTATAATACAGAGAAGTCAGTGACCCGGGAGACGGGTGTAAGATACTATAATACAGAGAAGTCAGTGACCCGGGAGACGGGTGTAAGATACTATAATACAGAGAAGTCAGTGACCCGGGAGACGGGTGTAAGATACTATAATACAGAGAAGTCAGTGACCCCGGAGACGGGTGTAAGATACTATAATACAGAGAAGTCAGTGACCCGGGAGACGGGTGTAATATACTATAATACAGAGAAGTCAGTGACCCGAGAGACGGGTGTAATATACTATAATACAGAGAAGTCAGTGACCCGGGAGACGGGTGTAATATACTATAATACAGAGAAGTCAGTGACCCGGGAGACGGGTGTAAGATACTATAATACAGAGAAGTCAGTGACCCGGGAGACGGGTGTAAGATACTATAATACAGAGAAGTCAGTGACCAGGGAGACGGGTGTAAGATACTATAATACAGAGAAGTCAGTGACCAGAGAGACGGGTGTAAGATACTATAATACAGAGAAGTCAGTGACCAGAGAGACGGGTGTAAGATACTATAATACAGAGAAGTCAGTGACCAGGGAGACGGGTGTAAGATACTATAATACAGAGAAGTCAGTGACCCGGGAGACGGGTGTAATATACTATAATACAGAGAAGTCAGTGACCCGGGAGACGGGTGTAAGATACTATAATACAGAGAAGTCAGTGACCCGGGAGACGGGTGTAAGATACGATAATACAGAGAAGTCAGTGACCCGGGAGACGGGTGTAAGATACTATAATACAGAGAAGTCAGTGACCAGGGAGACGGGTGTAAGATACTATAATACAGAGAAGTCAGTGACCCGGGAGACGGGTGTAAGATACTATAATACAGAGAAGTCAGTGACCCGGGAGACGGGTGTAAGATACTATAATACAGAGAAGTCAGTGACCCGGGAGACGGGTGTAATATACTATAATACAGAGAAGTCAGTGACCCGGGAGACGGGTGTAATATACTATAATAAAGAGAAGTCAGTGACCAGAGAGACGGGTGTAATATACTATAATACAGAGAAGTCAGTGACCCGGGAGACGGGTGTAATATACTATAATACAGAGAAGTCAGTGACCCGGGAGACGGGTGTAAGATACTATAATACAGAGAAGTCACTGACCCAGGAGACGGGTGTAAGATACGATAATACAGAGAAGTCAGTGACCCGGGAGACGGGTGTAAGATACTATAATACAGAGAAGTCAGTGACCAGAGAGACGGGTGTAAGATACTATAATACAGAGAAGTCAGTGACCCGGGAGACGGGTGTAAGATACTATAATACAGAGAAGTCAGTGACCCGGGAGACGGGTGTAAGATACTATAATACAGAGAAGTCAGTGACCCGGGAGACGGGTGTAAGATACTATAATACAGAGAAGTCAGTGACCCGGGAGACGGGTGTAAGATACTATAATACAGAGAAGTCAGTGACCGGGGAGACGGGTGTAATATACTATAATACAGAGAAGTCAGTGACCCGAGAGACGGGTGTAATATACTATAATACAGAGAAGTCAGTGACCCGGGAGACGGGTGTAATATACTATAATACAGAGAAGTCAGTGACCCGGGACACGGGTGTAAGATACTATAATACAGAGAAGTCAGTGACCCGGGAGACGGGTGTAAGATACTATAATACAGAGAAGTCAGTGACCCGGGAGACGGGTGTAATATACTATAATACAGAGAAGTCAGTGACCCGAGAGACGGGTGTAATATACTATAATACAGAGAAGTCAGTGACCCGGGAGACGGGTGTAATATACTATAATACAGAGAAGTCAGTGACCCGGGACACGGGTGTAAGATACTATAATACAGAGAAGTCAGTGACCCGGGAGACGGGTGTAAGATACTATAATACAGAGAAGTCAGTGACCAGGGAGACGGGTGTAAGATACTATAATACAGAGAAGTCAGTGACCAGAGAGACGGGTGTAAGATACTATAATACAGAGAAGTCAGTGACCAGAGAGACGGGTGTAAGATACTATAATACAGAGAAGTCAGTGACCAGGGAGACGGGTGTAAGATACTATAATACAGAGAAGTCAGTGACCCGGGAGACGGGTGTAAGATACTATAATACAGAGAAGTCAGTGACCCGGGAGACGGGTGTAAGATACTATAATACAGAGAAGTCAGTGACCCGGGAGACGGGTGTAAGATACGATAATACAGAGAAGTCAGTGACCCGGGAGACGGGTGTAAGATACTATAATACAGAGAAGTCAGTGACCAGGGAGACGGGTGTAAGATACTATAATACAGAGAAGTCAGTGACCCGGGAGACGGGTGTAAGATACTATAATACAGAGAAGTCAGTGACCCGGGAGACGGGTGTAAGATACTATAATACAGAGAAGTCAGTGACCCGGGGAGACGGGTGTAATATACTATAATACAGAGAAGTCAGTGACCCGGGAGACGGGTGTAATATACTATAATACAGAGAAGTCAGTGACCAGAGAGACGGGTGTAATATACTATAATACAGAGAAGTCAGTGACCCGGGAGACGGGTGTAATATACTATAATACAGAGAAGTCAGTGACCCGGGAGACGGGTGTAAGATACTATAATACAGAGAAGTCACTGACCCGGGAGACGGGTGTAAGATACGATAATACAGAGAAGTCAGTGACCCGGGAGACGGGTGTAAGATACTATAATACAGAGAAGTCAGTGACCAGAGAGACGGGTGTAAGATACTATAATACAGAGAAATCAGTGACCAGAGAGACGGGTGTAAGATACTATAATACAGAGAAGTCAGTGACCAGAGAGACGGGTGTAAGATACTATAATACAGAGAAATCAGTGACCAGAGAGACGGGTGTAAGATACTATAATACAGAGAAGTCAGTGACCCGGGAGACGGGTGTAAGATACTATAATACAGAGAAGTCAGTGACCAGAGAGACGGGTGTAAGATACTATAATACAGAGAAGTCAGTGACCCGGGGAGACGGGTGTAAGATACTATAATACAGAGAAGTCAGTGACCCGGGAGACGGGTGTAAGATACTATAATACAGAGAAGTCAGTGACCAGAGAGACGGGTGTAATATACTATAATACAGAGAAGTCAGTGACCAGAGAGACGGGTGTAAGATACTATAATACAGAGAAGTCAGTGACCAGAGAGACGGGTGTAAGATACTATAATACAGAGAAGTCAGTGACCCGGGAGACGGGTGTAAGATACTATAATACAGAGAAGTCAGTGACCCGGGAGACGGGTGTAAGATACTATAATACAGAGAAGTCAGTGACCCGGGAGACGAGTGTAAGATACTATAATACAGAGAAGTCACTGACCCAGGAGACGGGTGTAAGATACGATAATACAGAGAAGTCAGTGACCCAGGAGACGGGTGTAAGATACTATAATACAGAGAAGTCAGTGACCAGAGAGACAGGTGTAATATACTATAATACAGAGAAGTCAGTGACCCGGGAGACGGGTGTAAGATACTATAATACAGAGAAATCAGTGACCCGGGAGACGGGTGTAATATACTATACTACAGAGAAGTCAGTGACCCCGGAGACGGGTGTAAGATACTATAATACAGAGAAGTCAGTGACCAGAGAGACGGGTGTAAGATACTATAATACAGAGAAGTCAGTGACCCGAGAGACGGGTGTAAGATACGATAATACAGAGAAGTCAGTGACCCGGGAGACGGGTGTAAGATACTATAATACAGAGAAGTCAGTGACCCGGGAGACGGGTGTAATATACTATAATACAGAGAAGTCAGTGACCAGAGAGACGGGTGTAAGATACTATAATACAGAGAAGTCAGTGACCAGAGAGACGGGTGTAAGATACTATAATACAGAGAAGTCAGTGACCCGGGAGACGGGTGCAAGATACTATAATACAGAGAAGTCAGTGACCCGGGGGTGTAAGATACTATAATACAGAGAAGTCAGTGACCCGGGAGACGGGTGTAAGATACTATAATACAGAGAAGTCACTGACCCAGGAGACGGGTGTAAGATACTATAATACAGAGAAGTCAGTGACCAGAGAGACGGGTGTAATATACTATAATACAGAGAAGTCAGTGACCCGGGAGACGGGTGTAAGATACTATAATACAGAGAAGTCAGTGACCAGAGAGACGGGTGTAAGATACTATAATACAGAGAAGTCAGTGACCCCGGAGACGGGTGTAAGATACTATAATACAGAGAAGTCAGTGACCCGGGGGGTGTAAGTTACTATAATACAGAGAAGTCAGTGACCAGAGAGACGGGTGTAATATACTATAATACAGAGAAGTCAGTGACCCGGGAGACGGGTGTAAGATACTATAATACAGAGAAGTCAGTGACCCGGGAGACGGGTGTAAGATACTATAATACAGAGAAGTCAGTGACCAGGGAGACGGGTGTAAGATACAATAATGCAGAGAAGTCAGTGACCCGGGAGACGGGTGTAAGATACTATAATGCAGAGAAGTCAGTGACCCGGGTGACGGGTGTAATATACTATAATACAGAGAAGTCAGTGACCCGGGAGACAGGTGTAAGATACTATAATACAGAGAAGTCAGTGACCCGGGGTGTAAGATACTATAATACAGAGAAGTCAGTGACCCGGGAGACGGGTGTAAGATACTATAATACAGAGAAGTCAGCGACCAGAGAGACGGGTGTAAGATACTATAATACAGAGAAGTCAGTGACCCGGGAGACGGGTGTAAGATACTATAATACAGAGAAGTCAGTGACCCGGGAGACGGGTGTAATATACTATAATACAGAGAAGTCAGTGACCCGGGAGACGGGTGTAAGATACTATAATACAGAGAAGTCAGTGACCCGAGAGACGGGTGTAAGATACTATAATACAGAGAAGTCAGTGACCCCGGAGACGGGTGTAAGATACTATACTACAGAGAAGTCAGTGACCCGAGAGACGGGTGTAATATACTATAATACAGAGAAGCCAGTGACCCGGGAGACGGGTGTAAGATACTATAATACAGAGAAGTCACTGACCCGGGAGACGGGTGTAAGATACTATAATACAGAGAAGTCAGTGACCCGGGAGACGGGTGTAAGATACTATAATACAGAGAAGTCAGTGACCCGGGAGACGGGTGTAAGATACTATAATACAGAGAAGTCAGTGACCCGGGAGACGGGTGTAATATACTATAATACAGAGAAGTCAGTGACCCGGGAGATGGGTGTAGGATACTATAATACAGAGAAGTCAGTGACCCGGGAGACGGGTGTAAGATACTATAATACAGAGAAGTCAGTGACCAGAGAGACGGGTGTAAGATACTATAATACAGAGAAGTCAGTGACCCGAGAGACGGGTTTAAGATACTATAATACAGAGAAGTCAGTGACCCGGGAGACGGGTGTAATATACTATAATACAGAGAAGTCAGTGACCCGGGGAGACGGGTGTAATATACTATAATACAGAGAAGTCAGTGACCCGGGAGACGGGTGTAAGATACTATAATACAGAGAAGTCAGTGACCCGGGAGACGTGTGTAAGATACTATAATACAGAGAAGTCAGTGACCCCGGAGATGGGTGTAATATACTATAATACAGAGAAGTCAGTGACCCCGGAGACGGGTGTAATATACTATAATACAGAGAAGTCAGTGACCCGGGAGACGGGTGTAATATACTATAATACAGAGAAGTCAGTGACCCGGGAGACGGGTGTAAGATACTATAATACAGAGAAGTCAGTGACCCGGGAGACGGGTGTAAGATACTATAATACAGAGAAGTCAGTGACCAGAGAGACGGGTGTAAGATACTATAATACAGAGAAGTCAGTGACCCGGGAGACAGCTGTAAGATACTATAATACAGAGAAGTCAGTGACCCGGGTGTAAGATACTATAATACAGAGAAGTCAGTGACCCGGGAGACGGGTGTAAGATACTATAATACAGAGAAGTCACTGACCCAGGAGACGGGTGTAAGATACTATAATACAGAGAAGTCAGTGACCCGGGAGACGGGTGTAAGATACTATAATACAGAGAAGTCAGTGACCCGGGAGACGGGTGTAAGATACTATAATACAGAGAAGTCAGTGACCAGGGAGACGGGTGTAATATACTATAATACAGAGAAGTCAGTGACCAGGGAGACGGGTGTAATATACTATAATACAGAGAAGTCAGTGACCGGGAGACGGGTGTAATATACTATAATACAGAGAAGTCAGTGACCAGAGAGACGGGTGTAAGATACTATAATACAGAGAAGTCAGTGACCCGGGAGACGGGTGTAATATACTATAATACAGAGAAGTCAGTGACCAGAGAGACGGGTGTAAGATACTATAATACAGAGAAGTCAGTGACCAGAGAGACGGGTGTAATATACTATAATACAGAGAAGTCAGTGACCCGGGAGACGGGTGTAATATACTATAATACAGAGAAGTCACTGACCCAGGAGACGGGTGTAAGATACTATACTACAGAGAAGTCAGTGACCAGAGAGACGGGTGTAAGATACTGTAATACAGAAAAGTCAGTGACCCGGGAGACGGGTGTAAGATACTATAATACAGAGAAGTCAGTGACCTGAGAGACGGGTGTAATATAATATAATACAGAGAAGTCAGTGACCCGAGAGACGGGTGTAATATACTATAATACAGAGAAGTCAGTGACCTGAGAGACGGGTGTAAGATACTATAATACAGAGAAGTCAGTGACCCGGGAGATGGGTGTAAGATATTATAATACAGAGAAGTCAGTGACCCGGGAGACGGGTGTAAGATACTATAATACAGAGAAGTCAGTGACCCGGGAGACGGGTGTAATATACTATAATACAGAGAAGTCAGTGACCCGGGAGACGGGTGTAAGATACTATAATACAGAGAAGTCAGTGACCCGGGAGACGGGTGTAAGATACTATAATACAGAGAAGTCAGTGACCCGGGAGACGGGTGTAAGATACTATAATACAGAGAAGTCAGTGACCAGAGAGACGGGTGTAAGATACTATAATACAGAGAAGTCAGTGACCAGAGAGACGGGTGTAAGATACTATAATACAGAGAAGTCAGTGACCCCGGAGACGGGTGCAAGATACTATAATACAGAGAAGTCAGTGACCCGGGTGTAAGATACTATAATACAGAGAAGTCAGTGACCCGGGAGACGGGTGTAAGATACTATAATACAGAGAAGTCACTGACCCAGGAGACGGGTGTAAGATACTATAATACAGAGAAGTCAGTGACCAGAGAGACGGGTGTAATATACTATAATACAGAGAAGTCAGTGACCCGGGAGACGGGTGTAAGACACTATAATACAGAGAAGTCAGTGACCAGAGAGACGGGTGTAAGATACTATAATACAGAGAAGTCAGTGACCCGGGAGACGGGTGTAAGATACTATAATACAGAGAAGTCAGTGACCCGGGTGTAAGTTACTATAATACAGAGAAGTCAGTGACCTGAGAGACGGGTGTAAGATACTATAATACAGAGAAGTCAGTGACCCGGGAGACGGGTGTAAGATACTATAATACAGAGAAGTCAGTGACCAGGGAGACGGGTGTAAGATACAATAATGCAGAGAAGTCAGTGACCCGGGAGACGGGTGTAAGATACTATAATGCAGAGAAGTCAGTGACCCGGGTGACGGGTGTAATATACTATAATACAGAGAAGTCAGTGACCCGGGAGACAGGTGTAAGATACTATAATACAGAGAAGTCAGTGACCCGGGTGTAAGATACTATAATACAGAGAAGTCAGTGACCCGGGAGACGGGTGTAAGATACTATAATACAGAGAAGTCAGCGACCAGAGAGACGGGTGTAAGATACTATAATACAGAGAAGTCAGTGACCCGGGAGACGGGTGTAAGATACTATAATACAGAGAAGTCAGTGACCCGGGAGACGGGTGTAATATACTATAATACAGAGAAGTCAGTGACCCGGGAGACGGGTGTAAGATACTATAATACAGAGAAGTCAGTGACCCGAGAGACGGGTGTAAGATACTATAATACAGAGAAGTCAGTGACCCCGGAGACGGGTGTAAGATACTATACTACAGAGAAGTCAGTGACCCGAGAGACGGGTGTAATATACTATAATACAGAGAAGCCAGTGACCCGGGAGACGGGTGTAAGATACTATAATACAGAGAAGTCACTGACCCGGGAGACGGGTGTAAGATACTATAATACAGAGAAGTCAGTGACCCGGGAGACGGGTGTAAGATACTATAATACAGAGAAGTCAGTGACCCGGGAGACGGGTGTAAGATACTATAATACAGAGAAGTCAGTGACCCGGGAGACGGGTGTAATATACTATAATACAGAGAAGTCAGTGACCAGAGAGACGGGTGTAAGATACTATAATACAGAGAAGTCAGTGACCCGGGAGACGGGTGTAAGATACTATACTACAGAGAAGTCAGTGACCCCGGAGACGGGTGTAAGATACTATAATACAGAGAAGTCAGTGACCAGAGAGACGGGTGTAAGATACTATAATACAGAGAAGTCAGTGACCAGAGAGACGGGTGTAAGATACTATAATACAGAGAAGTCAGTGACCCGGGAGATGGGTGTAGGATACTATAATACAGAGAAGTCAGTGACCCGGGAGACGGGTGTAAGATACTATAATACAGAGAAGTCAGTGACCCGGGAGACGGGTGTAATATACTATAATACAGAGAAGTCAGTGACCCGGGAGACGTGTGTAAGATACTATAATACAGAGAAGTCAGTGACCCGGGAGACGTGTGTAAGATACTATAATACAGAGAAGTCAGTGACCCCGGAGATGGGTGTAATATACTATAATACAGAGAAGTCAGTGACCCCGGAGACGGGTGTAATATACTATAATACAGAGAAGTCAGTGACCCGGGAGACGGGTGTAATATACTATAATACAGAGAAGTCAGTGACCCGGGAGACGGGTGTAAGATACTATAATACAGAGAAGTCAGTGACCCGGGAGACGGGTGTAAGATACTATAATACAGAGAAGTCAGTGACCAGAGAGACGGGTGTAAGATACTATAATACAGAGAAGTCAGTGACCCGGGAGACAGCTGTAAGATACTATAATACAGAGAAGTCAGTGACCCGGGTGTAAGATACTATAATACAGAGAAGTCAGTGACCCGGGAGACGTGTGTAAGATACTATAATACAGAGAAGTCACTGACCCAGGAGACGGGTGTAAGATACTATAATACAGAGAAGTCAGTGACCCGGGAGACGGGTGTAAGATACTATAATACAGAGAAGTCAGTGACCCGGGAGACGGGTGTAAGATACTATAATACAGAGAAGTCAGTGACCAGGGAGACGGGTGTAATATACTATAATACAGAGAAGTCAGTGACCAGGGAGACGGGTGTAATATACTATAATACAGAGAAGTCAGTGACCAGGGAGACGGGTGTAATATACTATAATACAGAGAAGTCAGTGACCAGAGAGACGGGTGTAAGATACTATAATACAGAGAAGTCAGTGACCAGAGAGACGGGTGTAAGATACTATAATACAGAGAAGTCAGTGACCCGGGAGACGGGTGTAATATACTATAATACAGAGAAGTCAGTGACCAGAGAGACGGGTGTAAGATACTATAATACAGAGAAGTCAGTGACCAGAGAGACGTGTGTAATATACTATAATACAGAGAAGTCAGTGACCCGGGAGACGGGTGTAATATACTATAATACAGAGAAGTCACTGACCCAGGAGACGGGTGTAAGATACTATACTACAGAGAAGTCAGTGACCAGAGAGACGGGTGTAAGATACTGTAATACAGAAAAAGTCAGTGACCCGGGAGACGGGTGTAAGATACTATAATACAGAGAAGTCAGTGACCAGAGAGACGGGTGTAAGATACTATAATACAGAGAAGTCAGTGACCAGAGAGACGGGTGTAAGATACTATAATACAGAGAAGTCAGTGACCTGAGAGACGGGTGTAATATAATATAATACAGAGAAGTCAGTGACCAGAGAGACGGGTGTAATATACTATAATACAGAGAAGTCAGTGACCTGAGAGACGGGTGTAAGATACTATAATACAGAGAAGTCAGTGACCCGGGGAGATGGGTGTAAGATATTATAATACAGAGAAGTCAGTGACCCGGGAGACGGGTGTAAGATACTATAATACAGAGAAGTCAGTGACCCGGGAGACGGGGTGTAATATACTATAATACAGAGAAGTCAGTGACCCGGGAGACGGGTGTAAGATACTATAATACAGAGAAGTCAGTGACCCGGGAGACGGGTGTAAGATACTATAATACAGAGAAGTCAGTGACCCGGGAGACGGGTGTAAGATACTATAATACAGAGAAGTCAGTGACCCGGGGAGACGGGTGTAAGATACTATAATACAGAGAAGTCAGTGACCCGGGAGACGGGTGTAATATACTATAATACAGAGAAGTCACTGACCCGGGAGACGGGTGTAAGATACTATAATACAGAGAAGTCAGTGACCCGGGAGACGGGTGTAAGATACTATAATACAGAGAAGTCAGTGACCCGGGAGACGGGTGTAAGATACTATACTACAGAGAAGTCAGTGACCAGAGAGACGGGTGTAAGATACTATAATACAGAGAAGTCAGTGACCCGGGAGACGGGTGTAAGATACTATAATACAGAGAAGTCAGTGACCCGAGAGACGGGTGTAATATACTATAATACAGAGAAGTCAGTGACCCGGGAGACGGGTGTAAGATACTATAATACAGAGAAGTCAGTGACCCGGGAGACGGGTGTAAGATACTATACTACAGAGAAGTCAGTGACCCGGGAGACGGGTGTAAGATACTATAATACAGAGAAGTCAGTGACCCGGGAGACGGGTGTAATATACTATAATACAGAGAAGTCAGTGACCAGAGAGACGGGTGTAATATACTATAATACAGAGAAGTCAGTGACCCGGGAGACGGGTGTAAGATACTATAATACAGAGAAGTCAGTGACCCGGGAGACGGGTGTAAGATACTATAATACAGAGAAGTCAGTGACCCGGGAGACGGGTGTAAGATACTATAATACAGAGAAGTCAGTGACCCGGGAGACGGGTGTAAGATACTATAATACAGAGAAGTCAGTGACCAGAGAGACGGGTGTAATATACTATAATACAGAGAAGTCAGTGACCAGAGAGACGGGTGTAATATACTATAATACAGAGAAGTCAGTGACCCGGGAGACGGGTGTAATATACTATAATACAGAGAAGTCAGTGACCCGGGAGACGGGTGTAAGATACTATAATACAGAGAAGTCAGTGACCAGAGAGACGGGTGTAATATACTATAATACAGAGAAGTCAGTGACCCGGGAGACGGATGTAAGATACTATAATACAGAGAAGTCAGTGACCAGAGAGACGGGTGTAAGATACTATAATACAGAGAAGTCAGTGACCAGAGAGACGGGTGTAAGGTACTATAATACAGAGAAGTCACTGACCCAGGAGACGGGTGTAAGATACTATAATACAGAGAAGTCAGTGACCAGAGAGACGGGTGTAATATACTATAATACAGAGAAGTCAGTGACCCGGGAGACGGGTGTAATATACTATAATACAGAGAAGTCAGTGACCCGGGAGACGGGTGTAAGATACTATAATACAGAGAAGTCAGTGACCCGGGAGACGGGTGTAATATACTATAATACAGAGAAGTCAGTGACCCGGGAGACGGATGTAAGATACTATAATACAGAGAAGTCAGTGACCCGGGAGATGGGTGTAAGATACTATAATACAGAGAAGTCAGTGACCCGGGAGACGAGTGTAAGATACTATAATACAGAGAAGTCAGTGACCAGAGAGACGGGTGTAATATACTATAATACAGAGAAGTCAGTGACCCGGGAGACGGGTGTAATATACTATAATACAGAGAAGTCAGTGACCAGGGAGACGGGTGTAAGATACTATAATACAGAGAAGTCAGTGACCAGGGAGACGGGTGTAAGATACTATACTACAGAGAAGTCAGTGACCAGGGAGACGGGTGTAAGATACTATAATACAGAGAAGTCAGTGACCCGGGAGACGGGTGTAAGATACTATAATACAGAGAAGTCAGTGACCCGGGAGACGGGTGTAAGATACTATAATACAGAGAAGTCAGTGACCAGAGAGACGGGTGTAATATACTATAATACAGAGAAGTCAGTGACCAGAGAGACGGGTGTAAGATACTATAATACAGAGAAGTCAGTGACCAGAGAGACGGGTCTAAGATACTATAATACAGAGAAGTCAGTGACCAGGGAGACGGGTGTAAGATACTATAATACAGAGAAGTCAGTGACCAGAGAGACGGGTGTAAGATACTATAATACAGAGAAGTCAGTGACCAGAGAGACGGGTGTAAGATACTATAATACAGAGTAGTCAGTGACCCGGGAGACGAGTGTAAGATACTATAATACAGAGAAGTCAGTGACCCGGGAGACGGGTGTAAGATACTATAATACACTACAGTCTTCTGAACTGTGTATCTAATCCTATCATATGTGATACTGTCTGCTGAGATGGAGTATCTAATCCTTTCATGCGTTATGTCTGCTGTATCCAATCTTACCGTGTGTGATACAACACTGTATTTAATTCTATCATATGATAAATAATTGTCTCGTGTGATAGTGTCTGCTGAGTCGCTGTATCTAATGCTAGTATGTGCGATACTATGTGAGATGCCTGGAGGTGCGCCTCTACACGGTGATATACGGTAGCCGTAGTTCCGGGTTCAGCTGTCCTTCTTCCTGTGATGCTCGCTGTTCCCGGGACCGGAGGTGAGGCCCTAGCAACCGGTAACACCGCCCTGTGTGTACATTCACCTGTACATTGTGTATACTGAATCCCCTATAGATTATGTGGTGACTCCCCCGACTAGTTCAATATACACCGCGCTGTACACTCTATGGGTAACCTGATCTGTATATACCTGGCACAATCTATATATATACAGGATCTGTACATGGAGTATATACAGTGCAGACTGACAGCACCTATAGGATCTGTACAGGGAGTATACAGTGCAGACTGACAGCACCTATATGATCCATACATGGAGTATACAGTGCAGACTGACAGCACCTATAGGATCTGTACAGGGAGTATATACAGTGCAGACTGACAGCACCTATAGGATCTGTACAGGGAGTATATACAGTGCAGACTGACAGCACCTATAGGATCCGTACATGGAGTATATACAGTGCAGACTGACAGCACCTATAGGATCCGTACATGGAGTATACAGTGCAGACTGACAGCACCTATAGGATCCGTACATGGAGTATACAGTGCAGACTGACAGCACCTATAGGATCCGTACATGGAGTATACAGTGCAGACTGACAACACCTATAGGATCTGTACAGGGAGTATATACAGTGCAGACTGACAGCACCTATAGGATCTGTACAGGGAGTATATACAGTGCAGACTGACAGCACATATAGGATCCGTACATGGAGTATATACAGTGCAGACTGACAGCACCTATAGGATCCGTACATGGAGTATATACAGTGCAGACTGACAGCACCTATAGGATCCGTACATGGAGTATACAGTGCAGACTGACAGCACCTGTAGGATCTGTACAGGGTGTATATACAGTGCAGACTGACAGCACCTATAGGATCTGTACAGGGAGTATATACAGTGCAGACTGACAGCACCTATAGGATCTGTACAGGGAGTATATACAGTGCAGACTGACAGCATCTATAGGATCTGTACAGGGAGTATATACAGGGCAGACTGACAGCACCTATAGGATCTGTACAGGTAGTATATACAGTGCAGACTGACAGCGCCTATAGGATCTGTACAGGGAGTATATACAGTGCAGACTGACAGCACCTATAGGATCTGTACAGGGAGTATATAAAGTGCAGACTGACAGCACCTATAGGATACGTACATGGAGTATATACAGTGCAGACTGACAGCACCTATAGGATCCGTACATGGAGTATACAGTGCAGACTGACAGCACCTATAGGATCCGTACATGGAGTATACAGTGCAGACTGACAGCACCTATAGGATCCGTACAGGGAGTATATACAGTGCAGACTGACAGCACATATAGGATCCGTACATGGAGTATATACAGTGCAGACTGACAGCACCTATAGGATCCGTACATGGAGTATATACAGTGCAGACTGACAGCACCTATAGGATCCGTACATGGAGTATACAGTGCAGACTGACAGCACCTGTAGGATCTGTACAGGGTGTATATACAGTGCAGACTGACAGCACCTATAGGATCTGTACAGGGAGTATATACAGTGCAGACTGACAGCACCTATAGGATCTGTACAGGGAGTATATACAGTGCAGACTGACAGCATCTATAGGATCTGTACAGGGAGTATATACAGGGCAGACTGACAGCACCTATAGGATCTGTACAGGGAGTATATACAGGGCAGACTGAAAGCACCTATAGGATCTGTACAGGGTGTATATGCAGTGCAGACTGACAGCACCTATAGGATCTGTACAGGGAGTATATACAGTGCAGACTGACAGCACCTATAGGATCTGTACATGGAGTATATACAGGGCAGACTGACAGCACCTATAGGATCTGTACAGGGAGTATATACAGTGCAGACTGACAGCACCTATAGGATCTGTACAGGGAGTATATAGCGGGGCAGACTGACAGCACCTATAGGATCTGTACAGGGAGTATATACAGTGCAGACTGACAGCACCTATAGGATCTGTACAGGGAGTATATACAGTGCAGACTGACAGCACCTATAGGATCCGTACATGGAGTATACAGTGCAGACTGACAGCACCTGTAGGATCTGTACAGGGTGTATATACAGTGCAGACTGACAGCACCTATAGGATCTGTACAGGGAGTATATACAGTGCAGACTGACAGCACCTATAGGATCTGTACAGGGAGTATATACAGTGCAGACTGACAGCATCTATAGGATCTGTACAGGGAGTATATACAGGGCAGACTGAAAGCACCTATAGGATCTGTACAGGGTGTATATGCAGTGCAGACTGACAGCACCTATAGGATCTGTACAGGGAGTATATACAGTGCAGACTGACAGCACCTATAGGATCTGTACAGGGAGTATATACGGGGCAGACTGACATCACCTATAGGATCTGTACAGGGAGTATATACAGTGCAGACTGACAGCACCTATAGGATCTGTACAGGGAGTATATACAGTGCAGACTGACAGCACCTATAGGATCTGTACAGGGAGTATATACAGTGCAGACTGACAGCACCTATAGGATACGTACATGGAGTATATACAGTGCAGACTGACAGCACCTATAGGATCCGTACATGGAGTATACAGTGCAGACTGACAGCACCTACAGTGCTGGCCAAAAGTATTGGCACCCCTGCAATTCTGTCAGATAATACACAATTTCTTCCAGAAAATGATTGCAATCACAAATGCTTTGGTAATAAGATCTTCATTTATTTTGCTTGCAATGAAAAAACACAAAAGAGAATGAAAAAAAAAGTCAAATCATTGATCATTTTACACAAAACTCCAAAAATGGGCCGGACAAAAGTATTGGCACCCTCAGCCTAATACTTGGTAGCGCAACCTTTAGACAAAATAACTGCGAACAACCGCTTCCAGTAACCATCAATGAGTTTCTTCCAATGCTCTGCTGGAATTTCTCCAGGTCCCTGAGATGTGAAGGGCGCCTTCTCCAAACTGCCATTGTGAGATCTCTCCTTGGGTGTTCTATGGGATTCAGGTCTGGACTCATTGCTGCCACTTTACAAGTCTCCAGGGCTTTCTCTCAAACCATTTTCTAGTGCTTTTTGAAGTGTGCTTTGGGTCATTGTCCTGCTGGAAGACCCATGACCTCTGAGGGAGACCCAGCTTTCTCACACTGGGCCCTACATTATGCTGCAGACTTCATAATGCCATGCACACGGTCAAGCAGTCCAGTGCCAGAGGCAGCAAAGCAACCCCAAACCATCAGGGAACCTCCGCCATGTGTGACTGTAGGGACCGTCTTCTTTTCTTTGAAGGCCTCTTTTTTTTCCTGTAAACTCTATGTTGATGCCTTTTCCCAAAAAGCTCTACTTTTGTCTCATCTGACCAGAGAACATTCTTCCAAAAAGTTTTTGGCTTTCTCAGGTAAGTTTTGGCTTTTTTCTGTCTCTGGGTCAGAAGTGGGGTCTTCCTGGGTATCCTACCATAGAGTCCCTTTTCATTCAGACGCCGACGGATAGTACGGGCTGACACTGTTGTACCCTCGGACTGCAGGGCAGCTAGAACTTGTTTGGATGTTAGTCGAGGTTCTTTAGCCACCATCCACACAATTTTTCTTTTCCGTCCACATCTAGGGAGGTTAGCCGCAGTGCCATGGGCTTTACACTTCTTGATGACACTGCGCACGGTAGACACAGGAACATTCAGGTCTTTGGAGATGGACTTGTAGCCTTGAGATTGCTCATGCTTCCTCACAATTTTGCTTCTCAAGTCCTCAGACAGTTCTTTGGTCTTCTTTCTTTTCTCCATGCTCAATGTGGTACACACAAGGACACAGGACAGAGGTTGAGTCAACTTTAATCCATTTCAACTGGCTGCAAGTGTGATTTAGTTATTGCCGCCACCTGTTATGTGCCACAGGTAAGTAACAGGTGCTGTTAATTACACAAATTAGAGAAGCATCACATGATTTTTCAAAGGGTGCCAATACTTTTGTCTACCCCCTTTTTATGTTTGGTGTGGAATTATATCCAATTTGGCTTTTTGACAATTCTTTTTGTGGTTTTCCATTGACGACAAATTAAATGAAGATATTATTACCAAAGCATTTGTGATTGCAATCATTTTCTGGAAGAAATGGAGTATTATCTGACAGAATTGCAGGGGTGCCAATACTTTTGGACAGCACCGTATAGGATCTGTACAGGGAGTATATACAGTGCAGACTGACAGCACCTATAGGATCTGTACAGGGAGTATATACAGTGCAGACTGACAGCACCTATAGGATCTGTACAGGGAGTATATACAGTGCAGACTGACAGCACCTATAGGATCTGTACAGGGAGTATATACAGGGCAGACTGACAGCACCTATAGGATCTGTACAGGGAGTATATACAGGGCAGACTGACAGCACCTATAGGATCTGTACAGGGAGTATATACAGTGCAGACTGACAGCACCTATAGGATCTGTACAGGGAGTATATACAGGGCAGACTGACAGCACCTATAGGATCTGTACAGGGAGTATATACAGGGCAGACTGACAGCACCTATAGGATCTGTACAGGGAGTATATACAGTGCAGACTGACAGCACCTATAGGATCTGTACAGGGAGTATATACAGGGCAGACTGACAGCACCTATAGGATCTGTACAGGGAGTATATACAGTGCAGACTGACAGCACCTATAGGATCTGTACAGGGAGTATATACAGGGCAGACTGACAGCACCTATAGGATCTGTACAGGGAGTATATACAGTGCAGACTGACAGCACCTATAGGATCTGTACATGGAGTATATACAGTGCAGACTGACAGCACCTATAGGATACAGAGCTTCTTAAATATAAACTGGCAGTACGTATAGAATTATTCTGTTGTGGATATCACCTATATATACATAATACCAGGCTCTCTCTCACTACATACATACATATATATATATATATATACTCCTCCATAGTGTGTGATATGTGCTCAGGGGTCTGGGTGCGGCCAGTATAGGGTGGGGGGGATTACTAGACCAGTAAATATCTCTATGAGTCACTGGTTCTGTCAGCGGCGGCCACTTGTGTGATACAGAGAGTGCGCACCTGTCACCAGCGCTTGGAGCAGGGTGTGATCACAGGAACCATGCAGAATGTCAGCTCTTGTGACCCTCTGGTGGTTGGGCAGTGCACAACAACATCCCAGGGCTATTTGGGGTTTGACTATATAATCTGAGCCCCCTGGATAGGTCCCTGCCCTGTGCCCCTCCCCCCAGGACAAGTAGCTTTATGTACCCTGGACTGGAAGCCTCTCGATACGTTGTTGCCATGTAATGATATAAATGTATCTCTGTCCGCAGTCCAGTGAAGTATTCGGGGGCCCCCAGACCCCATCTCCTGTGACCAACCATGCAGGACGCCAGTAATCCGCGCCGGCTCCTGGGCCAGATCCGCTGTGTTCTGGAGTGCATCGACTGCTTCCGCCGCGCCGTGCCCCTCCCCGAGGCGCTGTGCTACGTTCCTGGGGAAGTTCTGTACAAGATCTGTAAGGACCCCAGCACTGCGTCCTCTGCTCGCTCCCTGCTCACCGTGTGGGAGACCCCGGGATACTCCAAACAGAACCTTAAGAAGCTGTCACGTGCCACCGTGGAAGTCCGTAAAGGAAGCTGTGTGCGAGCCACGGGGGAGGAGTATGGCAACGCTAATGGCCTCTGGGTGAAGCTCAGTAAGGTAGGAGACTCCCGGCTCACCCCATTAATCCTGTGACCCTCATGGGATACGGATAATCCTCCCTAACTGGGTAAATCCTGGGCTTATCTGGTGCTGAGCTACTATCCACCAGTCACATCCAGAGCTGCAATCACTACCTTGTTTCCTATTAGGCTGCCCCCTGCTGGATCGCTCTGTATTAATAATAGCTTTTCTTAGTGGTCTGTGAATACAGCTCTGGATGTGAGTGGAGTAAATCAACCCCAAAAAAGGGGCCCCAGTAGTTTTCCTCATGCAGTGGAGCCATATTGTCCTCTTTCTGCAGGAGCAGATGGAGGAATACAGAGAGAGCTGTGACATGGCGGAGGGCTGGGTCCTTCTCTGCCGGCAGGACGAGGGCGGGGACAGGCTGGTGCCCGTGGAGTCGCCCGATAAAACCTTAAGACAGCAGCAGTTGTTTGGGGTGGACTACAAGCCCCTCAGCAGGTAACTGTTACGTACATATACACGTATGACACGTGATACTGGAGAGATGTGTGTCATGTATGACCGTGATACTGAATAGATGTGTGTACATGTATGACACTTGCTGTAGGTCTACATATATGGTCTTACCCTTCCCCCTTGCTCTCTTGCTCCCCGTCTGCAGGTGGGAGGACGTCGTGGACACCACATACTCCATGTGTCTGGGCAGGAAACCCCAAATCACCAAACCAGATGTGGAGGCCGTACAGAAACTACAGTGAGAGCTCATCATACTGGGAATATTAGGACATGTACTAGGAGTGCCCCCTCCACATAGTCCCTGTACTAGGAGTGCCCCCTCCACATAGTCCCTGTACTAGGAGTGCCCCCTCCACATAGTCCCTGTACTAGGAGTGCCCCCTCCACATAGTCCCTGTACTAGGAGTGCCCCCTCCACATAGTCCCTGTACTAGGAGTGCCCCCTCCACATAGTCCCTGTACTAGGAGTGCCCCCTCCACATAGTCCCTGTACTAGGAGTGCCCCCTCCACATAGTCCCTGTACTAGGAGTGCCCCCTCCACATAGTCCCTGTACTAGGAGTGCCCCCTCCACATAGTCCCTGTACTAGGAGTGCCCCCTCCACATAGTCCCTGTACTAGGAGTGCCCCCTCCACATAGTCCCTGTACTAGGAGTGCCCCCTCCACATAGTCCCTGTACTAGGAGTGCCCCCTCCACATAGTCCCTGTACTAGGAGTGCCCCCTCCACATAGTCCCTGTACTAGGAGTGCCCCCTCCACATAGTCCCTGTACTAGGAGTGCCCCCTCCACATAGTCCCTGTACTAGGAGTGCCCCCTCCACATAGTCCCTGTACTAGGTGCCCCCTCCACATAGTCCCTGTACTGGGTGCCCCCTCCACATAGTCCCTGTACTAGGAGTGCCCCCTCCACATAGTCCCTGTACTAGGAGTGCCCCCTCCACATAGTCCCTGTACTAGGGTGCCCCTCCACATGTCCCTGTACTGGGTGCCCCCTCCCTGTCCCTGTCTGGTGCCCCTCCACATGTCCCTGTACTAGGAGTGCCCCCTCCACATAGTCCCTGTACTAGGAGTGCCCCCTCCACATAGTCCCTGTACTAGGAGTGCCCCCTCCATATGTTGGGAGTCCTTTATGACACCCCCACAGTCTATATAATGGAGTTTATTACAGGTCTGTTGATAGCGTGATCAGATTTCAGGACTCTCGGTGACATCATCTTTCCTGTCCGCAGGTTTCTCCCTCCCTCCTGGACTTACGAGTGTGATGAAGATCTGGTCCACTTCTTATATGAGCGTGTGGGGAAAGAAGACGAGAGTTTGGGGAACATGAAGCAGTTTGTGGAGAGCATCAATGTGTCTTCAGCTACGGTATGCGGTGATGTCCCTTGTTCCCTAATGCTGAAGAGACTCAAAAAAGAGGGCCCTCTACCCATGAACTAGAAGAGGGGCCTGGGCCCTCCCTTGTGTCTGTAAGCAGGAGCCACCGCTCTGGTAGCACATGCTTCAAAAGTATCCCACCAATACAGCTCACCCAACTTTCCTAGAATCAGAAGTAGAGGATTACTAGGAAAGCTGTGTGGTAGCCGTATTGGTGGCCACCCATCTTTCCCAGAGCTGATATTTACTGGAATGAAATCTGCTGTTACAGGAGGAGAACAATCTGTCCTGCCTGACGGACGGACAACATGACACGTACTGGGAGAGCGATGGATCCCACGGGCAGCACTGGATCCAGCTGCACATGAAGGAAGGCACCATTGTCAAGTAAGGGCGGGGGGGTATACAAAGCAAGGTATCTGTATCCGCAGAGATGGCGGTGAATGATCACAATTCACCTGTGTCATAGGATGAATATCACTTTAAAGCTGGGTGGACTACAACACCCATCCTGCGGGTTACATGTCATACCTATTATTTTATCATACAGGAAGCTGCTGCTGACAGTGGACTCCACCGACGAGAACTACATGCCCAAGAGGGTTATGGTCTACGGGGGTGAGAGAGACTCCCTGAAGAAGCTCAATGATGTCATCATAGAGGAGTGAGTATGGGGGGCGGGGGGGCTCAGAGATTGGGGTTGTTCTTTATACTTGCAAATCATGTCAGTGATTATATAATAAAGTTTAACATTTTTGCATTTTACTCTTGGCAAATAAAACATGGAGAATCCCTTTAAAGAGGACCTCGGAGATGGGTGAATTCAGGGCACTGGCAGCAGCTTTGCCGCTCTGTGCCTCAGTGCAGGGTTATCGGTGCCGGAACGAAAGTCAGCGAGGTGCAGACCAGCAAAGCTTTCTAGCGGAGGGCATGAAAGCTCCTGTCTAAGCTCTGGGCAGGGGAGGCTCGTACGTCTAGGTTCATATGTTGCAGTTTTAGGCTCGCTGTCATGTTTTCCATCCTTCCATGCATGATGTGTAGTTTTGCATTGACGATCTTCCTCCGTTCCCAGCTCTGTTGTGTTCAGCGCTGCCGCTCTTGCTCCGTTACTTTGTGTCGCTCTGACCTGTCCTGTCTTCTCACGCCAGTAACCTCATCGGAGACGTGTGTGTCCTGGACGACATGACGTGTCACATGCCTCTCATCGAGATCCGGATCACCGAGTGCTTTGGTGAGTGTATGACCATATGGTGTGCGGAGGATGGCGGTTTTATATAGCCGTGTGGAGATTATATAAATAGCGATCCAGTCATCTGCGAATAAAGCTTCATCATCATCCTCCTCCTCCTGTTCCATGTCCTAGGACGTTCTGTCCAATCCTTCACCGTGTTCAGGATCTCTGCTTTGCTGTCAGTGAATAGAACAATTACATGAGAACCCATCCTGACCTAGTCCTGCTCACACAATGCTTTTTCTTATTGTGGAAGGATGAGGTTGTTAGTACTTAACTATACTGATACATTGCAACAAACCCTCAGCTGTATGTGCAAGACTCTGGATGTAAGCAGGGATGTTGTCGTTCACAGACAGCCAGCAGAGATCTAGAAAATGGTTCATGTTATACGAAGCACTGTGCATCGCTTTATTTCTTCCTGTAGATGAGGGGATCGACGTCCGGATCCGAGGGATAAAGATTAAGTCCTCTAAGGAGAGGGATTTGGGTCTGACGGCTGACATGTTTCACCCGCCCAACCTGGTACGATACCCGCGCCTGGAGGCCATTGATCCCGATGTCCTGTACCGGAGAGCCACCATTATTCAGAGGTCAGATCACATGACACGGATTCACCACTTTGCTGGTTACCCAGCTTTCTCAGACACAGAAACTAGAAAGAGCTGACACAGCCTAATGACTCCAGGACTGGGATTTTAGGGAACGTTCTTTAATAAGAGGGTATTTTGTTACCTCCCCCAGATTTGTCAAGCTGCTCGACAGCGTCCTCCATCACCTTGTTCCAGTCTGGGACCACAGTATCGGCACTTTTAACCAGTTGAAGGTGAGATTGTCATGTCTCTGTCCAACAGCCTTTGTAAATTCTGTGAATAATACTTCTCACAGCTGAGGGCTTGTTACAGTTATACCTTACAGACAATCCTCTGAGAGGGAAACAGTCTGAACTGCAGACTGGTACACTGTAACAAACTCTCAGGACGGGATAGAGAGTTGTGCATTTGGTTATGAAGCTGTGTATATTGGGTACTGGCCCTTTAAGACGTTGTGTCTCTGATTTCAGCACATTAAACAGTTCCTGCTTCTGTCTAAACGCCGCTGCCCGCTCATCACCCAGTGCCTGAAGGACTCTGAGACCAGCAAACCCAACTTCATGCCGCGCCTCTATATAAACCGTAGACTGGCGGTGGAACACCGGGACAACCCGGCGCTGGACCCCACCTATAAGAAGACCGTCTTCAGCCAGGTACCCAGGGGGTTAATCAGGAGTTAAACTATGTACTGAGAAGACTGAGGGGTCTAAGACTACACCATAAATTTGGGGCACTACATGCTTTGGCACATTTTGTTAGTAAATCTCCCATTCCTGGCTGTTTGGCTGCTTGTATTAAATATGCTGTAAAAACTGTCCCTGGATTCTTCTTAATCCTTGTATCAACTCTCTGCCCCAGGTGTATGAAGGCCTGAAGCCTACGGACAAGTCTGAGAAGCCACTGGATTACCGGTGGGTATGACCAGGGTCTCAGCCCTGCGACATTTGTCCTCTTGATGGTTCCTCCTGATGATTCCTTGACTGCTCCTCCTTACTTTTTTTTTCTTTATGGTTTCTCCTGATGATTCTTTTACCGGTTCTGCCTGATGGTTCCTCCTGATAATTCCTCTTGATGATTCTTCTTGGCCCGGCTTTTTTTTTCCCCCCTCTTTTTTCTTTCGGTTTCTCCTGTTGATCCTCTTCAGGCACGGTGGGTTCCTCTTGTGTCTTCTTGATGGTTCCTCTTGATGATTCTTCTTGATTGTTCCTCCTTCATGTTTTTCTTTACGGTTTCTCCTGTTGATACCTCTTCATTGGTTCCAACTGATGATTCTTCTTGATGGTTCCTCTTGATGATTCTTCTTGATGGTTCCTCTTGATGATTCTTCTTGATGGTTCCTCTTGATGATTCTTCTTGATGGTTCCTCTTGATGATTCTTCTTGATGGTTCCTCCTGATGATTCTTCTTGATGGTTCCTCCTGATGATTCTCTTGACTGTTCCTCCTTCATGTTTTTCTTTACGGTTTCTCCTGTTGATACCTCTTGATTGGTTCCAACTGATGATTCTTCTTGATGGTTCCTCTTGATGATTCTTCTTGATGGTTCTTCTTGATGGTTCCTCCTGATGATTCTCTTGACTGTTCCTCCTTCATGTTTTTCTTTATGGTTTCTCCTGTTGATTCCTCTTGATGGTTCCTCCTGATGATTCTTCTTGACTGTTCCTCCTTCATGTTTTTCTTTACGGTTCCTCTGATGATTCCTCTTGATGGTTCCTCCTTATGATTGCTCTTAATGGTTCTTCTTGACTGTTCCACCTCTCAGTTCCTCTTGACGGTTCTTCCAGATGGTTCTCTTTTATAGACCTTTCTACGACTTTGATAATTCAGCACTGATCAGGACCCGCTGATGCAGGATTTAGTGATTTTTTACTGTGTTGTGCCTGCTCCGTATAATGGTGCGCTCTTTGATCCCTTAGGTGGCCGGTGCGTTACGACCAGTGGTGGGAATGTAAATTCATCGCAGAAGGAATCATTGATCAAGGTATGGGGGCAGGGATGACTGTGAAATTTTTAGTCATTTGTATATCCCCCACCATATACTGTATGTTGTGCTGATTTCAGTGTCCATGGCGGTCTGCTTGATCTTGGTGCCTGCCACTGTTTGATTCCTTGTATGGTCTTGTCTTTTTCACTCACAGGTGGAGGTTTTCGTGACAGTCTAGCGGATATATCAGAAGAGCTCTGCCCCAGTTCTGCCGACTCTCCCGTGCCACTGCCATTCTTTGTGCGCACGTCAAATCAGGTGAGAGGCAACTGTTCACCTGGAAAGTTGTGAAATCAGCAGCAGATGATAATAGGGATAATTGTCACCTCTAAACTGCCTGAAGGGTCTGCAGGAAACAGTCAGCAAGCATGTTGGTGTTTGTGGGTCACACATCATTGTGGTATAAGCCATGTAAATGTAATGAAGATTCTTTCTGTTCCAGGGTAATGGCATTGGGGAAGCGCGAGATATGTACATGCCCAATCCATCCTGCAGGGATATGGCAAAGTACGAGTGGATCGGACAGCTGATGGGTGCGGCGCTGCGGGGCAAGGAATTCCTGGTAACTTAGTGTTTCTCCTTGCTGTGGTTCTCTGTATCTCCCGACTCCTCCACTGACCCCTTGTACCTGCAGGTCCTGGCGTTACCTGGCCTCATATGGAAGCGGCTGACTGCAGAGGAAGTGAGCTGGAGCAAGGATTTCCCGGCCGTTGATTCTCTGCTTGTGAGTCTGGGGTCTATATATATGTCCTATGTGCGGGATCCAGGATGTGTGTGTGTGTGTTAAAGGGGCAGTGAAGCCTGCTGTTATTAAAGTGTAATGACGGTACATGTCCTGACCTGCTGAGGGCGCTGATTCTCTGCCAGGTGAAGCTGCTGGAGATGATGGAGCTGATGGATAAGGACACATTTGAGTTTAAGTTTGGCGGAGAGCTGACGTACACAACGGTCCTCAGCGATCAGAGGATGGTGGAGCTGGTACCCAGCGGCAGTAACATATCTGTGCGCTACGAGGACCGGCTAGAATTCATCCAAATGGTGCAGAAAGCGCGGCTGGAGGAGAGTAAAGAGCAGGTAGGGCAGGATATTCCGGTTATATACACTGCTGACCCCATAGCTGCACAGACTCTTTTAGATTTCCTCTGACGCCATTGTGTGGCCCCGTAGATTGATGCCCTCCAGGCCGGGCTGCTGAAAGTTGTACCTCAGGCTGTCTTGGACCTTCTCACCTGGCAGGAACTGGAGAAAAGAGTCTGTGGAGACCCCGAGATCTCAGTGGAGGCCCTGAAGAAACTGAGTAAGTTAGTGCACGGTCTAGCTACTCTGTGACGCTCCGCTGCCGCTTCTGACGTGTTTCGTGTTTTCTGCAGCCAGGTTCGAGGATTTGGAACCAACAGACATTCGAGTTCAGTATTTCTGGGAGGCGCTGAATAACTTCACGAATGGTAAGTGTGGTCTGCACGTGGCTGGGGCGGATTAGTGCACATCTGTGGGGCTGAAATACTCCTGCTGTGCCTTAGGATCTGATTAACAGCTCCTGATGTACCCTGACAATGGAGTGTGCCCCACAACTACAACTCCCAGCATGCCCTGACAGGTTATATGATCTTGTCTTGTATTTTTCAGAGGATCGCAGCCGCTTCCTCAGGTTCGTCACTGGGCGGAGTCGTCTTCCAGCACCAATTTATATCTATCCAGATAAATCTGGGTGAGCAGCGCTATGGTATATGCAGGAGATCTGTCTGGTACTGAATAATGACTGATGGTCATCCCTCTAATCTTGTGGTTTCTTACCCACAGCTCGGACACTACAGACTCCCTACCTGAGTCCTCCACCTGCTCCAGCACATTATACCTGCCCAACTACCCCAGGTACAGTATCTGCACCCAATGCCCTTGACCTCTGACCTGTCACGTGCCATCGCCATAGAGCATAGAAGAGGCTACAAAACGTGTCACGTGTATTATTATCTTGTCTTCCAGCGCCAAGATCTGTGAGGAGAAGCTGCGCTACGCTGCGTACAACTGTGTGGCCATCGATACAGACATGAGCCCGTGGGAAGAATAAAATGGCGGCAGGTCCAGTGCTCGGCCCCGGTGCAGGAAGAACCGCGCTTTATTTATGTTTACCTTCTTTGAACTTTTAATACCATTAGTAGCAGCAGAGATGCATCGCTACCCCCGGCTCCTGTGCAGAGGCCCCCGGGGGCCAGTGCGGTGTGTGTGTGTGTCATTTTTATTTTTGTATGGCTCTGACAGTATCCGGCAAAATACAGGAATGAAATACAAACCGTCTGATATACTTACTGTCTATATTATACCTGCCTAGAGGTGGCGCTAGTAACACTACACCCAAACCCCAGACATCACCAAAGACATACAATACATGCTTCATAAAGCATGGCAGAGGTAGCATCATTATATAGGGGGTAGCAGAATAGTGAGCGCAGCTCTGGAGGATAATACAGGATAAGTAATGTAATGTATGTACACAGTGACTGTACCAGCAGAATAGTGAGCGCTGCTCTGGAGTATAATACAGGATAAGTAATGTAATGTATGTACACGGTGACTGCACCAGCAGAATAGTGAGTGCAGCTCTGGAGTATAATACAGGATGTAACTCAGGACAGTACAGGATAAGTAATGTAATGTATGTACACAGTGACTGCACCAGCAGAATAGAGAGTGCAGCTCTGGAGTATAATACAGGATATAACTCAGGATCAGTACAGGATAAGTAATGTAATGTATGTACACAGTGACTGTACCAGCAGAATAGTGAGTGCAGCTCTGGAGTATAATACAGGATGTAACTCAGGACCAGTACAGGATAAGTAATGTAATGTATGTACACAGTGACTGTACCGGCAGAATAGTGAGTGCAGCTCTGGAGTATAATACAGGATGTAACTCAGGATCAGTACAGGATAAGTAATGTAATGTATGTACACAGTGACTGTACCAGCAGAATAGTGAGTGCAGCTCTGGAGTACAATACAGGATAAGTAATGTAATGTATGTACACAGTGACTGCACCAGCAGAATAGTGAGCGCAGCTCTGGAGTATAATACAGGATAAGTAATGTAATGTATGTACACAGTGACTGTACCAGCAGAATAGTGAGCGCAGCTCTGGAGTATAATACAGGCTGTAACTCAGGATCAGTACAGGATAAGTAATGTAATGTATGTACACAGTGACTGCACCAGCAGAATAGTGAGCGCTGCTCTGGAGTATAATACAGGATAGGTAATGTAATGTATGTACACAGTGACTGTACCAGCAGAATAGTGAGTGCAGCTCTGGAGTATAATACAGGATGTAACTCAGGATCAGTACAGGATAAGTAATGTAATGTATGTACACAGTGACTGCACCAGCAGAATAGTGAGCACACCTCTGGAGTATAATACAGGATAAGTAATGTAATGTATGTACACAGTACTTACCAGCAGAATAGTGAGCGCAGCTCTGGAGTATAATACAGGATAAGTAATGTAATGTATGTACACAGTGACTGTCCAGGATAGTGAGTGCAGTCTGGAGTACAATACAGGATAAGTAATGTAATGTATGTACACAGTGACTGTACCAGCAGAATAGTGAGCACAGCTCTGGAGTATAATCGGTGTAACTCAGGATCAGTACAGGATAAGTAATGTAATGTATGTACACAGTGACTGTACCAGCAGAATAGTGAGCGCAGCTCTGGAGGATAATACAGGATAAGTAATGTAATGTATGTACACAGTGACTGTACCAGCAGAATAGTGAGCGCAGCTCTGGAGTACAATACAGGATAAGTAATGTAATGTATGTACACAGTGCCTGTACCAGCAGAATAGTGAGCGCAGCTCTGGAGTATAATACAGGATGTAACTCAGGATCAGTACAGGATAAGTAATGTAATGTATGTACACAGTGACTGTACCAGCAGAATAGTGAGCGCAGCTCTGGAGGATAATACAGGATAAGTAATGTAATGTATGTACACAGTGACTGCACCAGCAGAATAGTGAGTGCAGCTCTGGAGTACAATACAGGATAAGTAATGTAATGTATGTACACAGTGACTGCACCAGCAGAATAGTGAGTGCAGCTCTGGAGTACAATACAGGATAAGTAATGTAATGTATGTACACAGTGACTGTACCAGCAGAATAGTGAGTGCAGCTCTGGAGTACAATACAGGATAAGTAATGTAATGTATGTACACAGTGACTGTACCAGCAGAATAGTGAGCACAGCTCTGGAGTATAATACAGGATAAGTAATGTAATGTATGTACATAGTGACTGTACCAGCAGAATAGTGAGCGCAGCTCTGGAGTATAATACAGGATGTAACTCAGGATCAGTACAGGATAAGTAATGTAATGTATGTACACAGTGACTGTACCAGCAGAATAGTGAGCGCAGCTCTGGAGGATAATACAGGATAAGTAATGTAATGTATGTACACAGTGACTGTACCAGCAGAATAGTGAGCGCAGCTCTGGAGTATAATACAGGATGTAACTCAGGATCAGTACAGGATAAGTAATGTAATGTATGTACACAGTGACTGTACCAGCAGAATAGTGAGTGCAGCTCTGGAGTACAATACAGGATAAGTAATGTAATGTATGTACACAGTGACTGCACCAGCAGAATAGTGAGCGCAGCTCTGGAGTATAATACAGGATGTAACTCAGGATCAGTACAGGATAAGTAATGTAATGTATGTACACAGTGACTGTACCAGCAGAATAGTGAGTGCAGCTCTGGAGTACAATACAGGATAAGTAATGTAATGTATGTACACAGTGACTGCACCAGCAGAATAGTGAGCGCAGCTCTGGAGTATAATACAGGATAAGTAATGTAATGTATGTACACAGTGACTGCACCAGCAGAATAGTGAGCGCAGCTCTGGAGTATAATACAGGATAAGTAATGTAATGTATGTACACAGTGACTGTACCAGCAGAATAGTGAGCGCAGCTCTGGAGTATAATACAGGCTGTAACTCAGGATCAGTACAGGATAAGTAATGTAATGTATGTACACAGTGACTGCACCAGCAGAATAGTGAGCGCTGCTCTGGAGTATAATACAGGATAGGTAATGTAATGTATGTACACAGTGACTGTACCAGCAGAATAGTGAGTGCAGCTCTGGAGTATAATACAGGATGTAACTCAGGATCAGTACAGGATAAGTAATGTAATGTATGTACACAGTGACTGTACCAGCAGAATAGTGAGTGCAGCTCTGGAGTACAATACAGGATAAGTAATGTAATGTATGTACACAGTGACTGCACCAGCAGAATAGTGAGCGCAGCTCTGGAGTATAATACAGGATAAGTAATGTAATGTATGTACACAGTGACTGTACCAGCAGAATAGTGAGCGCAGCTCTGGAGTATAATACAGGCTGTAACTCAGGATCAGTACAGGATAAGTAATGTAATGTATGTACACAGTGACTGCACCAGCAGAATAGTGAGCGCTGCTCTGGAGTATAATACAGGATAGGTAATGTAATGTATGTACACAGTGACTGTACCAGCAGAATAGTGAGTGCAGCTCTGGAGTATAATACAGGATGTAACTCAGGATCAGTACAGGATAAGTAATGTAATGTATGTACACAGTGACTGCACCAGCAGAATAGTGAGCACAGCTCTGGAGTATAATACAGGATAAGTAATGTAATGTATGTACACAGTGACTGTACCAGCAGAATAGTGAGTGCAGCTCTGGAGTATAATACAGGATAAGTAATGTAATGTATGTACACAGTGACTGTACCAGCAGAATAGTGAGTGCAGCTCTGGAGTACAATACAGGATAAGTAATGTAATGTATGTACATAGTGACTGTACCAGCAGAATAGTGAGCGCAGCTCTGGAGTATAATACAGGATGTAACTCAGGATCAGTACAGGATAAGTAATGTAATGTATGTACACAGTGACTGTACCAGCAGAATAGTGAGCGCAGCTCTGGAGGATAATACAGGATAAGTAATGTAATGTATGTACACAGTGACTGTACCAGCAGAATAGTGAGCGCAGCTCTGGAGTATAATACAGGATAAGTAATGTAATGTATGTACACAGTGCCTGTACCAGCAGAATAGTGAGCGCAGCTCTGGAGTATAATACAGGATGTAACTCAGGATCAGTACAGGATAAGTAATGTAATGTATGTACACAGTGACTGTACCAGCAGAATAGTGAGCGCAGCTCTGGAGGATAATACAGGATAAGTAATGTAATGTATGTACACAGTGACTGCACCAGCAGAATAGTGAGTGCAGCTCTGGAGTACAATACAGGATAAGTAATGTAATGTATGTACACAGTGACTGCACCAGCAGAATAGTGAGTGCAGCTCTGGAGTACAATACAGGATAAGTAATGTAATGTATGTACACAGTGACTGTACCAGCAGAATAGTGAGTGCAGCTCTGGAGTACAATACAGGATAAGTAATGTAATGTATGTACACAGTGACTGTACCAGCAGAATAGTGAGCACAGCTCTGGAGTATAATACAGGATAAGTAATGTAATGTATGTACATAGTGACTGTACCAGCAGAATAGTGAGCGCAGCTCTGGAGTATAATACAGGATGTAACTCAGGATCAGTACAGGATAAGTAATGTAATGTATGTACACAGTGACTGTACCAGCAGAATAGTGAGCGCAGCTCTGGAGGATAATACAGGATAAGTAATGTAATGTATGTACACAGTGACTGTACCAGCAGAATAGTGAGCGCAGCTCTGGAGTATAATACAGGATAAGTAATGTAATGTATGTACACAGTGCCTGTACCAGCAGAATAGTGAGCGCAGCTCTGTAGTATAATACAGGATGTAACTCAGGATCAGTACAGGATAAGTAATGTAATGTATGTACACAGTGACTGCACCAGCAGAATAGTGAGCGCAGCTCTGGAGTATAATACAGGATAAGTAATGTATGTACACAGTGACTGCACCAGCAGAATAGTGAGCGCAGCTCTGGAGTATAATACAGGATGTAACTCAGGATCAGTACAGGATAAGTAATGTAATGTATGTACACAGTGACTGTACCAGCAGAATAGTGAGCGCAGCTCTGGAGTATAATACAGGATAAGTAATGTAATGTATGTACACAGTGACTGTACCAGCAGAATAGTGAGCGCAGCTCTGGAGTATAATACAGGATAGGTAATGTAATGTATGTACACAGTGACTGCACCAGCAGAATAGTGAGCACAGCTCTGGAGTATAATACAGGATATAACTCAGGATCAGTACAGGATAAGTAATGTAATGTATGTACACAGTGACTGTACCAGCAGAATAGTGAGCACAGCTCTGGAGTATAATACAGGATAAGTAATGTAATGTATGTACACAGTGACTGTACCAGCAGAATAGTGAGCGCAGCTCTGGAGTATAATACAGGATGTAACTCAGGATCAGTACGGATAAGTAATGTAATGTATGTACACAGTGACTGTACCAGCAGAATAGTGAGCGCAGCTCTGGAGTATAATACAGGATAAGTAATGTAATGTATGTACACAGTGACTGTACCAGCAGAATAGTGAGCGCAGCTCTGGAGTATAATACAGGATAAGTAATGTAATGTATGTACACAGTGACTGCACCAGCAGAATAGTGAGCGCAGCTCTGGAGTATAATACAGGATAAGTAATGTAATGTATGTACACAGTGACTGTACCAGCAGAATAGTGAGTGCAGCTCTGGAGTATAATACAGGATGTAACTCAGGATCAGTACAGGATAAGTAATGTAATGTATGTACACAGTGACTGCACCAGCAGAATAGTGAGCGCAGCTCTGGAGTATAATACAGGATAAGTAATGTAATGTATGTACACAGTGACTGTACCAGCAGAATAGTGAGCGCAGCTCTGGAGTATAATACAGGATAGGTAATGTAATGTATGTACACAGTGACTGCACCAGCAGAATAGTGAGCACAGCTCTGGAGTATAATACAGGATATAACTCAGGATCAGTACAGGATAAGTAATGTAATGTATGTACACAGTGACTGTACCAGCAGAATAGTGAGCACAGCTCTGGAGTATAATACAGGATAAGTAATGTAATGTATGTACACAGTGACTGTACCAGCAGAATAGTGAGCGCAGCTCTGGAGTATAATACAGGATGTAACTCAGGATCAGTACAGGATAAGTAATGTAATGTATGTACACAGTGACTGTACCAGCAGAATAGTGAGCGCAGCTCTGGAGTATAATACAGGATAAGTAATGTAATGTATGTACACAGTGACTGTACCAGCAGAATAGTGAGCGCAGCTCTGGAGTATAATACAGGATAAGTAATGTAATGTATGTACACAGTGACTGCACCAGCAGAATAGTGAGCGCAGCTCTGGAGTATAATACAGGATAAGTAATGTAATGTATGTACACAGTGACTGTACCAGCAGAATAGTGAGCGCAGCTCTGGAGTATAATACAGGATGTAACAGGAGGGTAAGTTGTAATGTATGTACACAGTGACTGCACCAGCAGAATAGTGAGCGCAGCTCTGGAGTATAATACAGGATAAGTAATGTAATGTATGTACACAGTGACTGTACCAGCAGAATAGTGAGTGCAGCTCTGGAGTATAATACAGGATGTAATGTATGTTGTACACAGTGACTGTACCAGCGTAGTGAGCGCAGCTCTGGATCTAGTACAGGATGTAATCGTCATGTATGTACACAGTGACTGCACCAGCAGAATAGTGGCGCAGCTCTGGAGTATAATACAGGATAAGTAATGTAATGTATGTACACAGTGACTGTACCAGCAGAATAGTGAGCGCAGCTCTGGAGTATAATACAGGATGAAGTAATGTAATGTATGTACACAGTGACTGTACCAGCAGAATAGTGAGCGCAGCTCTGGAGTATAATACAGGATGTAACTCAGGATCAGTACAGGATAAGTAATGTAATGTATGTACACAGTGACTGTACCAGCAGAATAGTGAGCACAGCTCTGGAGTATAATACAGGATGTAACTCAGGATCAGTACAGGATAAGTAATGTAATGTATGTACACAGTGACTGCACCAGCAGAATAGTGAGTGCAGCTCTGGAGTATAATACAGGATGTAACTCAGGATCAGTACAGGATAAGTAATGTAATGTATGTACACAGTGACTGTACCAGCAGAATAGTGAGCGCAGCTCTGGAGTATAATACAGGATAAGTAATGTAATGTATGTACACAGTGACTGTACCAGCAGAATAGTGAGCGCAGCTCTGGAGTATAATACAGGATGTAACTCAGGATCAATACAGGATAAGTAATGTAATGTATGTACACAGTGACTGTACCAGCAGAATAGTGAGCGCATCTCTGGAGTATAATACAGGATAAGTAATGTAATGTATGTACACAGTGACTGCACCAGCAGAATAGTGAGCGCAGCTCTGGAGTATAATACAGGATAAGTAATGTAATGTATGTACACAGTGACTGTACCAGCAGAATAGTGAGCGCAGCTCTGGAGTATAATACAGGATGTAACTCAGGATCAGTACAGGATAAGTAATGTAATGTATGTACACAGTGACTGTACCAGCAGAATAGTGAGCGCAGCTCTGGAGTATAATACAGGATAAGTAATGTAATGTATGTACACAGTGACTGTACCAGCAGAATAGTGAGTACAGCTCTGGAGTATAATACAGGATGTAACTCAGGATCAGTACAGGATAAGTAATGTAATGTATGTACACAGTGACTGTACCAGCAGAATAGTGAGCGCAGCTCTGGAGTATAATACAGGATAAGTAATGTAATGTATGTACACAGTGACTGCACCAGCAGAATAGTGAGCGCAGCTCTGGAGTATAATACAGGATGTAACTCAGGATCAGTACAGGATAAGTAATGTAATGTATGTACACAGTGACTGTACCAGCAGAATAGTGAGCGCAGCTCTGGAGGATAATACAGGATAAGTAATGTAATGTATGTACACAGTGACTGTACCAGCAGAATAGTGAGTGCAGCTCTGGAGTATAATACAGGATGTAACTCAGGATCAGTACAGGATAAGTAATGTAATGTATGTACACAGTGACTGTACCAGCAGAATAGTGAGTGCAGCTCTGGAGTATAATACAGGATGTAACTCAGGATCAGTACAGGATAAGTAATGTAATGTATGTACACAGTGACTGCACCAGCAGAATAGTGAGTGCAGCTCTGGATGTAACTCAGGATCAGTACAATCATTTAGAAGGTTTCTCATTAATATCACATAGATTATACAGTATCTATAAATAGATTTTATCACATCGATAATCCTTCTGTCTCTGATTCTCCTGTAGTGAGAACTGATCCAGTTTTGCTCTGTTGTGAGCCATACAATCTCTGCCCCATCCCACCCCTGCTGTCCTGACACCTACATGCAGTGGAGTAGATGTCACCAGGAGAGGGCACCAGACTACAGGAGAGAATAGAGGAGACATCTGGATCTGGTCTTTAAAACAGAATGTGGAAATTCCTGGAGAAGCTGAGAGGTCATGTGTTGTACTTCATGGCTCGTGTCACTGGCTCATAGTTGGCTGATGAATTTTTACACATCCGTGTATTGTCCTGGTATTGATTTTACCATGTTCACTTGGTAGTTCATGTAGGGGGAGGCAGGAGGCGCTATTTCTGGATTTCCCTCAATGTGTGTTTGTTCTGTTTGTGTCACCTTCAGCGTGTGAGGTGGACGTGATGACGTGAGTGTGTTCTGCACTTTCCATAATGTTGTGTGAGTCACATGTAGCTGTCAGCACCAGGAGCTGCCGTCGCCTGCAAGTCATTCCCAGCAAACGGCTGCTTTATGGGCCTGTTATAGAAAGAGAGAGGGACATGTGCGGCTCACATCACACCCCAGGGCCACACACGGATCCCACCCTGTGACAGCACCAAGGATCCATTAATAACCTTCAGACAGATGTAACATCCCTGAGATAGATGGACAGAGAATATTCTAGATGATGATAGATAAAAGAGTGACGGATACTACATCTATGGATAAAAGATATATATATACAGTACAGACCAAAAGTTTGGACACACCTTCTCATTCCAAGAGTTTTCTGTATTTTCATGACTATAAAAATTGTAGATTCACACTGAAGGCATCAAATCTATGAATTAGCACATGTGGAATTATATACTTACCAAAAAAGTGTGACACAACTGAAAATATGTCTTATATTCTAGGTTCTTCAAAGTAGCCACCTTTTGCTTTGATTACTGCTTTGCACACTCTTGGCATTCTCTTGATGAGCTACAAGAGGTAGTCACCTGAAATGGTTTTCACTTCACAGGTGTGCCCTGTCAGGTTTAATAAGTGGGATTTCTTGCCTTATAAATGGGGTTGGGACCATCAGTTGTGTTGTTCAGAAGTCAGGTGGATACACAGCTGATAGTCCTACTGAATGGAGTGTTAGAATTTGTATTATGGCAAGAAAAAAAGCAGCTAAGTAAAGAAAAACGAGTGGCCATCATTACTTTAAGAAATGAAGGTCAGTCAGTCCGAAAAATTGGGAAAACTGTGAAAGTGTCCCCAAGTGCAGTGGCCAAAACCATCAAGCGCTACAAAGAAACTGGCTCACATGAGGACCGCCCCAGGAAAGGAAGACCAAGAGTCACCTCTGCTGCGGAGGATAAGTTCATCCGAGTCACCAGCCTCAGAAATCGCAGGTTAACAACAGCTCAGATTAGAGAGCAGGTCAGTGCCACACAGAGTTCTAGCAGCAGACACATCTCTACAACAACTGGTAAGAGGAGACTGTGTGCAGCAGGCCTTCATGGTAAAATAGCTGCTAGGAAACCACTGCTAAGGACAGGCAACAAGCACAAGAAGAACACAAGGAATGGACATTAGACCTGTGGAAATCTGGGCTTTTGTCTGAGGAGTCCAAATTTGAGATCTTTGGTTCCAACCACCGTGTCTTTGTGCGACGCAGAAAAGGTGAAGGAATGGACTGTACATGCCTGGTTCCCACCGTGACGCATGGAGGAGGAGGTGTGATGGTGTGGGGGGGCTTTGCTGGGGACACTGTTGGGGATTTATTCTGAACCAGCATGGTTACCACAGCATCTTGCAGCGGCATGCTATTCCATCCGGTTTGCGTTTAGTTGGACCAACAGGACAATGACCCCAAACACCTCCAGACTGTGTAAGGGCTATGTGACCAAGAAGGAGAGTGATGGGGTGCTGCGCCAGATGACCTGGCCTCCACAGTCACCAGACCTGAACCCAATCCAGATGGTTTGGGGTGAGCTGGACCGCAGAGTGAAGGCAAAAGGGCCAACAAGTGCTAAGCATCTCTGGGAACTCCTTCAAGACTGTTGGAAGACCATTTCGGGTGACTACCTCTTGAAGCTCATCAAGAGAATGCCAAGAGTGTGCAAAGCAGTAATCAAAGCAAAAGGTGGCTACTTTGAAGAACCTAGAATATAAGACATATTTTCAGTTGTTTCACACTTTTTTGGTAAGTATATAATTCCACATGTGGTAATTCATAGTTTTGATGCCTTCAGTGTGAATCTACAATTTTTATAGTCATAAAAATACAGCAAACTCTTGGAATGAGAAGGTGTGTCCAAACTTTTGGTCTGTACTGTATATATATATATATATATATATATATATATATATATATATATAGAATGCTTGCGTCAGATCACTGGGGATCAAACTTAAAGTCTCCCCCGTCTCCGCCTTGTGAATGGAGGGTCAGGGACTGCAATGTGCAGCATTTGTTCCACACCCGCCTAAACATTTGCACAATACTGTAGATAGATAGATATAAGATAGATAGATAGATAGACGTGTGTATGTTACACTGTATCTACTATCGCGTGTGTATGTTACACTGTATCTACTATCGCGTGTGTACGTTACAATGTATCTACTATCGCGTGTGTATGTTACACTGTATCTACTATCGCGTGTGTATGTTACACTGTATCTACTATCGCGTGTGTATGTTACACTGTATCTACTATCGCGTGTGTATGTTACACTGTATCTACTATCGCGTGTGTATGTTACACTGTATCTACTATCGTGTGTACGTTACAATGTATCTACTATCGCGTGTGTATGTTACACTGTATCTACTATCGCGTGTGTATGTTACACTGTATCTACTATCGCGTGTGTATGTTACACTGTATCTACTATCGCGTGTGTATGTTACAATGTATCTACTATCACGTGTGTATGTTACAATGTATCTACTATCGCGTGTGTACGTTACAATGTATCTACGGTGCGCATGTATCTACTATCGCGTGTGTACGTTACAATGTATCTACTATCGCGTGTGTATGTTACAATGTATCTACTATCAGCGTTAGGTCAGGGTAGCTTTTATCTCCTGAATATAAGACTACTTCCATTTGGATACAGCAAGCAGAGATGTTGAAAATGATGAAGACTCAAAACACAAAGTCTACTATAGTGTGACGGCTGCTGTCATATTATACAAGGATTCAGTTTTGCTTCTGGGAAAAGCCGGCGCACCCCTTAGTCTTTATGTCTGGATCGGGTGGGATGAGCTGGACGTTTATGGAAGTAGTTTCTGCATTCACTGGAATTGATGGATCATGGGCCTATAGAATAAGCAGGGGTCAGCTGGTCTGGAGGGGGGCGCTCTCTTCTCCCGGATCTGAACCCTCGGCAGACATGGGGTGCGCTGTCAGTCTGTGTGACGTTCCCTTAAACACGGCAGGATCCATACCATTTATCAGACAAAGATACACAAATCTCGCCACCCAGAGCGCTGGAAACACATCTGTGCCTGATTGTGTAAATACACACACAATTACCCGTGTGCAGAGGAGCGTACAATTATACAGCATAAGGTATACAAATACATCTGTCTCTCACACACATAAACACAGACGCACAAATAAGCAGCACGCACAACCCTACTAACATATAGCCCCAGATCTACACAGATACAAACAGCCGGACCCCCGGCTATCCACTGCCTGGGTGGTCCCATCTACTGTGGCCCTATCCCTGCAGCTGGCACACATTAACCCCTGCATGGCCGAGCCCTGAGCACCACATGTGCTGCGCACTGTGATTATTCCTGCCTGAACTCACTATTTTATGGTAACACTTCTATTCAGCCTGTCTTATAGTTATATTTATACCAGGGAAAGCTGGGTGATACCCAGTATGGCCGCCATTACGGATCCCATGTAACGCCAGCTCTCTGTAGTCATTGGTGTTGCTGCCTCTGCGTCCTGCTTGCACCTGCTTACCTTCCTATCTCTGTGTCTATCTGCCTCATATCTCTGTATCTGCTCTGATCTGTGCTGCTGGGTTGCAGTAGTCTCTGAGTTTGGTGTTTTGTCCCTGTTATGTCTGGTGCTCACTTGTTTTATTGCTGGAGTCTTTGTCTTGTTTTGCTAGTCCTGTTGTTATATTCGGCTACCTCTTATACCTGTGGCCTTTGGGTCCTCTGTAATATTGTGTATTCGCGTGTCTTCTAGGTTCTCTGCGGCCTGTCCTGTGTATTTAGGTGTCGGCAGTAACTGAGGCCGGTGAATGAATAGTCAGGGATCTGCGTCACATTTATCCCCCTCTCATAGATGTGTTGTTGGGTCTTTGTACATTGGCTTTGAGCTTTTTGATAGTAATATTTCATGATCTAGTCTACTCCATTCAGTGATATGTATTACTGTCCTTGTTTTTGTGTTTGACCTGGCTTCTGTATTCTCAATCTGTTCACCTGTCGGTCCTGGTTTTAGGCTGTGTACACATCATGCATTTTCTCCTGTTTCTGTGGTGGTCTGCACCCTAGTTCTGTCCAGTGTTACCCAGCTAGGACCACCTCAGGAGGTAGCGGCTGCTGCCTGTCCACATCACATCCCACAGGGATAAAGTCTAATATATATATATATGTGTGTATATACCTTGTCTATTAGTATCGGACATTTATGGCATATATTCTACACGTACGCACCATGCACTGTACTGACAGGTATACAGCACACAGATAGAACTGTGTAATATTCTGGATAATCCCTTTAGCAATTCTCTGGAGGGGACTCATTCAGAAAAAGCTTGCTCTGGACCCAACAACATGCTCAGGGCAAGAAAATATATACATATAGAAAGTCGCCTAAATCTCTTACACTACATATACATCTGCACCCGTGTGGCTGTTGGGGGACCAGAACAATGGACACACATACCACTAAAAAAGCAGACACCTATAGGCCCCACTGACTATAATGTGATCCATCGGGTGTCATCTTTTAAACTGAAAGCCCCGGATGATAAAGTCAGACTCTCAGCACCTCTGTGAATGGAGACTCCGGCACAGATGTGATCCCGGCCAAACCAACCCCAACAAACCCAAACTGGTAAAGAAACATCACATCATTATTGAAAGGCAAACTAGAACACTTGGCCAGTATATAGAGTATATAGCATGACCGCTATATACTATAATATGAGCCACATCAATACTGGCGACAGCTGTGTCCTGAGGCACGTCCTGCTCACATCTATCAGACACAGCTGCCTGCACCTTCCTCATTCCAATTGCACGCTCATATGTATTAAGCTGATGCCTCTCTGTGACTCCCGGCTAATAGTAGCCCATGATCTACCAGCACACTATGAAACGTCTATGACAGCTGTATTTAGCCTCTGGGGCTGTCATGTGACCTGTGTGGCCCCCAGGCCTGGCCCCCACACAGCACAGAATTATGTACTAGAAAACAATCCCCATAGCCATAGACAGGGGTCACGTGCTGCTTGCTGGGTCACATGACGGCGCACTGTACACACTGTACATGGAGAACACGTGGTCGGCGTTCGCGCTGAGGTTGTTTGTCCCCTCTCGGGATCCGTCTTCCGGCGCCGGAACTGAGAGATCTACAGGAGCTGGGAGCGCTGCCCAATAACAGGTACCGGGTGATAGTAATGTCAGCACGGCAGAGGGTGAGAAACGTTCTGCCGGTCCGTGTGTACAGGCGTCAGCCCGCGTCATGCTGCTTAGCCAATAATCAGGACTTTCACCGACTACAAGTCCCAGCATGCCTGCTACTACCTGAAAGAGGCTAAATCTCAGCTGACACTACGCCTTCTTACCTCCACATACAACAGGGCTCGATTCTCTGTAGATAAGTTAATGTGGGACTACATGCACCAGCATGCCCCAGCACCTCTCTGTCTTGTAATATGGATTTGGCAGCCGAACTACAATTCCCAGCCAGCCTGAAATCAGATTGTGCAGGAAGAAAGAGCTCAGGCTGTTTAGCTCACAGAATAAGACCAAGTTCACACCAGCTTAATTTCAGTCCATTGCTCTGACCAGTCATAGGATCAGAACAACAGACTGGAAAATGACTAGAATGACTGGGACAGGCGGTCACTGCAGTGTAACATGTACCATGGAAGCTTCTGTCCTCTGTCGTCTTCTACTTCCCTTCCTTTCTTTCCACTATCTTACTATCCTGCACACACAATTTTATCTTTGGTCTAAAACAATAACAAACAAGATGGAGGATAGAAGACGTCTCCGTATTGTTTTTTTTTTTACACTGCATTGAATGAAAGAACTGAAGTTACAGAGGGTGTGAATTTTGGTTAAAGGGGTTATCCACTTTATTATACTTAGGATAGGCTATCAATATTAGAAGATCTGCAGGGGTCTACCACCCAGGACCCCGCAGATCAGCTGCTCCAGGTGTGGTCTGTATGGATCCCCCTTTTACTTTCTGCTTATATATTTGATCTGACCATTAAATGAGCTCTAATTATTATATAATGATTCTTATGTTAGCGCATTAGGTTATATGTAATGTGTCTGCGGCCCTTCAGGGTTTGTGCCCTGTGTGCTTCTTGTCGCCCCTTAGTTACTGTGTATATGTAATGTGTCTGTGGCCCTTCAGGGTTTGTGCCCTGTGTGCTTCTTGTCGCCCCTTAGTTACTGTGTATATGTAATGTGTCTGTGGCCTTTCAGGGTTTGTGCCCTGTGTGCTTCTTATCTCCCCTTAGTTACTGTGTATATGTAATGTGTCTGTGGCCTTTCAGGGTTTGTGCCCTGTGTGCTTCTTGTCGCCCCTTAGTTACTGTGTATATGTAATGTGTTTGTGGCCTTTCAGGGTTTGCCCTGTGTGCTTCTTGTCGCCCCTTAGTTGTTGTGTATATGTAATGTGTCTGTGGCCCTTCAGGGTTTGTGCCCTGTGTGCTTCTTGTCGCCCCTTAGTTACTGTGTATATGTAATGTGTCTGTGGCCCTTCAGGGTTTGTGCCCTGTGTGCTTCTTGTCGCCCCTTAGTTACTGTGTATATGTAATGTGTCTGTGGCCTTTCAGGGTTTGTGCCCTGTGTGCTTCTTGTTGCCCCTCTTAGTTACTGTGTATATGTAAGGTGTCTGTGGCCCTTCAGGGTTTGTGCCCTGTGTGCTTCTTGTCGCCCCTTAGTTGCTGTGTATATGTAATGTGTCTGTGGCCCTTCAGGGTTTGTGCCCTGTGTGCTTCTTGTCGCCCCTTAGTTACTGTGTATATGTAATGTGTCTGCGGCCCTTCAGGGTTTGTGCCCTGTGTGCTTCTTGTCGCCCCTTAGTTGTTGTGTATATGTAATGTGTCTGTGGCCCTTCAGGGTTTGTGCCCTGTGTGCTTCTTGTTGCCCCTTAGTTGCTGTGTATATGTAATGTGTCTGTGGCGTTTCAGGGTTTGTGCCCTGTGTGCTTCTTGTCGCCCCTTAGTTACTGTGTATATGTAATGTGTCTGTGGCCCTTCAGGGTTTGTGCCCTGTGTGCTTCTTGTCGCCCCTTAGTTACTGTGTATATGTAATGTGTCTGTGGCCTTTCAGGGTTTGTGCCCTGTGTGCTTCTTGTTGCCCCTCTTAGTTACTGTGTATATGTAATGTGTCTGTGGCCCTTCAGGGTTTGTGCCCTGTGTGCTTCTTGTCGCCCCTTAGTTACTGTGTATATGTAATGTGTCTGTGGCCCTTCAGGGTTTGTGCCCTGTGTGCTTCTTGTCGCCCCTTAGTTGCTGTGTATATGTAATGTGTCTGTGGCCCTTCAGGGTTTGTGCCCTGTGTGCTTCTTGTCGCCCCTTAGTTACTGTGTATATGTAATGTGTCTGTGGCCTTTCAGGGTTTGTGCCCTGTGTGCTTCTTGTCGCCCCTTAGTTACTGTGTATATGTAATGTGTCTGTGGCCCTTCAGGGTTTGTGCCCTGTGTGCTTCTTGTCGCCCCTTAGTTACTGTGTATATGTAATGTGTCTGTGGCCCTTCAGGGTTTGTGCCCTGTGTGCTTCTTGTCTCCCCTTAGTTGCTGTGTATATGTAATGTGTCTGTGGCCTTTCAGGGTTTGTGCCCTGTGTGCTTCTTGTCGCCCCTTAGTTACTGTGTATATGTAATGTGTCTGGGGCCCTTAAGGGTAATGTGCCCTGTGTGCTTCTTGTCGCCCCTTAGTTACTGTGTATATGTAATGTGTCTGTGGCCCTTCAGGGTTTGTGCCCTGTGTGCTTCTTGTCGCCCCTCTTAGTTGTTGTGTATATGTAATGTGTCTGTGGCCCTTCAGGGTTTGTGCCCTGTGTGCTTCTTGTCGCCCCTTAGTTACTGTGTATATGTAATGTGTCTGTGGCCCTTCAGGGTTTGTGCCCTGTGTGCTTCTTGTCGCCCCTTAGTTACTGTGTATATGTAATGTGTCTGTGGCGTTTCAGGGTTTGTGCCCTGTGTGCTTCTTGTCGCCCCTTAGTTACTGTGTATATGTAATGTGTCTGTGGCCTTCAGGGTTTGTGCCCTGTGTGCTTCTTGTCGCCCCTTAGTTGCTGTGTATATGTAATGTGTCTGTGGCCCTTCAGGGTTTGTGCCCTGTGTGCTTCTTGTCGCCCCTTAGTTGCTGTGTATATGTAATGTGTCTGTGGCGTTTCAGGGTTTGTGCCCTGTGTGCTTCTTGTCGCCCCTTAGTTACTGTGTATATGTAATGTGTCTGTGGCCCTTCAGGGTTTGTGCCCTGTGTGCTTCTTGTCGCCCCTTAGTTACTGTGTATATGTAATGTGTCTGTGGCCCTTCAGGGTTTGTGCCCTGTGTGCTTCTTGTCGCCCCTTAGTTACTGTGTATATGTAATGTGTCTGTGGCCCTTCAGGGTTTGTGCCCTGTGTGCTTCTTGTCGCCCCTTAGTTACTGTGTATATGTAATGTGTCTGGGGTTAATAATGTGCCCTCACTGTGTAGTCATTTGGGTGCTGACCAATGAATGTAATGATTTGCCTTTCTCTGTGCCCCCTGCAGAATGGCGGTGGAATTACAGGCAGTGGTGATGGCGGTGTATGGGGGGTCCCGCATGCAGGACCTCACCACCAGCATCCCCAAACCGCTGCTCCCGGTGGGTAATAAACCTCTGCTGTGGTACCCGCTGAACCTGCTGGAACGGGCAGGGTTTGAGGGTGAGTGTGGTGTAATATACAGTACACTGAGCAGATCTCATCCCCATAAATCTCAATAATGGAGTCTATCTGCTTCTAGGGAAGATGGGTGATAACTAATATTATTGTTACTGCTCCAGCTTTCCCAGGTTCCGGAATGGTCATTGTATCTAGTTATAGTGTGATACATCCTGCTCTTGCATATCTAGGCTCATTTACCTTGTAGGGCCTTAGTAAAGTTGGGTGTCACCCAGCTTTCCCAGAAGCAGATCACTAGTAATGAGTAATATTTGATTTCTATATTCCGGTGATGTTCTTTCCTGTGCTCACAGAGGTCATTGTGGTGACAACTCGGGAGGTTCAGAAGTACGTGCCGGACATGAAGATGAGGGTGGAGGTCGTGTGCCTGCCCGATGACAAGGCGTCCGAGATGGGAACCGCCGACTCTCTGCGCCACATCTACCAGAAGATTAAGGTAAAGCCTCCTGTACCTGCCCTGTGTGAACTGTGTCGCTGCTTCAGTGTCTCAGGATTATGGGAGATGGCAGACAAAGCAGAGCAGCCACCGCAGCTTTGAAAGTAACTGGAGTATAAAAAAAATCCTCTTGGATGGTATTAGATTATAAGGGTATGTTCACACTGTGGAAATTGCAGGTGGTTTTCTGCATCAAAATCTGGCTCAGTGGAACCTGCAGCACAAAACCAAAGTGACTGAAATACCTCTCAGATTATACAGTGTGAACATACCCTTAGAATACTGAATAGAGCTCTGGATGTGACCGGACTATAAGAATACTGAATAGAGAGCTCTGGATGTGACCGGAGTATAAGAATACTGAATAGAGCTCTGGATGTGACCGGAGTATAAGAATACTGAATGAAGCTCTGGATGTGACCGGAGTATAAGAATACTGAATAGAGCTCTGGATGTGACCGGAGTATAAGAATACTGAATAGAGCTCTGGATGTGACCGGAGTATAAGAATACTGAATAGAGCTCTGGATGTGACCGGAGTATAAGAATACGAATGAGCGGGTATAGTATGAATAGAGCTCTGGATGTGACCGGAGTATAAGAATACTGAATAGAGCTCTGGATGTGACCGGAGTATAAGAATACTGAATAGAGCTCTGGATGTGACCGGAGTATAAGAATACTGAATGAAGCTCTGGATGTGACCGGAGTATAAGAATACTGAATAGAGCTCTGGATGTGACCGGAGTATAAGAATAAAAAACTGAATAGAGCTCTGGATGTGACCGGAGTATAAGAATACTGAATAGAGCTCTGGATGTGACCGGAGTATAAGAATACTGAATAGAGCTCTGGATGTGACCGGAGTATAAGAATACTGAATGAAGCTCTGGATGTGACCGGAGTATAAGAATACTGAATAGAGCTCTGGATGTGACTGGAGTATAAGAATACTGAATAGAGCTCTGGATGTGACTGGAGTATAAGAATACTGAATAGAGCTCTGGATGTGACCGGAGTATAAGAATACTGAATGAAGCTCTGGATGTGACCGGAGTATAAGAATACTGAATAGAGCTCTGGATGTGACCGGAGTATAAGAATACTGAATAGAGCTCTGGATGTGACCGGAGTATAAGAATACTGAATAGAGCTCTGGATGTGACTGGAGTATAAGAATACTGAATAGAGCTCTGGATGTGACCGGAGTATAAGAATACTGAATAGAGCTCTGGATGTGACCGGAGTATAAGAATACTGAATAGAGCTCTGGATGTGACCGGAGTATAAGAATACTGAATGAGAGCTCTGGATGTGACCGGAGTATAAGAATACTGAATAGAGCTCTGGATGTGACCGGAGTATAAGAATACTGAATAGAGCTCTGGATGTGACCGGAGTATAAGAATACTGAATAGAGCTCTGGATGTGACTGGAGTATAAGAATACTGAATAGAGCTCTGGATGTGACCGGAGTATAAGAATACTGAATAGAGCTCTGGATGTGACTGGAGTATAAGAATACTGAATAGAGCTCTGGATGTGACCGGGGGGGTGCGGAGTGACCGGAGTATAAGAATACTGAATAGAGCTCTGGATGTGACCGGAGTATAAGAATACTGAATGAAGCTCTGGATGTGACCGGAGTATAAGAATACTGAATAGAGCTCTGGATGTGACCGGAGTATAAGAATACTGAATAGAGCTCTGGATGTGACCGGAGTATAAGAATACTGAATAGAGCTCTGGATGTGACTGGAGTATAAGAATACTGAATAGAGCTCTGGATGTGACTGGAGTATAAGAATACTGAATAGAGCTCTGGATGTGACCGGAGTATAAGAATACTGAATGAAGCTCTGGATGTGACCGGAGTATAAGAATACTGAATAGAGCTCTGGATGTGACCGGAGTATAAGAATACTGAATAGAGCTCTGGATGTGACCGGAGTATAAGAATACTGAATAGAGAGCTCTGGATGTGACCGGAGAATAAGAATACTGAATAGAGCTCTGGATGTGACCGGAGTATAAGAATAGTGAATAGAGCTCTGGATGTGACCGGAGTATAAGAATACTGAATAGAGAGCTCTGGATGTGACCGGAGAATAAGAATAGTGAATAGAGCTCTGGATGTGACCGGAGAATAAGAATACTGAATAGAGCTCTGGATGTGACCGGAGTATAAGAATACTGAATAGAGACTCTGGATGTGACCGGAGTATAAGAATACTGAATAGAGAGCTCTGGATGTGACCGGAGTATAAGAATACTGAATAGAGAGCTCTGGATGTGACCGGAGTATAAGAATACTGAATGAAGCTCTGGATGTGACCGGAGTATAAGAATACTGAATAGAGCTCTGGATGTGACCGGAGTATAAGACATGATATAATAGATGGTGAGGCAGGACACCCACTTATGTCCAGTGTTTTTAGCTCTCAGCGTGACCTCTCCTTACTACAGGAGACCATTTTCTCTGTCTGTCACTGTCACTTGGCTTGATATTGATATTCCATTGTACTCAAACCACATCCAAAATTGCAATAACATTTTTACATTATTAGTGCAGCTCTGGATGTGACTGGAGCTATAACTAGATATTTGGGGAAAGTATTTTGACTCCTGTCTGACTCCATTGCCTCCCATTAGAGCGATGTCCTGGTGCTCAGCTGTGACCTCATCACAGAAGTTGCTCTGCATGAAGTTGTGGACTTGTTCCGGGCTCACAACGCCACGCTCGCCATGCTGATGCGGAAAGCATCGCAGCCCATGGAGCATGTTCCTGGACAGAAAGGGAAGCAGAAGACTGGTGAGTGGCCGGTGTGCGAGCAGTGTTATATCTGTTAGTCTGCAGCAGAATAGGCAGGACTCTTGCTTGCTGAAACATTGCACCAAATTGGTCTCTGGGTCCTGCTCCTGACTCCCCCAGCACACTCAGGGGTGTGAGGATAAGGCTGTGTTCACATCAGAAGGTCCGTCAGATGCCCCTGTTCAGGAATATGCTACTTTTTTTTTTCTTTGTCAAAATGAGGGACACCCTTATAGTACTCAATAGCCCCCATTATGGGATCCTTTGGACACTGCTGCTATCCGTGATGTGACCCAGGTATGAGCACAGACCCTGCTGATGTTTCAGGTAGTGACAGGAGATCCTATAACCATTAGCATAGCCATTCTGTGCAGTTCCTGGGGATGGTCCCCTTCTGGCAGCCTGTATTATGCATCATGTACATAATTCTCCATTATTAATCCTCCTTTTCCTTGTCAGTGGAGGAACGAGATTTCATCGGTGTGGACGACAGTGGATCGCGACTTCTGCTACTGGCCAATGAGGAGGACCTGGACGATGGTCTGGACCTGAAGAAATGCATCTTCCAGCGGTGAGTGTTAGGCCAGGGGTGATGATTGTGGGATTCACGCTGTGAGTAGCGTCCCGCAGATCAGTCCTGCAGCTGTTAGTCCCAGGTGCGTTGCTGCAGGGGGCGCCAGAAGTGATGAATCTGAGATTACAGGACGCAGGTTGTCGTCTGTGCTGAATGATGGACGACTCCCTGTGCGCCTCCGCATGTAGTCCTGTCGTCAGATGACTCTTCGTCACCTCTTATGTTGCTGGAGGGTGTCAGCACTATTCAATGTACATATGGCAATGTACTCAAAATGGCTGCAACCAATCAGATACTTGTGGTAATCCGGCCATGTCCATGTGTATTATTATAATGGACGCTGTATTTTCTATCCGTCCACCATGTGACCAGGCTGCAGCCAATCAGACGCCTCTGATATAATCGATACTTCCTGATATTTTGGTTGAGATTTGAGTTTTTCTATGAAACCTGAGAAGTGACTTAGAGGCCATGAAGACGCCACACCTGCAGAGGGTTCTGTGACCTGTGACCTTTCAACCAATTGACCTGTGACCTGTGTCCGCCATGAGCAGTGTAGAGGTCAATCTCCAAGATCCTTTGTATATTTCTATGTGTGAGTCCAGTGTTCTGTCCAGAGATGCAGCCGCCCGCCCTCACTGACAGGGGGCAGTAATATTTATATCCTGAGGCAAACTCTACCTCATTTAGCGAAATGTTACCCTGGAGGTCCCCACAGATCAGCCCTATTATATTCCTCAACCACAGCTCAGTGTGTGTGGCAGTCTATTCTACAGGTATTGCATTCTATTCATGCATCAGGAGGCTCAGGATGAACAGTGCTATTGATCCCTCCCAGATAGGAGGTGCTGCAGGAGGATACAGTGTCTATGAAAGAGTCCAGAATACGCTGCAAGATGGAGCAGCGCACGTTACTTTTCAATGTCCTGCTTTGATCTCTGTCTCACATTGAAAACAGTAAAGAGGCAAAATTGGGGCAGAATCCGCCTCAAAACCAGCACTAAATTCCACCATGTGAACATAGCCTTACACAGCAATCAGTAGTGTCATGACCACTCATGTGCTGCCCCCTGGTGACAGCGAGGAATATGTGACATATGTTTATTTACAATTATATATATTACTAAAATATCTTCTACTCCTAGATACCCCCGAGTACACATGAAGATGGGAATGTTAGACGCACATCTATACTGCCTGCGCAAATACGTGGTCGACTACATAGCGGACAATGAGTACGTAAATAATACTGTGTGTACACAGAATAGTGAGCGCAGCTCTGGAGTATAATACAGGATAAGTAATGTAATGTATGTACACAGTGACTGCACCAGCAGAATAGTGAGCGCAGCTCTGGAGTATAATACAGGATAAGTAATGTAATGTATGTACACAGTGACTGCACCAGCAGAATAGTGAGCGCAGCTCTGGAGTATAATACAGGATAAGTAACGTAATGTATCGTACACACTAGTACTGCACCATGCAGACACAGTGAGTGCAGCCCAGCAGTATAATACAGGATGTAACTCAGGAGTCTAGTACAGGATAAGTAATGTAATGTATGTACACAGTGACTGTACCAGCAGAATAGTGAGCGCAGCTCTGGAGTATAATACAGGATAAGTAATGTAATGTATGTACACAGTGACTGTACCAGCAGAATAGTGAGTGCAGCTCTGGAGTATAATACAGGATAAGTAATGTAATGTATGTACACAGTGACTGCACCAGCAGAATAGTGAGCGCAGCTCTGGAGTATAAGTACAGGATAAGTAATGTAATGTATGTACACAGTGACTGCACCAGCAGAATAGTGAGGGGTCTGGAGTATAATACAGGATGCAGCTCTGGAGTATAATACAGGATAAGTAATGTAATGTATGTACACAGTGACTGCACCAGCAGAATAGTGAGTGCAGCTCTGGAGTATAATACAGGATGTAACTCAGGATCAGTACAGGATAAGTAACGTAATGTATGTACACAGTGACTGTACCAGCAGAATAGTGAGCGCAGCTCTGGAGTATAATACAGGATGTAACTCAGGAGAGGAAAGTAATGTAATGTATGTACACAGTGACTGTACCAGCAGAATAGTGAGCGCAGCTCTGGAGTATAATACAGGATAAGTAATGTAATGTATGTACACAGTGACTGTACCAGCAGAATAGTGAGCGCAGCTCTGGAGTATAATACAGTATAAGTAATGTAATGTATGTACACAGTGACTGTACCAGCAGAATAGTGAGCGCAGCTCTGGAGTATAATACAGGATAAGTAATGTAATGTATGTACACAGTGACTGCACCAGCAGAATAGTGAGTGCAGCTCTGGAGTATAATACAGGATGTAACTCAGGATCAGTACAGGATAAGTAATGTAATGTATGTACACAGTGACTGTACCAGCAGGATAGTGAGCGCAGCTCTGGAGTATAATACAGGATAAGTAATGTAATGTATGTACACAGTGACTGCACCAGCAGAATAGTGAGCGCAGCTCTGGAGTATAATACAGGATGTAACTCAGGATCAGTACAGGATAAGTAATGTAATGTATGTACACAGTGACTGTACCAGCAGAATAGTGAGCGCAGCTCTGGAGTATAATACAGGATGTAACTCAGGATCAGTACAGGATAAGTAATGTAATGTATGTACACAGTGACTGCACCAGCAGAATAGTAAGCGCAGCTCTGGAGTATAATACAGTATAAGTAATGTAATGTATGACACAGTGACTGTACCAGCAGAATGTGAGCGCAGCGGGTAATACAGGATAAGTAATGTAATGTATGTACACAGTGACTGCACCAGCAGAATAGTGAGCGCAGCTCTGGAGTATAATACAGGATGTAACTCAGGATCAGTACAGGATAAGTAATGTAATGTATGTACACAGTGACTGTACCAGCAGAATAGTGAGCGCAGCTCTGGAGTATAATACAGGATGTAACTCAGGATCAGTACAGGATAAGTAATGTAATGTATGTACACAGCGACTGTACCAGCAGAATAGTGAGCGCAGCTCTGGAGTATAATACAGGATAAGTAATGTAATGTATGTACACAGTGACTGTACCAGCAGGATAGTGAGCGCAGCTCTGGAGTATAATACAGGATAAGTAATGTAATGTATGTACACAGTGACTGCACCAGCAGAATAGTGAGCGCAGCTCTGGAGTATAATACAGGATGTAACTCAGGATCAGGACAGGATAAGTAATGTAATGTATGTACACAGTGACTGTACCAGCAGAATAGTGAGTGCAGCTCTGGAGTATAATACAGGATAAGTAATGTAATGTATGTACACAGTGACTGCACCAGCAGAATAGTGAGTGCAGCTCTGGAGTATAATACAGGATGTAACTCAGGATCAGTACAGGATAAGTAATGTAATGTATGTACACAGTGACTGCACCAGCAGAATAGTGAGCGCAGCTCTGGAGTATAATACAGGATAAGTAATGTAATGTATGTACACAGTGACTGTACCAGCAGAATAGTGAGCGCAGCTCTGGAGTATAATACAGGAGGTAACTCAGGATCAGTACAGGATAAGTAATGTAATGTATGTACACAGTGACTGTACCAGCAGAATAGTGAGCGCAGCTCTGGAGTATAATACAGGATAAGTAATGTAATGTATGTACACAGTGACTGTACCAGCAGAATAGTGAGCGCAGCTCTGGAGTATAATACAGGATGTAAGTCAGGATCAGTACAGATAAGTAATGTAATGTATGTACACAGTGACTGTACCAGCAGAATAGTGAGCGCAGCTCTGGAGTATAATACAGGATGTAACCAGGATCAGTACAGGATAAGTAATGTAATGTATGTACACAGTGACTGTACCAGCAGAATAGTGAGCGCAGCACTGGAGTATAATACAGGATAAGTAATGTAATGTATGTACACAGTGACTGCACCAGCAGAATAGTGAGCGCAGCTCTGGAGTATAATATAGGATGTAACTCAGGATCAGTACAGGATAAGTAATGTAATGTATGTACACAGCGACTGTACCAGCAGAATAGTGAGCGCAGCTCTGGAGTATAATACAGGATAAGTAATGTAATGTATGTACACAGTGACTGTACCAGCAGAATAGTGAGCGCAGCTCTGGAGTATAATACAGGATAAGTAATGTAATGTATGTACACAGTGACTGTACCAGCAGAATAGTGAGCGCAGCTCTGGAGTATAATACAGGATGTAACTCAGGATCAGTACAGGATAAGTAATGTAATGTATGTACACAGTGACTGTACCAGCAGAATAGTGAGTGCAGCTCTGGAGTATAATACAGGATAAGTAATGTAATGTATGTACACAGTGACTGCACCAGCAGAATAGTGAGTGCAGCTCTGGAGTATAATACAGGATCCGCGTGAAGTAATGTAATGTATGTACACAGTGACTGCACCAGCAGAATAGTGAGCGCAGCTCTGGAGTATAATACAGGATGTAACTCAGGATCAGTACAGGATAAGTAATGTAATGTATGTACACAGTGACTGTACCAGCAGAATAGTGAGTGCAGCTCTGGAGTATAATACAGGATAAGTAATGTAATGTATGTACACAGTGACTGCACCAGCAGAATAGTGAGCGCAGCTCTGGAGTATAATACAGGATGTAACTCAGGATCAGTACAAGATAAGTAATGTAATGTATGTACACAGTGACTGCACCAGCAGAATAGTGAGTGCAGCTCTGGAGTATAATACAGGATGTAAGTCAGGATCAGTACAGGATAAGTAATGTAATGTATGTACACAGTGACTGTACCAGCAGAATAGTGAGCGCAGCTCTGGAGTATAATACAGGATGTAACTCAGGATCAGTACGGGATAAGCAATGTAATGTATGTACACAGTGACTGTACCAGCAGAATAGTGAGCGCAGCTCTGGAGTATAATACAGGATAAGTAATGTAATGTATGTACACAGTGACTGTACCAGCAGAATAGTGAGCGCAGCTCTGGAGTATAATACAGGATGTAACTCAGGATCAGTACAGGATAAGTAATGTAATGTATGTACACAGTGACTGCACCAGCAGAATAGTGAGCGCAGCTCTGGAGTATAATACAGGATATAACTCAGGATCAGTACAGGATAAGTAATGTAATGTATGTACACAGTGACTGTACCGGCACAATAGTGAGCGCAGCTCTGGAGTATAATACAGGATGAAGCTTGGGATTTGTACAGGTCCCACAGACATTAGGTGGTTTGCAGATCACTAGTGTGTAATGACGGCTATAGATGCCTTTTTTTTCCTTTCTTTCTTTCCTAAGCTCCTTTTCCTCCATCCGGCGGGAGCTGGTGCCATATCTAGTCAGTAAACAGTTCTCCTCACATAAGAAAGTGAATCATGAAACAGGCAAGAAAGGTAAGCGGATGTTGGGATGTTTGTAGTTTGCACGTGAATGAAATGTATACAGTAATAGTCCTGTACCCCGGCAGAGCAGAGTATATACTGCTGTCACTTTCCTTGCTGCTCCATCTTCTGCTTTTAGTGAAGCTTTACCATACACTGCAGTTTTATGCTGGGGCAGGTTATCAGATTTTTCTGGATTATTGTATTCTGAGTTATATAGGAGTTACTAACCTTGGAATTATAGTTACTTATCACATGTCCTTGCTATCTAAAGACATTGACCTCTTCCCTGTGAACCCTCATAGACATCTACAGTTATATACCGCCGGATGATCTCCTGGAAATGGCATTAAACAAGTCTAGCTGGAATGACCACCGGGGTGACATGAGGGAGTCGTATCATGGCAGCCGCCTGCGCTGTTATGTCCACGTCGCCAATAATGAGCTGTGCTGTCGGGTGAACAGCCTGGCCATGTATATTGAGGCCAACAAGCAGGTGAGGCATGGAGACCTGTGGTTTTTAGCTGAGGGCCGGTGGACACTTCTGGTGATGTTCTCCCATTTTGCAGGTGCCGCAGAGCTCCATCTTTAGTGAAGAGCTGCGTGTCCATCCAACAGCTGAGATCACAGATAAGCTCATGGTGAGGAACGTGACGGCACGTACGGACACTGCACCCACTGTGGCCCCGACCTCTAGGACATTGCACCCTTGTAGGAGATCAGGATGTCGCCTTGTAGCCACACAAGAACTGCTTTTGTTGTATCCGGTACAGATTTTTACCACCACAGCATGCCCTATCTTGTATGGCTTTACCAGAAACTGACCTAGTATTGCTCATATAGCTGAGGGTTTGCCACAGTGTGTCAGTGTGAGCTTATGTCTTATCCTGCACTGCTACTTTGTATCAGCCTGGAGTTGGACCGTGAGCTCAGGGAGATTTCTTGCAGGATACAATTCACATAAAGCTGACCGTATACAGTCACTGTGTGTTATTACATAGGCCAGTGTTTGTCAGGCTGTCACTGTGGCTAGAAAGACTGATGGAGCTGTGAGGCGGCAGGCACCAGAGTACTATATATTTGGTTGCCTCTGGTGAGGGTGTTATGTATGTGTGTGTGTATATATAATGTATACATTTCAGTGCCGGTGAGGCCATACACCATAGAGATCAGTTTAGTATGGAGCTGGAGATCCGGTGTGATTTTCAGCCAGTGATGGTTGCCTGGATTATTACAGGGTATTACCTGGTACCCCTTCCTATAACACTTGTGTTATCATTCCCCAGGTGGGCACAGACAGTATGATCGGGGAGCAGACGAAGATTGGGGAGAAGACCTCTGTAAAGCATTCTATTGTGGGCGCCAAGTGCCTCATCAAAGAGAGGGTGAAGATCACAAACTGCATCATCATGAACGGCGTCACGATACAGGACAGGTAGGATTAGTCGTCATCCCTCCTGCTGCCACATGGTGGCACTGTATCCCAGAGCTGAGCTGGTGAATTCCCCAGCAGCTGGGTGGTCAGCATTAACCCTTTCATCACCAGCACTGGCTGGACACTGAGCAGCCTGGAGTATTTTATATATTTCCTGCTGCTTATATGGCACCCACATATTCTGCAGCGCTGCACACAGATCCCTCTATATCTCAGGGATACATTGGTGAGAGCAGGCATGATAATATTAATAAGAAATGACAAAGCTATATCCAATATGGAGTCCAGGATACATACTGAACCATGTGACGGACACGGCTATATCCATTATGGGGGGGGGGGTGTTTGGGGTACAGGGTACATACTGAACCATGTGACGGACACGGCTATATCCATTATGGGGGGGGGGGGTGTTTGGGGTACAGGGTACATACTGAACCATGTGACGGACACGGCTATATCCATTATGGGGGGGGGGGTTGGTAGGGTAAGGGTACATACTGAACCATGTGACGGACACGGCTATACCATTTGGGGGGGTTTGGGGTACAGGATACATACTGAACCATGTGCGGCACGGCTATCCATTATGGGGGGGGTGGGTGACATACTGAACCTGTGACGGCCGGCTATCCTGGGGGGGTGTTTGGGGTACAGGGTACATACTGAACCATGTGACGGACACGGCTATATCCATTATGGGGGGGTGTTTGGGGGAACAGGGTCAACGACCATGTGCGGCACGGCCCTGGGGGGGTGTTTGGGGTACAGGGTACATACTGAACCATGTGACGGACACAGCTATATCCTTTATGGGGTAATTAATGACATAAATGTGTCTGTTCCGGTCTTTGCCATTCCTGACCTCTGCTATGGTGCTGGGGGCCATGCGTCAGCCACAGGGGGTCACATTGTTTATAAGCCGTGTGCCCTGGAGGGGGGAGGGGCCCTGCTGATAGCCGAGGTGCTTCATTCTTATCTTGTTAGGTGGTCCGGCTGCTGTAACACACAGATCTGTGTAATCCCCTCCAGCCATCAGAGAGGACACACACATACACAGGCCCCCACCCCCTGCACATGGCCTCCTGAAGGGGGGGGGATCACCGGCATTGTCCCATCTCCACATGGAGCTCCTGCCCTCTTCAGTACAGGTTTCCTCACCTCCCCATGTGAGGTGACCGGGCCCCTGCGCTCAGCACCGGGAACATCGTCACTCCAAATAGCAAGACACAAACTTGTCAGCAAGTCATAAACAGCGATGGTGGTGACCTAGTGCTCAGGACCACCGGGGGTTTATCTCGCCTCTTATCACATACAGTTGCTCTGTTTTCTGGTTAATGAACAGAATGTCAAAACTATGGTGAAGACTGACACATAAGCAGAGCACGAGATAAGCAGCAGAGCGGGGGGATGTGACAGGGCAGATTTTTAAGCCTTTCAGGATCTGTGAAAAGTTGTCTGACAACTCCTGTGGGCTGTGTAAATGGCTACTTGGAGTTGCTATATGGTGTTGGGGATGAGCGCCTGTGCGGCAGCCGCTGTCTCCTCCACCCTAGAGGGATATCTAGTAGTCAGTAGGTTGTCAGTATTGTAGAGGACCCATCTGCATTTTATTCTTGTGTCTTTTTCCCTCAGTTGCTCCCTCCAGGGAAGCGTCATCTGTAGTAAAGCAGTGATCCAGAGCGGCGCCGATATTAAAGACTGTCTACTTGGCTCTGGCCTTCGAATCAATAGTAAAGGTAAGTGCTCGCTTATATAGTGTGACCACTGTCCATATGACCCGCACACACACCCTAATACACCCCGAGATCTGGAGTCGCTGTTGGCTTGTTGGCCCGCATTCACACCAGGTTTACACAGATCTGAGTAGAAGAACATCTGTGTCTGAAGAAAGAGGTCAGATTTCTAAAAACACAAAGACTTCTAATATCACGTTGTGTAAAACCACACAGTTGAGCGACGCTTTGGCTCCACCGCACTGGGCTGAACAATCAGATTTGCGTTTTGGCAGAGTCTTCCGTACACATTACATATATATAAGGCTTTGTTTTATCTGAGCGCTGGTCATTACGGGGTTAACAGCGCCCCTGCTCACATATGACAGGTTTACATTGATCATTGGGATTTGGATATTCTGGGCACATAATAACAGTCATGGTTGCCATAATAGCCGCTCTATGTGGGGCATGTGTTGTGCTATTGAAGCCTCCGTCCTCCTCAGGGGGGTATAGACTGGGATTTGTCTTCTGTGGGTGGTCTCTGCACAGTGGGAACTAAGTGTCAGTACAGAATATAAGCAGATAAAATACACGGCTTCCGATTCCACCACCCAGAGACCGGCACGAGTGCCCCACAAATGTAAGCGAAGCCTCTGCCATTGTAGAGCGCGGTGTAAATACTCACACGGCTATTGTAAGCATCTGCAGGGTTGTGTCAACCAAAGTCCTGGCTGATCTGGAGACCACCTCTAAGGCCAGACTCAACATCCCTGCGGGGGTCATGTTCATCTGCAGGTGTATGACTGGGGCCCGGGCCACTGACTAAACAAGCCGCGCTGCAGACAGCTCACATCACACTCGCACAGTCCTGGCCAGCGCTGTTCAGGGACCAAAACTCAAGGATTTCATATATTTTCTACATTGTCCTTTTGGTGTTGCTGCAGATTCTGACTCTCTTGTTATCACAGCTCCATCTACTCAGAGAGTCTGCTGAACTCCCCCTTTATGATCAGGCAGAGTATCCCGAAAACACTCACAGAGAGGATGTGACAGCCTAACAAGTCATCTCCTTCACTGCTATAGACCAATAGGGATCTGACCTGAGCACCGAGAATCCTGATGTGATCCCCTACACTGCAACAAAACCCCAGGGGTGCGAAACTAACCCCTACACTGCAACTAAACCCCACCGAGGATACTGACGCTAACCCCTACACTGCCGCACAACACCGGGGATACTGACACTAACCCCTACACTGCAACTAAACCCCACCGGGGATACTGACACTAACCCCTACACTGCCGCACAACACCGGGGATACTGACACTAACCCCTACACTGCCGCACAACACCGGGGATACTGACACTAACCCCTACACTGCCGCACAACACCGGGGATACTGACACTAACCCCTACACTGCAACAAAACCCCAGGGGTGCGAAACTAACCCCTACACTGCAACTAAACCCCACCGAGGATACTGACGCTAACCCCTACACTGCCGCACAACACCGGGGATACTGACACTAACCCCTACACTGCAACAAAACACCACCGGGGATACTGACACTAACCCCTACACTGCCGCACAACACCGGGGATACTGACACTAACCCCTACACTGCAACTAAAAACACCACCGGGGATACTGACACCTAACCCCTACACTGCCGCACAACACCGGGGATACTGACACTAACCCCTACACTGCAACAAAACACCACCGGGGATACTGACACTAACCCCTACACTGCCGCACAACACCGGGGATACTGACACTAACCCCTACACTGCCACACAACACTGGGGATACTGACACTAACCCCTACACTGCAACAAAACACCACCGAGGATACTGACGCTAACCCCTACACTGCCGCACAACACCGGGGATACTGACACTAACCCCTACACTGCAACAAAACACCACCGGGGATACTGACACTAACCCCTACACTGCCGCACAACACCGGGGATACTGACACTAACCCCTACACTGCCGCACAACACCGGGGATACTGACACTAACCCCTACACTGCCGCACAACCACCGGGGATACTGACACTAACCCCTACACTGCCGCACAACACCGGGGATACTGACGCTAACCCCTACACTGCCGCACAACACCGGGGATACTGACACTAACCCCTACACTGCCGCACAACACCGGGGATACTGACACTAACCCCTACGCTGCAACAAAACACCACCGGGGATACTGACACTAACCCCTACACTGCCGCACAACCCCACCGGGGGTACTGACACTAACCCCTACACTGCCGCACAACACCGGGGATACTGACGCTAACCCCTACACTGCCGCACAACACCGGGGATACTGACACTAACCCCTACACTGCAACAAAACACCACCGGGGATACTGACGCTAACCCCTACACTGCCGCACAACACCGGGGATACTGACACTAACCCCTACACTGCCGCACAACACCGGGGATACTGACACTAACCCCTACACTGCCGCACAACACCGGGGATACTGACACTAACCCCTACACTGCCGGCCTCCGCACAACCCCACCGGGGATACTGACGCTAACCCCTACACTGCCGCACAACACCGGGGATACTGACACTAACCCCTACACTGCCGCACAACACCGGGGATACTGACACTAACCCCTACACTGCAACAAAACACCACCGGGGATACTGACACTAACCCCTACACTGCCGCACAACACCGGGGATACTGACACTAACCCCTACACTGCCGCACAACACCGGGGATACTGACACTAACCCCTACACTGCCGCACAACACCGGGGATACTGACACTAACCCCTACACTGCCGCACAACACCGGGGATACTGACACTAACCCCTACACTGCCACACAACCCCACCGGGGATACTGACACTAACCCCTACACTGCCGCACAACACCGGGGATACTGACACTAACCCCTACACTGCAACAAAACACCACCGGGGATACTGACACTAACCCCTACACTGCCGCACAACACCGGGGATACTGACACTAACCCCTACACTGCCGCACAACACCGGGGATACTGACACTAACCCCTACACTGCCGCACAACACCGGGGATACTGACACTAACCCCTACACTGCAGCAAAACCCACCGGGGATACTGACACTAACCCCTACACTGCCGCACAACACCGGGGATACTGACACTAACCCCTACACTGCCACACAACACCGGGGATACTGACACTAACCCCTACACTGCCGCACAACACCGGGGATACTGACACTAACCCCTACACTGCCGCACAACACCGGGGGATACTGACACTAACCCCTACACTGCCGCACAACACCGGGGATACTGACACTAACCCCTACACTGCCGCACAACACCGGGGATACTGACACTAACCCCTACACTGCAGCAAAACACCACCGGGGATACTGACACTAACCCCTACACTGCCGCACAACACCGGGGATACTGACACTAACCCCTACACTGCCGCACAACACCGGGGATACTGACACTAACCCCTACATTGCAACAAAACACCACCGGGGGGATACTGACACTAACCCCTACACTGCCGCACAACACCGGGGATACTGACACTAACCCCTACACTGCCGCACAACACCGGGGATACTGACACTAACCCCTACACTGCCGCACAACACCGGGGATACTGACACTAACCCCTACACTGCCGCAGAACACCGGGGTTACTGACACTAACCCCTACACTGCCGCACAACACCGGGGATACTGACACTAACCCCTACACTGCAACAAAACACCACCGGGGATACTGACACTAACCCCTACACTGCCGCACAACACCGGGGATACTGACACTAACCCCTACACTGCAACAAAACACCACCGGGGATACTGACACTAACCCCTACACTGCAACAAAACACCACCGGGGATACTGACACTAACCCCTACACTGCCACACACCACCAGGGGATGGTGACATTAACCCCTACACTGCCGCATACCGACATTAACCCTTACACTGCCACACAACACCAGGGGATGGTGACACTAACCCCTACACTGCCACACAACACAGGCTTAGAGAAAACCCTGCTTGTCACTTTTGACCTGCCATGTCTATGTTGCTTTATCAGATGTTCTATTATATACTGACTATATAGTGTATATATTGTATTGACAGTTCTGCCGCACTATTCCTGTGTCCTCGTGTATAGATGTGCAACTCTTCAGATTTGGGGTTTGTACGTGATGAAGAGCGGCCATTAAAACTAGTGAAGACTCCGTTTATCTTGTAATATTTCCTATAGTCAATGGTCACACCATAATCTGCTTTTTTCATCTTTCTCTGCAGAAAAACGTGTAAATGAGATCATTGTGGGAAATGAGCAATTAATGGAGATCTAGCGTCATTGCGACTGTCCGCACCCCCCAACCTGACTTATTTATATGAGAATAAAGGATTTGGAGGTTTATCTGCATGTATCCTATTTGTTTGTAGAGTCACAAAGTCCTGTTCACACCATCAGAATATGAATTATTTCCAGTAAAATCCATTGTGAAAACCCCAGTATCTGCAGTCATATATAACTCCCATCATCCCCTCCCAACTGCATGCAGGGCCATGGCTACACAGGAATATGATACAGATGTACATGTACAGTAATGGTGCCCAACGTCCTGTCCAGTCACCGTCCTGTATCTACATGATATTTAATCCATCACACAGGTAACGTAAAGGTAATGAAGCACCTATCAGCACCCCGACAGTTATATCTCCCACCGACATATGTATGATGGAGCAGATATATATACCTATATATACTGGAACTCAGACTAAAGGGGATCCTACACTGGAATATCCATACTCTGACATATGGGGGATGTATTATAGTAGTTATATTCTTGTACATAGGAGTATTATAGTAGTTATATTCTTGTACATAGGAGCAGTATTATAGTAGTTATATTCTTGTACATAGGAGTAGTATTATAGTAGTTATATTCTTGTACATAGGGGCAGTATTATAGTAGTTATATTCTTGTACATAGGGGGCAGTATTATAGTAGTTATATTCTTGTACATAGGAGCAGTATTATAGTAGTTATATTCTTGTACATAGGAGGCAGTATTATAGTAGTTATATTCTTGTACATAGGAGTAGTATTATAGTAGTTATATTCTTGTACATAGGAGAGTATTATAGTAGTTATATTCTTGTACATAGGAGGTAGTATTATAGTAGTTATATTCTTGTACATAGGAGGCAGTATTATAGTAGTTATATTCTTGTACATAGGAGGTAGTATTATAGTAGTTATATTCTTGTACATAGGAGTAGTATTATAGTAGTTATATTCTTGTACATAGGAGGCAGTATTATAGTAGTTATATTCTTGTACATAGGAGCAGTATTATAGTAGTTATATTCTTGTACATAGGAGGTAGTATTATAGTAGTTATATTCTTGTACATAGGAGGTAGTATTATAGTAGTTATATTCTTGTACATAGGGGAGTATTATAGTAGTTATATTCTTGTACATAGGAGGTAGTATTATAGTAGTTATATTCTTGTACATAGGAGGTAGTATTATAGTAGTTATATTCTTGTACATAGGAGGTAGTATTATAGTAGTTATATTCTTGTACATAGGAGTAGTATTATAGTAGTTATATTCTTGTACATAGGAGCAGTATTATAGTAGTTATATTCTTGTACATAGGAGGTAGTATTATAGTAGTTATATTCTTGTACATAGGAGCAGTATTATAGTAGTTATATTCTTGTACATAGGAGGTATTATAGTAGTTATATTCTTGTACATAGGAGGTAGTATTATAGTAGTTATATTCTTGTACATAGGAGCAGTATTATAGTAGTTATATTCTTGTACATAGGGGCAGTATTATAGTAGTTATATTCTTGTACATAGGAGCAGTATTATAGTAGTTATATTCTTGTACATAGGAGGTAGTATTATAGTAGTTATATTCTTGTACATAGGAGCAGTATTATAGTAGTTATATTCTTGTACATAGGAGGTAGTATTATAGTAGTTATATTCTTGTACATAGGAGGTAGCATTATAGTAGTTATATTCTTGTACATAGGAGCAGTATTATAGTAGTTATATTCTTGTACATAGGAGCAGTATTATAGTAGTTATATTCTTGTACATAGGAGTAGCATTATAGTAGTTATATTCTTGTACATAGGAGCAGCATTATAGTAGTTATATTCTTGTACATAGGAGCAGTATTATAGTAGTTATATTCTTGTACATAGGAGCAGTATTATAGTAGTTATATTCTTGTACATAGGAGGCAGTATTATAGTAGTTATATTCTTGTACATAGGAGCAGTATTATAGTAGTTATATTCTTGTACATAGGAGGTAGTATTATAGTAGTTATATTCTTGTACATAGGAGGCAGTATTATAGTAGTTATATTCTTGTACATAGGGGCAGTATTATAGTAGTTATATTCTTGTACATAGGAGCAGTATTATAGTAGTTATATTCTTGTACATAGGAGCAGTATTATAGTAGTTATATTCTTGTACATAGGGGCAGTATTATAGTAGTTATATTCTTGTACATAGGAGTAGTATTATAGTAGTTATATTCTTGTACATAGGAGGTAGTATTATAGTAGTTATATTCTTGTACATAGGAGGTAGTATTATAGTAGTTATATTCTTGTACATAGGAGCAGTATTATAGTAGTTATATTCTTGTACATAGTAGGTAGTATTATAGTAGTTATATTCTTGTACATAGGAGGTAGTATTATAGTAGTTATATTCTTGTACATAGGAGGCAGTATTACAGTAGTTATATTCTTGTACATAGGAGGTAGTATTATAGTAGTTATATTCTTGTACATAGGAGCAGTATTATAGTAGTTATATTCTTGTACATAGGGGGCAGTATTATAGTAGTTATATTCTTGTACATAGGAGCAGTATTATAGTAGTTATATTCTTGTACATCGGAGACAGTATTATAGTAGTTATATTCTTGTACATAGGAGTAGTATTATAGTAGTTATATTCTTGTACATAGGAGGTAGTATTATAGTAGTTATATTCTTGTACATAGGAGCAGTATTATAGTAGGTATATTCTTGTACATAGTAGTAGTATTATAGTAGTTATATTCTTGTACATAGGAGGTAGTATTATAGTAGTTATATTCTTGTACATAGGAGGTAGTATTATAGTAGTTATATTCTTGTACATAGGAGCAGTATTATAGTAGTTATATTCTTGTACATAGGAGCAGTATTATAGTAGTTATATTCTTGTACATAGTAGTATTATAGTAGTTATATTCTTGTACATAGGAGCAGTATTATAGTAGTTATAGTCTTGTACATAAGAGCAGTATTATAGTAGTTATATTCTTGTACATAGGAGGTAGTATTATAGTAGTTATATTCTTGTACATAGGGCAGTATTATAGTAGTTATATTCTTGTACATAGGAGCAGTATTATAGTAGTATATTCTTGTACATAGGAGTAGTATTATTGTAGTTATATTGTAGTTATATTCTGGAGTGTTTGTTATGTTGGGTGTCTCACTGTGCATACACAGATACTATGTCTATGTCCATCAGAACATTGTCATGTATTTTCTTCTCTATTCCTTGGTCCATTTATCACTCACACACAAGCAGGACTTTCTTCCACCCCATTCACCTCTCCCACAGCCCCTCTACCATTACCGTCCATAGGACCCCCTCTGCCACCTCTCCCTTGCTCTTCCCCCACTTCCTCTAGGCTATGACACAATGTAATCAGTTCTTTCTCTTGTGTTTAAATGGTTAATTGTGTTTGGGTAAGGAGGGGGGACCACCCAGCCAGTTACAAATTGGGAGGGTGCAGTGAACAGAGAGGAGAAAAGAGACAGGACAGAGGGCAAGCTAATTGTTCATTTATTCCATGTAGTATAATGTGTTTGGATATTCACCCCCAGGACTGAACATCCCACCAAGGTGTAGTTTACTGATTATTATTACAGTAAGTGGCGGCTCCAGCAGTGAAGGGGTGGACGGTTGTAAAGTGATGACATGTGACTAGGGTGCGGTAGGAGCGTGCAGTGTGGGTGGTCAGGGCCTGAGAGTTGCGCTCTGAGGTGCCCGAGGGCAGAGGAAGGTGCTGTTTCTTAGCAACTGGGTGCCTTGGCAGAATGGTGCACGGGGAGGTTGGTATTAGTAAGTGATGTAGGGGACAGCTGGGGCCAGACTGGTGGGTTTTGGTCTAAATGACTGTGACACAGCTCTGTGTAGACCCCTCAATGTCCTTAGACCCCAGTCCTACCAGTGACAAGTGCATGAACACAGGGGCCTGGGGTACACTGGGGATATTTGACTATGCCCAGTTTCTTGGTCCTGGAGAATGACATCATTGCCTGTTGTGGATGATGGGGGCAGTAGGTTACCCAGCAATATGTTAAAAATCAAAGGACGCAGCTGGTAAATGTGTATAGTACTATGAGCGTCACATAGTGTACATGCACACCTGGGGCTGCGAGGCATCAGATATTCAGCTGCAGACTGGAAACATGACATGGATCTCAACCAAACCCACTGCCTGCACCCAGAGCCGCTGAGCAAGGGATGTGGGGTATCAGCATGGAGGGGGACGCTCCGCTCTGACGGCTGCTCGTACACAGGAGGTAAGTCGGCTGAGCACAATCATGTGATTGGCAGTCACTGTCCCACAGAGCGCTCACAATCTACATTCTCTATCAGGAGTGGAGAGTGGGAGGAAATCGGAGACCCCGAGGAAACCACACACACTACACGCACATGTAGTTATTCCAGAGATCCTGTGTAATACCGCTCCTCACTGCTGCTGCTGAGATCCGGCACGGAGTTCAATATGGACCCCGTTATACCTCCTACAGAGTAGTCACCCAGCTTTCCAAGGCTCCTGAATGGTAAAGTTCTATTCACTGCTCCATATCCTTATATATAAACTAATGTGGATTCTAGCAGTACGGGGTCACCTTGTCTGTGGAGGGGGCCCGGCCTATCCAGAGTCCGGTTTCTGCTTTCAGGGGCTCTGATAACCTAACCCCTCAGGTGACAATCCCATAGGTATTACAATCCGTCCATCACACTGTGGCCGGGACACGTGGAGCAGGCATATATGGATAGTCTCTGCCTCCTGCTCCTTGTTCTCGGCTTCAGATCGCTGCCTCTTTGCTTTAGGGCCCTTTCACACCATACTTTTCTGCGAAAACCTCCGCCAGCTCACGGACAGCACTTGGACCCATTACAGTGAATGGAGTCATTCACACATGTCATGTTTTTCATGACAGAGACGCTGAGATAAAATTGTGACATGCAGTCTTTTCTTTACTCGTGTATTGTGTAAGCAATGAAGAGAGCCGGGGCCTCGTCTATGTGCTGTGTGTTTTCTGAAGATACATTGCTAGGGGATTGCTGATCCCAGCTGTATGGCCTGGACTAATCCTTGTACTCTGGGCTATTACACTGTAACAAATTATCAGGACACAGGAGACGTTTTTGCTTCTGATATTTGACTTGATTTTTTTGTGAAATAGAGTGGAATTGCATGATAAAATTCTGTCTGCCTGCAGTCACCACTAGGGGGAGCAAGTTGCGGCTTGTACAGTTACCACTAGGGGGAGCTCGCTGCATGCACATTTATTATTCTGTTTCAGCGGGTTTACAGGCTAAATCAATGGGGCATGGAAGGCACTTGGATGCCATGCGAGTGCATTCTGCTACAAAATCAGACCCCCCTCAGCATGCACACTCGGCCTGAGGCTGCATGCAAATAAACATTGAAAAAAATGGCTGGGAAAAACGGGTACAACATCTCTTTGTTTCATGGCCATTTTGCATCCATATGAGATCTGTGAGGGCCGATGTAAAACAGTCTCTGCATCCAGTATCAGGCCTTAGTCACACGTCTAGGTGTAGTCACACGCGTGACAGCCGCTAAAAACACATCAGTGGGTTGGGGCAAAAAAGACAGAACAATGTAATTCATCCAAAACCAGATGACACTTGGCCATCATAAAAAGGAAAACACAACAGATGTGACATGGTCCTCAAAGCAGACATGAAAATCCGTTTTTCAAGGCTATTAGATCATGTGAATAAGGCCTTAGTGTCAGGATTTCCTAGAATTCTGTTCAGTCAGACGTGCTGTCTCCCATTAGCAGCGCCACAGCTTTCTGCAGGATGTGTCAGGTATTGCACCTTACCCGAGCGGTGCGGCACTGTTTCACGAAGACGACAGCCATGTATTTAGTAATCCTGGACATGCCCTGGGGTAGTAGTGCGCTGCATTGTTGGGGCAGTTATAATAACAGGATTCTTAGGTTTAGGAGATAATTCACATCCAGCAGTCAGTTCTAGGGAAATCAGAAGTCACCTTGGATCTTTATGAGCTTTTGTTCTGCTGTTTCTCAAGACTTTCTGTTCCTGGATGACAATCATTGTGGCCGCCGCTGCAGTAACTACAGAAGCCGTCACCCAGCTTTCCCAGACATACAATTGGCAAATCTTTCTAGTTGTGTCGTGATGTAATGATGTCGCCACTTAGGTAGATCTGCTTCGGAAAGCTGTTGTCACCCAACTTTCCAAGACAGAGTTTCACCCCTAGGGAGGATTATGAATAACTTGCATTTCCAGATAGAGCCTTGTAATGTCTGCACGTCTATAAGGCGGTGCGCTGGTTTTTGCGTCTGCGCTGGGGCCGTCCATGGTTCCCGGCGTGCCCCGTGTAGGCAGATTTACTTGGCTCAGTGTTGGCAAACATCATGTCGGGTTATTTTGTAACTTTCAGTAAGAAATGACACAACGGCCGCTTCTCTGCCCGGCGAAATAAAAGATTGTAAGGCTACAAACAGCCCCCTGACTGCCACCTGCTACCCCGGCCCTCACCCGGCCCCTCCACCCAGACACAAAACAAAACAAAAAGCAGCAACAAAAGACCCCCCAAAATCTTAAAGGAGCCATTCATCAGAGCCACAAAAGAGGGGACGTAATACGTTATTATAATTAGTCTTGGGTGGTACGACTTGCTGTGTTAACCCCTACACTGCCTGAACCCCCGGCTGCAGTGCTCAGTGACACTATATCCTGCGGCTGTGCACACGCTTCAGTGTACAGAACGGCGCTGATTCCCGAGGTGCGCGCCCCGGCATGGCGTCACTCCTCAGGCATTACAATGGCAGGACAAAAAAGATCAAACTGGCACGAACTTACAGCTGTGGAGCACGTGACAAGTGTCACTGTCTATAGGCAGATATATTGTAGTGTGACAGTGTGCCCCCCCCCCCAATATATACTATATGGAGTAAACTATGTGCCCCCCCCCCAATATACACTATATGGAGGAAACTATGTGCCCCCCCAATATATACTATATGGAGTAAACTATGTGCCCCCCCCCCCAATATACACTATATGGAGGAAACTATGTGCCCCCCCCCATATATACTATATGGAGTAAACTATGTGCCCCCCCCAATATACACTATATGGAGTAAACTATGTGCCCCCCCCAATATACACTATATGGAGTAAACTATGTGCCCCCCCCCCCAATATATACTATATGGAGTAAACTATGTGCCCCCCCCCCCCAATATACACTATATGGAGTAAACTATGTGCCCCCCCCAATATACACTATATGGAGTAAACTATGTGCCCCCCCCCCCAATATACACTATATGGAGGAAACTATGTGCCCCCCCCAATATACACTATATGGAGTAAACTATGTGCCCCCCCAATATATACTATATGGAGTAAACTATGTGCCCCCCCCAATATATACTATATGGAGTAAACTATGTGCCCCCCCCCAATATACACTATATGGAGTAAACTATGTGCCCCCCCCAATATATACTATATGGAGTAAACTATGTGCCCCCCCCCAATATACACTATATGGAGTAAACTATGTGCCCCCCCCCAATATACACTATATGGAGGAAACTATGTGCCCCCCCCCCCCAATATACACTATATGGAGGAAACTATGTGCCCCCCCCAATATACACTATATAGGAAAAAACTTTCCCCCCCCAATATATACTATATGGAGTAAACTATGTGCCCCCCCCCAATATATACTATATGGAGTAAACTATGTGTTAGAGTAAACTATGTGCCCCCCCCCCCAATATACACTATATGGAGTTAACTATGGGCCCCCCCAATATATACTATATGGAGTAAACTATGTGCCCCCCAATATACACTATATGGAGTAAACTATGTGCCCCCCCCAATATACACTATATGGAGTAAACTATGTGCCCCCCCAATATATACTATATGGAGTAAACTATGTGCCCCCCCCAATATACACTATATGGAGTAAACTATGCCCCCCCCCAATATACACTATATGGAGTAAACTATGCCCCCCAATATATACTATATGGAGTAAACTATGTGCCCCCCCCCCCAATATACACTATATGGAGTAAACTATGTGCCCCCCCAATATACACTATATGGAGTAAACTATGCCCCCCCCCAATATACACTATATGGAGTAAACTATGCGCCCCCCCAATATATACTATATGGAGTAAACTATGTGCCCCCCCAATATACACTATATGGAGTAAACTATGTGCCCCCCCCAATATATACTATATGGAGTAAACTATGTGCCCCCCCCCAATATATACTATATGGAGTAAACTATGTGCCCCCCCAATATACACTATATGGAGTAAACTATGTGCCCCCCAATATACACTATATGGAGTAAACTATGTGCCCCCCCCAATATACACTATATGGAGTAAACTATGTGCCCCCCCAATATACACTATATGGAGTAAACTATGTGCCCCCCCAATATACACTATATGGAGTAAACTATGCCCCCCCCCCCCAATATATACTATATGGAGGAAACTATGTGCCCCCCCCCCCCCAATATACACTATATGGAGTAAACTATGTGCCCCCCCCCCCAATATACACTATATGGAGTAAACTATGTGTCCCCCCCCAATATACACTATATGGAGTAAACTATGTGCCCCCCCCCAATATACACTATATGGAGTAAACTATGCCCCCCCCCAATATATACTATATGGACTATTTTTGGGGAAACTGTGCCCCCCCCCCAATATACACTATATGGAGTAAACTATGTGCCCCCCAATATACACTATATGGAGTAAACTATGTGCCCCCCCCCAATATATACTATATGGAGTAAACTATGTGGCCCCCCCCCCCCCAATATATACTATATGGAGTAAACTATGTGCCCCCCCCCCAATATATACTATATGGAGTAAACTATGTGCCCCCCCAATATACACTATATGGAGTAAACTATGTGCCCCCCCCAATATACACTATATGGAGTAAACTATGCCCCCCCCCAATATACACTATATGGAGTAAACTATGCCCCCCCCAATATACACTATATGGAGTAAACTATGTGCCCCCCCCCAATATACACTATATGGAGTAAACTATGTGCCCCCCAATATACACTATATGGAGTAAACTGTGCCCCCCCAATATACACTATATGGAGTAAACTATGTGCCCCCCCCAATATACACTATATGGAGGAAACTATGTGCCCCCCCCCCCAATATACACTACATGGAGTAAACTATGTGCCCCCCCCCAAATGAGTAACTATGTGCCCCCCCAATATACACTATATGGAGTAAACTATGTGCCCCCCCCAATATACACTATATGGAGTAAACTATGTGCCGCCCCCCCAATATACACTATATGGAGTAAACTATGTGCCCCCCCAATATACACTATATGGAGTAAACTTGCCCCCCCCAATATACACTATATGGAGTAAACTATGTGCCCCCCCCCAATATACACTATATGGAGTAAACTATGTGCCCCCCCCAATATATACTATATGGAGTAAACTATGTGCCCCCCCCCAATATATACTATATGGAGTAAACTATGTGCCCCCCCAATATACACTATATGGAGTAAACTATGTGCCCCCCCCCCAATATACACTATATGGAGTAAACTATGTGCCCCCCCCCAATATACACTATATGGAGTAAACTATGTGCCCCCCCCCCCAATATACACTATATGGAGTAAACTATGTGCCCCCCCCAATATACACTATATGGAGTAAACTATGCCCCCCCCCCAATATACACTATATGGAGTAAACTATGTGCAGCCAGTCAAGTCCCCCCAACCATGTCTTTATGGACCTTGTGTACTGGGGCACAGTCACGCTGGAACCTTCCCCAAACCGAGCCCACAAAGATGGAAGCGACAGCTGTGTACAATGTCCTGGTCTGCTAAAGTATTAAAGGCGTTGTCTGGGATTTTTTTTTATGGCCCCTCCTCCACCAAACGGTACAGCAGGCACCACATAGTCAGGCAGGTGATGTTCTCCTGGTGTTCACCAAACCCAGACCGGTCTATCAGACTGGCATATAGAGAAGTGGGATTGGTGACTTAACAGAACATGGTGTCCACCGCTCCAGAGTCCAGTGGCGGCATTGTACGTTACACCGCTCCATCCACACCTGGCATTGTGCTATACACCGCTCCATCTGACGCTTGGCATATACAGTACAGACCAAAAGTTTGGACACACCTTCTCATTCCAAGAGTTTTCTGTATTTTCATGACTATAAAAATTGTAGATTCACACTGAAGGCATCAAAACTATGAATTAGCACATGTGGAATTATATACTTACCAAAAAGTGTGACACAACTGAAAATATGTCTTATATTCTAGGTTCTTCAAAGTAGCCACCTTTTGCTTTGATTACTGCTTTGCACCCTCTTGGCATTCTCTTGATGAGCTACAAGAGGTAGTCACCTGAAATGGTTTTCACTTCACAGGTGTGCCCTGTCAGGTTTAATAAGTGGGATTTCTTGCCTTATAAATGGGGTTGGGACCATCAGTTGTGTTGTTCAGAAGTCAGGTGGATACACAGCTGATAGTCCTACTGAATGGAGTGTTAGAATTTGTATTATGGCAAGAAAAAAGCAGCTAAGTAAAGAAAAACGAGTGGCCACCATTACTTTAAGAAATGAAGGTCAGTCAGTCCGAAAAATTGGGAAAACTTTGAAAGTGTCCCCGAGTGCAGTGGCCAAAACCATCAAGCGCTACAAAGAAACTGGCTCACATGAAGACCGCCCCAGGAAAGGAAGACCAAGAGTCACCTCTGCTGCGGAGGATAAGTTCATCCGAGTCACCAGCCTCAGAAATCGCAGGTTAACAGCAGCTCAGATTAGAGACCAGGTCAATGCCACACAGAGTTCTAGCAGCAGACACATCTCTACAACAACTGGTAAGAGGAGACTGTGTGCAGCAGGCCTTCATGGTAAAATAGCTGCTAGGAAACCACTGCTAAGGACAGGCAACAAGCACAAGAGAACATAAGGAATGGACATTAGACCTGTGGAAATCTGGGCTTTGGTCTGAGGAGTCCAAATGTGAGATCTTTGGTTCCAACCACCGTGTCTTTGTGCGACGCAGAAAAGGTGAAGGAATGGCCTCTACATGCCTGGTTCCCACCGTGACGCATGGAGGAGGAGGTGTGATGGTGTGGGGGGGCTTTGCTGGTGACACTGTTGGGGATTTATTCTGAACCAGCATGGTTACCACAGCATCTTGCAGCGGCATGCTATTCCATCCGGTTTGCGTTTAGTTGGACCAACAGGACAATGACCCCAAACACCTCAAGACTGTGTAAGGGCTATGTGACCAAGAAGTAGAGTGATGGGGTGCTACGCCAGATGACCTGGCCTCCACAGTCACCAGACCTGAACCCAATCCAGATGGTTTGGGGTGAGCTGGACCGCAGAGTGAAGGCAAAAGGGCCAACAAGTGCTAAGCATCTCTGGGAACTCCTTCAAGACTGTTGGAAGACCATTTCAGGTGACTACCTCTTGTAGCTCATCAAGAGAATGCCAAGAGTGTGCAAAACAGTAATCAAAGCAAAAGGTGGCTACTTAGAAGAACCTAGAATATAAGACATATTTTCAGTTGTGTCACACTTTTTGGTAAGTATATAATTCCACATGTGGTAATTCATAGTTTTGATGCCTTCAGTGTGAATCTACACTTTTTATAGTCATAAAAATACAGAAAACTCTTGGAATGAGAAGGTGTGTCCAAACTTTTGGTCTGCACTGTATGCTGGCACATCTCAGGCCTCACCTCCTTGTAAAGTGATGCATAAAAAGGGTCAAAAGACATAATAAATGTAGCACAAAGCATGTATAGTTTTTGGTGCAAATTAAACCAGAATTCACCCAGATTCAGTTTTACACTGCTCCATCCCACACTTGGCATTGTGTTTGGCTGATATACAGCAGCTCGGCCATGGTAACCCATCCCATGACGCTC
>CAMRHE010000746.1:92500-514463 GCA_947044405.1 Leptodactylus fallax | reverse complement strand
GAGTGCCAAAAACTCCAATTTATGTACTGGATAATTTTTCTCGCTGGGAGAAAGACTTCGACTTATGAAAGCTATGGGCCGTAACCCGGCCGGGTATTCTTGGTGCAGCACGCCACCTAATCCTTCAAAGCTGGCATCTACATGTAGCACATATGGCTTCTGTGCATCAGCATAAGCCAGAACGGGAGCTTCTGTCAATTTCTTCTTCAACAACTTAAATGCTTCTTCACAATCCGCAGTCCACCTATCGCCAAAAAAACTTTTTAAAAACCCTTTTTTTTTTTTCTCACATCCACCACAACACAACAAAACAAGGCGGGGGGGCCCCAACAAATTTTATATACCTCCAAAAAAACAACCAATAAAAACCACAAAACCCCCAAAAAAAATACCACCCCCAAAATATTTCGGGGCCGGGGCCAACCCCACACAACCTCAAACCTACCAAGATCGGGAAACCACCCTCAAAACAAACAAAATAAACCTACCAAAAGGGCCCGAAAACCAACAAATTTTCATTTTTCCACCCGCCAACTCCAGCCCTCTTCTTTTAAGCGATGGAGTACTCTCATGAGTCGTTCTTCATGTTCTTCCAGCGTCTTTCCAAACACAATAATGTCATCAAGATATACAAGGCATTCCCGGGGCACTAAATCACCTAACACTCTTTCCATCAACCTTTGGAACGTTGCTGGCGCACCTTTTGTACCTTGCGGCATACGAGTGAACTGAAAGAAACCCAAGGGGCATATGAAAGCTGTCTTTTCCTGATCCTCAGGTGCCATTGGGACTTGATAGTATCCTGATCTTAGGTCCAGCACTGTGAACCAACAGTTTCCATTCAGAGCTTCCAGAGCTTCTTCAATTCTCGGCAGTGTATACTGATCAGGTAAGGTTCTCCGGTTCAGAGTTCTGTAATCCACACATAGGCGAATTGCTCCAGATTTTTTTCTTACCACCACAATAGGTGAGGCATAGGGGCTCTTACTGTCCACAATGATCCCCTGACCTTTCATTTGCTGTAGAGTCTGTCTTAACTCATCAACATCCTTTGGAGCAACTCTCCGTGGTCGCTCCCGGAAGGGAGTAGAATCGGTCAATCGGAAAGTGTGTTGAGCACTTTTTAGCACAACCTACATCCATATCATCCATGGAGAACACTTCCGATAATTCAGACAACTTCTGTGTCAGTCGCTGATTCCAGGCCTCTGGTAAATGTGGATCACTCAAGTCAAGATTGAGATTAGGGATTGCATCTCGGATTTGAATCCTGCACACTTCAGCGTATGGATTTACTCCAAGCACAGGGTAGCAGTGGGCCACATTCTGGTATGGTCCAATTACAATCGGATGCGGTGAACAGTTCCTCACTGTCACACAGGTAGATAACTCCACTTTATTCCTCCAGTCCTTTCTCTCTGGGATCACCATCCAGCCATTCTGGTTAATCATTTCTTCAGGGGTTTCCATAAGGGACATAACTCCCCCCTTCAAGCAAATCGGGAGCAATGCTGGAGGCTACTCTCAGAATTCTCTCCCCGCCGGCAGGAACTTCCACGGTTCTCTCACCGATATGATATACCATTCCATGTCGATAGCCAGTAGACAGGGCATCACAGAGTTCTCTAAGATCAGAAGATATATTCACCGGCTGAGCTGCAGGGTTCCAATCTCTTCCAAGAAACTTCTGAAAAGCATAATGCACTGCGGGACAATTAGTGCCAAGTATCACAGGAGCTGCACAAGAATCCCCTGTATCAGGACAGACAAGAGCCGTAATCTTCATGGGAGCAACACTCTGATCTTCTAATTCAGGGACAGCTATAACTACTTGCAGGCTGCCATCTACAGGATATGATCCTGAATTAAGCCCCCACAATTTCATTTGTCCTGTAGACTGAAGAGGTATATCCCTCAGATACTTTTGGTAGAACGAGCGATAAATCAGGGTCACTTGAGATCCTGTATCAAACAGGGCAGGAGCGGCATGACCATTGACAGTGACTTTGACAACGGACCTGGAGCCCGCGATAAGCGCCTCTGGTCTTTACTCGGCCCGCCTTCCTTCGGTGTCTTTGATTCTGAATAGAGAAGACAGCACTGTGTCCCAATCCCTCACTGTCCTCCGTACACTGTCTGGCAGTATGGCCCGTCTGACCACATTTATAACAGGTTCTAGCATCCTTCCTCCATTGAGTGGCAGTGGGTGGAGTGGCGGACTGTCTAAGTTCTGACCGCTCCGCTGGTTTGTCCTTGTTTGAATTAGGAACAACATCTTCTTTAGAGATGCTTTTCGCTTTCTTAGGGGTACTAAAACTAATGTCAGCTTCTTGTTTCTTCACTAACTTCATTAAGTCAGGAAATGGAAGGACTCTATCAGATAGTAAGACCTTGAGTACTTGAGCAAGAGGATGATGAGGTTGTAACCCTCTCACCAACTGACTGGTTCTCATAGCGTCTACCTCTGAAGTAGATATAGCTGCGTGGTACACCAGACGTGAAAGAAGTAGCTGTAAACGGTTAATAAAAGTAGAGACATTTTCCCCTTCTTTTTGACGAACCATTCGGTAATCAGCAACCATCTGGGCAAGGTCATAGTATGGCTCAAAGTGATCAGACAGTACTTGTATATAGTCCAATGCACTCACTCCTTCATGAGAGTCTCTGTACAAGCGGATCAATTCTGCAGCAGGAGACCGCAAACTTTCACTGATACGCTGCCGCTTGCCTTCTTCAGAGCAAGACCATTCCTTCAGGCATTGGAGAGTATGTTCTTTCCATATCTCAAAGTTTTCCTCCCCTTGTGGTACTGGGACATTACCAGAGAATACCTTTAGTTTCTTGTAGTGAGTGGCCTGCAGGCCCTGAGCTAACATTTCAGTCAGCCTGGCTAAAGTGCTAATAGCACTGTCACTAGAGGAACTGCTAGCGACGGCCATACTGGGGGGGTAACTGGCTGAGCGGGGTTCTTCCTTTACCTGAACCAGGGGAGGAACAGGCGGTCGGTAATCCCATGTAGTAGCTAGTGGGAGGTTCCCCTCTGAGCTATATCGCTTCTCCATATCAATGATTATTCCCACTTCTAAATCTCAGCAGTGCCTCCAAATGTAGCCCTATTTGGGGGGGGTATGAGTATTATCCCTCCCGCAACAGACTCTGGCGCTGACCTGTGTGTATAATGGGACCTGAAGCCTTCGCTGAAGGGAAGAGTGGGAACATATATGAAATATATCAGTGCCTCCACCCAGGATAGAGCCTCTGTATTACAGGGAGGATCTCTTCCTGGGACTTACCCATGAAGTACAGTTAGTAGCCTTAACAAGGATCACTGTACTAATCTCACAGTCTGAAGAATACATACAGATACCACATACGGTTATAACAGTAGCTTTATAAGAATCAACAGGGTAATAATACATACATAAAATATACTCAGAACACAGCAATACTACAACAACCAGCAAGTCCTCAACCGTCTTAGGTTATATACCCGGGTATATATATAGATATATAGCAAGAGTCCGGTGCACAATACCTCCAGGCAACAGAAGAGATGCAGGGGCCCCTGTGGATGACTGTGGATCCTCGGATTCTTCCAGGAGATGACAGACAGCCGATCAGGAGATGATGATGATGGTGAGATTCTTCACAGGCAGCAAACAGGGCGACGGTGACGGCAGTAGATGCAGGCCTGACTACCCTAACACTGAGTCCTTAACCTGCCAGCTAAACTACTAGTGCAACCGGGCCTCTAACTAGCTAGCTGGCCTTCGGAAGCCTAACCTATCACTGCCCTGAACTATATATATATGGATCCCTAACTACGGTTACTAGCTAGGTCCTGTGAGTATATAGGGGGTAACACATACCTAACTATATACTGTGAAGTAAAGAGGAACAAGTGGCTCTTAGACTCCCCCAGACATAACATGTCTGTCTCAGCAGCTCTGCTCACATCTCTCCCCCCAGCAGCTCTGCCTCACATGTGTCTGACTCACTGTATTTACAAAACAAAACTTGCACTAAATGCCTGGGGTCTCTGAAGCCAAACTGCAGGGGCAAAGAAGCCAGATACATTATATACTAGTAGAAATGGCAGTTCCCTACACTTGCTAGCTCTACTAGTACTTCTGGTGCGGTCTGGTACATTCGCTGTATCATTCGTATCTGTTCCACCCACATACTCACTGACATATTATTGCCATCAAATTTAGCTAACTGACTCATTATAGCCCCTGCTGGCATTCTTCCTCCAGCACCATTCTCCCTAACGGGTGCATCACCGTCCATTCTGGTAAGCGGAGTCCTGCCGACTACGCCAATTTGTGAACCGAGAGCAAGGCAGGTGGTTTGGACTCCGCAACCAGAAATGAACGCACACGCGGTAGTTCAAGAAAAAAAAAAATATATTTACTATAAGTTAATAAAGGCTAGTTAAAGGTAAAATGACAGGGATAAAGACAAGCAAAATATACAATATAGCATGAACAATTTCAAGGCAAATTCTGCAATGGTTTCTACTTTTACTTTGTCCACTTCTGCAGTATGGACACTGAATGAACAATATACTCAAATCTATCCCTAACTGACCCTGACTTCACATTTGGGTGCACCCCCCTTTTCCCCAGTGGTCCAGGTGGACCGCTTACAGTCCGTAGAAGCGCGCGGTGGGGCCCAAAGTCGGTCCTTTCTTTTATAGTGAAGCGTCCTCCCCTCACGGTTATCAGGATCTTGGGAGAAATGAAGTCCTCTTTAACAGGGAAACCAAATGAATGCAATGTAATTCAACAGCAGATTCCACTCAGCACACTGACAGTCCTGCCGAATCCATACACTGAGCTGGGATGTGAGCCGGGATTTAGCAGTTACTGTCCAGTACGTCAACAGCACTGCGAGTCTCTATATGTGGTATCCATATACACAGTCACAATGTCAGTCTCACTGATCAGCCACTGAGCACAGTTCCTTTCACGTGGACTCACTAGTCCTGTTGTCTCTTTACACTCTGTTTGTCTCTGGACCAAGATACAGCTTAGCTGTACAGAAAAATCTCCACAGCAGGTCAATACAACACAGACACCTGTCTTCTCTCTTGCCAAGATGGCTGCTGCTCTCTGTCTCGTCATTTCCTGCTTCTCTGCTCACACTCTGTCTGCAGAACAGGCAGGCTGACATAAAAGGGGGGGGGGGTCTCACTCCAGCATTATGTCACAATTACAATGGCTGCTGTCTTAAAGGAACAGAATCACAGAAATACATTCAACATTAACAATTTATACAGACAAATGAAGCTTAGGACAACATTGGCTGTCTCTTACAAAGGGATTACATACCTGATGCTGAAGTTGTCCCTGCTGGAATATTTGGTGGCCTCCTCAAAAGACTTGAGAAGGTAACACACTTCCCTCAAGAGACTCCAATGACAAATCTAAAAACAACACATTTTCCCTTTCATCTGCTGCATGTAATCAGTTACTGCCTTCTGCTCCTCACACAGATGCTCCAGAATGTTTAAGGTGGAGTTCCACCAAGTTGGAACATCGCTGATAAGGAGGTGCAAAGGCAGAACATTTTGTCGCTGCAATTCAAGCAGGGTGTTTTTTATGACATAAGAACATCTAAAACTAGCACCTAGCCTTTTGCGTTTCTGGATTATGGCTACTGCCACATAAAACCATGTATTGCTTTTGTCCATAATTGTTGCTTCCCGTGTTGATAGTGGGGTGCACCTTTCCCCAGAATGACATATCCAAGGAAAGGCCCACGTTCTCTGACACATGACAATATAAAGTAGGGACAGCTTTCCTAGAGAATGGCTAAGCGCATGCCATCAGTTGGCGAAACGCAGTGGAATCCACTAAGTGATATGGCAGCGACTGCACCGCCAGCAGCTTGGCCAGGTGTGAGTTAAGTTGCACAACTTCCAGAAAACTGGGCACATATTGTTGTCTCCTGGTAATACATTCCCTTATGAATGACTGATATTGGTGTGGAAAAGGAGTAGGAGGAGAAACATTTGGTGATGTTGATGATGATGAACATTTGCTTTGTGTAGATGTGGCCTAATTACAAGAAAGATCACAGAGAGGAGAAGGAGTAGGACAGTCTTGCTCACTTCCCTTGCCAGTGTCATTACCAAGTTTATTTTGTCAAATAAGATGGTGATGCCTTTTCATATTTTTTTTTTTTCATGATCAGGTCCGTTTTAACACATTGAAGGGCCCAGTGCAAAGGTTTCATATGTGGTCGCCCTCCCCATTACCATCACTTAGAAATACCCAACTTGCACAAATTATAAGGCCCCCTTAGTGGCCCTCACACAGTATAATCCCTCCCCAGTGTCCCCTCCAGCTGCCCCCACAGTTTAATGTCCCCCTCCAGCTGCCCTGACAGCATAATGTCCCACTCCAGTTGCCCCCAGTCTAATATCCCCCTCCAGCTGCCCCACAGTTTCATGTCCCCCTCCAACTGCCCCCACAGTTTAAAGTCCCTCTTGCAGTTGCCCTCCTGGAGGGGGACATTAAATAGGGGGCAACTGAAGGGGGCAACAAACTGGGGGCAACTGGAGGGGGGACATAAAATTGTGGGGGTAGCTGAAGGGGGACATTAAACTGAGGGCAACTGCAGGAGGACAATAAATTGTGGGGGCAGCTGGAGGGGGACATTAATGTCTTCTTCCAGCTGCCCACCCACAGTTTAATGTCCCCCTCCACCTACCCCCAGTTTAAAGTCCTCCTGCAGTTGTCACAAAAGTTTATTGTCCCTCTCCTACCAAACAAAAATTTAAAAAAAACTCTAATAATCACCTTTCCTCACTCCCCTGCTGTCTCGGGTCCATTGTCTTCAGGGAGCAGCAGACGCGATGTAAGTGATGTCATCACATCACACCTGCAGCTCCTGGGGAAGAGAGGGGATGAATGGTGAAGCGGGAAGCAGCTCCCTGTTTCATCATTGTATGCAACTCATCAGTGTCCTAAGGGCGCCAATGAGCTGAAGTTGGGGTAGACCCGAACAGCAGGACAGCACATGCAGGACTGTCCCACTGTCCCAAGGGGGCCCCCGCTACCATAGGATCTGGTGCAAGTGCACCGTTGACCCTATGGTTAAAGCCACAGTTAAGTTTGTGCTTGCAGACCTTGTACATCCCAATGGATTCATTGTTTGGCAATGTAGAAAAATATTTCCCACATGGGAAAAGACCGCGTTTAGTTTCTTCCGCAAACACAAGCAGCAGCTTAAATGTGTCTGCTACTATCACCAACAGTGCCACCACCCCCATCCCCATGAGCATCACCTAGGTTTGCCCAAGGCAGGGTTTTTGGATGTTGGGCCTGTGCATTGCCTGAATCATTACTATCACCACTGCCACCACCCTCTTCATCTGATCTCACCTTGTTAGCCTAAGCCAGTTGCCAGGTCCTATCCGCAATAGATTCATCATCGGTAATGACATCATCATCTTCCCTGCATTTTTCTTTTTTAATTTCAATAAATTTTTATTGATTTTAAACAAGAGAAGAAGGAACAAGGCAAGGTTGTTGATCATGGTGGAAACAATCCGCGATAGTAGCAAACATACATCGGTAATAATAATAGTAGCAAAGCATAGGTAAGCAAATGTAATACAGCAGTAGTAGCGTTGTACAATACCCAGTATTCTGAACACTTCAAAGAATGCACTTGGTGAGAGAATCGATCCGCAGCAGAGACCATGAAGGACGGGGAGGTGAAAGCAAGGAAAGTATAACATAGGCCTAGAGGGATCCCCAACCAACCACAAGAGATCCGGCAGTCGTCAGTCTCCGCAGAGCAGGCATCCACCGATCCAAAGCGATGAGAAAGAGAGAGAGCTTCAAATACAACAATAATAAAGAGTATCATCTACTGCATACACCAAATATAGAACACATTAAGAGGCAACCGGCGGGGGGAACACTGTACTCTAACTCTCCCAGTTAGCTCTGAACCGCTCTGATGTCCAGAAAGGCCGGATTAACAGACAATGCCAGAATATGTGCGCCAATGAGCCTAATCCTCCGCATCCTCTCCAACATCTTGGAGATCTCCTTGCCGAGTCCACCGCTACCCGCCAATGATCCACCTGAAAATGGCAGTACAAATCTTCCTTCCAGCGCAGCATATAAATAGTTTCCTGAAAGGTGCAGTCTGAGTTCAAGATCTTATTGAGAGTGGTGGTCTTGGAGGCAATCTTAAGGGCACCTGGAGAAAGAAAATCCACTGCGAACTGGGGCCAAAGGATTTACTGCAAAGGATGCCCAACCAAGTACGAGACCAGTCTATAGTAAGTGAACTCCTCTGTCACAGGTAAATGATATCACCCGAAGCTTGTCAAAGGGAACCAGCATGTCACCTAGGTAGAGGTCAGATATGAACCTAACGCTGCACCTACTCCAAATATCAAGGGACAGGCAAGGGTTCTTAAATGGGAGTACAGTAAAAGGAACATTCAAGAAGACCCCTGGGTAGAGTTGGCCGAAGTAGAGCTAATCATACGCCAAGCCTCCATTGTAGCAGGAGGCATAGAAAATGATAACATTTCCCTGCTTTTCTCTGACACATCATCATGGACATGGGTTTCTTGCACACCCTCATAATTTCCACCTCCATATTTACCCCTAGTTCCCCTACCACAATGACCACCAATAGCAGTACCACACCTCTTGCCACTACTACCTCCACCCCTATCAGCAGGGGCGCACCGCTAATGAGGCGAAGTGAGGCGGCCGCATGTCAGCGCAGGCAGCGATTCAATGACGTCATCGCGCTTCCTACGCTGACACACAGACGTCGCGGACAAAAAGAGGAGGCAGTGGCTCCATCAAGGCATCGCAGGTAGGTGCGGATAAGTTTTTTTTTAAATATATAAATAGGCCATTACCTGCTGGAATATCCCCAGCAGGTTACCGCCTATTTATTTACTTAACCCGCGTCTACTCGTGGCCGCCTCCGCTTCCCCCTTTTGCTATGGGATGCAGAAGGGGAAGTGGATGCCGCTGTGAGCAGCTGCAGGCATCGGTAAGTGAGGCCGCGGGCCTCAAATACTACTATTATTATACGCCGGGGTCTTTTTAGACTGTTTATATCATACGCTGTCTGTTTATAGTGACCGTGTGATGTAGTTACAGCCTTGTCACATAGACGTGTATAGGACGAGGCTGTAGTTACATGACATGGCCACTTTGAGATGAATGACACTATGTAAACAGAGAAGCGGACACGGCACTTACACAGGTACCATTCAAACAGCTGATCAGTAGGGCTCCTGGGTTTTTGAACTACACTGATTAGTTTATTAATGACCTGGAAAACCTTTTAATTAGGAAACCTATGGGGCATTATTAATAAGGGGCACTATTTATACAGGGTACACACGGACATTGTTAATATAAAGATACACTTGGGGGTATTATTCATTATGGGGGGTTATATCACATATTTTATCATTGGGGGTAGCAGCAGGATGGGTGTGCAGGTGAGGACAATGTGGGTCGGTGCCTGGAAAAGTGAGGAGCCAAAGATGTCTGTGCTGCAAACTTTACAGAGACAAGTCACAGCTGGAAGAAGTGGTCATGGCGGTCCGGAGGGAAGAGAAGGGAAATGTGAAGGATTAGTCAGAGACGTCACCTGTAAGTCACAGAATGTTACTGCCCTGTATTCACCTAAATGATAGAGAATAAATGCCTGATTGATGGGGGTCTGTCTGCTGAGACCCCCACTGGGTCTAAAAATTGTTCCCCCCCCCACTGGGTGGGAATTCAGCCTGACCGCAGCCATATATAGGTGTGTCACTTGGTGGATGGACGAACCCGCGTAGCTCTCATTCACTTCTATGGGAGTGCCAAAGATACCCGAAGTCCAGTACTCAGCTATCTGCGGGGCTCCTATTATAGAGAATGGGGGCCACGTGGGCTCGTCCATCCACCGAGCAGAAAATGTGAGAAGTTACTTTCATTGTTAATGCCATGTTGTTGATCTGACACTGAAGTGATGCAGTAAGAAGAATTCTTAAAAACTGTTTTATAACTTTGTGTATTGTGTATATTGTGCGACGATAACAGCGTGTGAAGCTAGTAGCATGGAAACTTAATTTTTTTTTTTTTGGGGGGAGCGTCATTCTATAGTCCGCCTCAGGCAGCAAAGAGGCTAGGTTCACCACTGCCTATGAGTCATGTCTTCCTTCTCTACTTGTACACAAATCTGACTGTTGTCATCCAGCTCATCAAAAAGAAGAGAAAGACTACTCTGTCTAGAAGAAATAGACAAACCTGAAAGGCTCTGCGATAAATTACATGTTATGAAGGAGGAGGAGGAACACACAGAAGCCTAATTCAAGATCATATCACTCTCGAAAGTGTTATCTTCCTGTGATTGAGATGAACGAGCAAATCAAAAATCAAAATCAAAAGTAATTAAAAACGTCATCTTCATTCTCAGGAACTACAACAATCCTGTGGCTACTAGAAGTAGTGTTGCTGTTACCATGTACATTCTTATTGTTAGTACTTGAACAAGTGTTTCCTTCTACTCCTCCTTTTTCCTGCCCCCTGCCCTGTTTTTTTCACACTGCTTACTTATAATAGTGATCTGCAACAATTCTGACACTGTGTACATGCCTTTTTTTTTGTTTTTATGAAAAACTATTTCAAGGAAAATAGCAAAGCACTAAAAGGTGGGCCTAGTCAGTGACTATGAGACTGAAACTGCTTCAGTCAGCTTGCTTTTTTTTTTTTTTTTTTGCTGCTATAATGTCCAAAAAAAGACCCCTTAACAAACAGAAGTTATTTTTCAGATTAGCAGGCTCTATCACACGTTTTTTGAGTGGGCAAAAAAAAAACCTTAAATATAGAAGATTTTTTTTCAGATTAGTGCAGATGCAATCAGTATTTTGGTGTTAGTAAAACAGTTTGTATGTATTTAATGAACAAAATTTAAACTCTCAAAAAAACCCATAAAAATTTTTTTTTCACTAACAGGACTATTAGTAAAAGCTATGTTGAAACACTCTGTAGACAGATGAAACTACTCTATCAGACAAAATTAGATTATTGACAATGAAAGGGTTAACTGTCCTTTGTCTGTGTATTAGTGCAGGATGCTGCTGTCAGGCTCACACAACACAGATATTGCCCCTCCTATCTATGATTTATATCACTAACGTTAGGTTCACACTAGCGTTTGGGTTTCTGTCCTCCGGGTCTGCATAGGGACCCAAAAGACGGCAAGCCTGTCTGATTAAAAAGCGGTTACAAGTGGAAACTCGCGGACCCCATAGACTATAGGGTCCGCCAGGTTTCTGCTCAGTTTACGCTACTTTTATACTGAAACTGGCGGAGAGAAAAGTCCTCCTTGCAGGACTTTTCTCTCCACCGATTTTAGGCAGTGTCAGCAGTGGTGTCGACTCCAACGCTAGTGTGAATCCAGACTAATCTGCTTGTAATTGATTAAATCTGACTAACCGATTTGCAATTCTCCTGTTCCTAGATTTTCTAGCTCTATTGCAATTGTAAGGTTTTTAACACTCTGCTCTGTATCATGCAGTGGTGAATAACACATCCATCCCCAACTTCCACCATTACTGCAATGCCTCGTGTTCAAGCACATTATCTAGTGTATATGACTTCATCGCTGTAAGGTCTCCACCTATCACTGACTATTGGCTGAGAGGCTGTTTGCTGATATCAGGTGAAGCCAAAAACTCACAGGGACTCATATCCACGTGTATCCTCTGTATTTTTCCTGCGCAATACATCTTCCATTTTAGTTTGTTCAAGACGAATTGCCATTTATTCTGTTTCGTTAAACCCTGCTCGTGACAAATTGGTTCACCCATCTCAGTAATCATAATAATCTAATAATCGGTTATACTCACCTTCCCTCACTTGTCCTGGGCATCCTTCCAATATCTGGCACCTTCTTGTGGTCTTCTTGTGCCCTCCTAAGTGATTTCACGTGCCCCAGGGTCTCTGTAAGGGTCATGATGCTTACATCTAATGGTGGTGGACTCTTACAGCAGAATAATGTGCCTTGCTACACTTTCCCCATCACTGTCCCTCCTCTCCTGCCAACCCTTGATACCCTGACCACCAATGAGAGAGAATACAAAAAGACCTAGAGTTCTAATCCGCTTCCTCCAGGGAGAGTCACCAATTGGCCCACTTTTTTGTGAAACTTGATAACCTTTAAATTTTCTTTAGATAATCCCAGAACAGGAGGAGATGATGACAACCATTTTTTTTTTAATTTTTACAATATCATAAATCTATCAATAAATAATGGTTACTTTGATATGTTTCTTTCTGTAATTTGGCTACTGTGGTTATATATTAGTATATATATTTTTAGAAAAATACAGCAAAATAACCTGAAGCAAAAAATTGCCATTTGAGAACGTACCCTTACAATGTACACATCACCCAGCTTTCTGAGGTTTCTGAAAATAAAATCTGACATGCTGTGGCACTTATTGTAAAAAGAGGTGGAGGATTTATTCAAGTTCATCCAAGAAGTGCAGCACCGCGTTGTGATTATATTTAGAAGTGGCAGATTTGGGGCAAAAAAATTCTATAAAAGTCTAATTCTTTTGAGAGCCATGTAGTTGCCACAGAAGCAATTCCATTTAAATATATGGGAGCTGAATGATCCCCCCTGGGACTGAAGATGTACATGCAGTTTTTGATGCAGTTTTGTAAGCCAAGGCCAGAAGTCTTCCATGTTTCCCATTCCTTTACAATGTATTCGTGGCTCTGCACCAAGAATATTCATGTGTAGTTTAAACCTAAAGAGATTACCGTGTATCAGATCTTGGAATTACGCTAGGTTCACATCTGCGTTCCGGTTTCCGTTCGAGGGGTCCACTTGGGGACCCCACAAAGAAAACCTAATCCAATTAAAAATGTGGTTACCCGCGAAAACCAATTTCCGCCCAGGTTCCTCCTGAAAAATGCAGAAAGAAAAGTCCTGCTTGCAGGTGCAGGTGTGAATACATCCTTTATGTGATAAGACAACCCTTTGAATGTAACAAAAATTGAATGGGGTCCGTGATTATGATACAATTGGTGGATTTATGCTCATGGTGAGTTGTTGTTTTTTCAGTTCCCTGCCATAAATAATTTTTTGTAAATTAACAACCATTTTATTTCTAAGAGCTTCCATCCTGATCCCATATATCACAGGGTTTACAGTGATAGACACAATAAAATCTGTCATGGAAATTGCAACATGGGCAACTGTCGAGAGGGAGCCAATGACTAACCTGTACCGGAAAGTAACAAAAAGAGCAACGCCCATGAATGAGAAGGTGACAATGTGGGTGACCAGGGTGTTGTTGGCCTTCTGATAACCCTCTCCAGACATCTTCAAGCAGACAAGAAATGTCCTCATGTAGCAGTAGATCACCACCAGTATACAGCCAACCACCAAAGTCAATGACCAGACGGTGCCAAATATATTGCTGACAGTAGTGTCACCACAAGCCAGACGTAGGAGAGACATAGTCTCACAGTAGATGTTGTTAATATACACCCCACATAGGGATAGTCTGGCAGCTAAAACCACAACTATACCAACACCTAAGAAGACATAAGATAATGTGGCTGATAGTATTCGGAAAGCTTTTCCATTGGTCATCAGGATTGGGTATCTCAATGGATGGCCGACTGCTAAAAATCGATCATAAGCCATGGCTGTGAAGGTAAAAAACTCAAGAGAACAAAAGCTTTGATAACAGAAGGTTTGGATGAGACACCCTGGGAGTGATATGGTGTTCCAACCAAAGAACAGGTCAGTCACCATCTTGGGTATCACAGACGAATTTCCAAACATGACGTTGACCATCAGGTTACCTATAAAGATGTACATAGGTTCATGGAAGGTCTCATCTGACCACACAGTATACACGATCATTAATGACAGCATCATGGTGATGATATAGATTATAATGGCCAATGTAGCATACAGATACCGGAGGTGTTCCATCTCCACAATACCAAGGAGAACAAGATTTGAGTTTAGCTTGGACACATTCTCCATCTCCTTAAGACTTTCAACTTTATAGGATCAGAAATCTGTAAATTATTGAAGAATTAAGAGAAAAGAGTGATTATTTCATCATGAATAAGAACTTCGGGTACTCCTCATACATTATAGGACAGTCTAAAGAACTTTCTAATGATCTTTTTACTCCTAGGCTTGTGACAGTACCAAGGGGACATCCTCTACACCTAGACCTGTGACAGTGACGAGGGGACATCCTCTACACCTAGACCAGTGACAGTGACAAGGGGACATCCTCTACACCTAAGCCAGTGACAGTGACAAGGGGACATCCTCTACACCTAGACCAGTGACAGTGACTAGGGGACATCCTCTACACCTAGGCCAGTGACAGTGACAAGGGGACATCCTCTACACCTAGACCTGTGACAGTGATGAGGGAACATCCTCTACACCTAGATCGGTGACAGTGACGAGGGGACGTCCTCTACACCTAGATCGGTGACAGTGACGAGGGGACATCCTCTACACCTAGACCGGTGACAGAGACAAGGGGACATCCTCTACACCTAGACTAGTGACAGTGATAAGGGGACATCCTCTACACCTAGACCTGTGACAGTGACAAGGAGACATCCTCTACACCTAGACCAGTGACAGTGACTAGGGGACATCCTCTACACCTAGACCTGTGACAGTGACAAGGGGACATCCTCTGCACCTAGACCTGTGACACTGACAAGGGGACATCCTCTACACCTAGACCTGTGACAGTGACGAGGGAACATCCTCTACACCTAGATCGGTGACAGTGATGAGGGGACGTCCTCTACACCTAGATCGGTGACAGTGACGAGGGGACATCCTCTACACCTAGATCAGTGACAGAGACAAGGGGACATCCTCTACACCTAGACTAGTGACAGTGACAAGGGGACATCCTCTACACCTAGACCTGTGACAGTGACAAGGGGACATCCTCTGCACCTAGACCTGTGACACTGACAAGGGGACATCCTCTACACCTAGACCGGTGACAGAGACAAGGGGACATCCTCTACACCTAGATCGGTGACAGTGACGAGGGGACATCCTCTACACCTAGACCGGTGACAGAGACAAGGGGACATCCTCTACATCTAGACTAGTGACAGTGACAAGGGGACATCCTCTACACCTAGACCTCTGACAGTGACAAGGAGACATCCTCTACACCTAGACCAGTGACAGTGACAAGGGGACATCCTCTACACCTAGACCTGTGACAGTTACAAGGGGACATCCTCTACACCTAGACCTGTGACAGTGAAGAGGGAACATCCTCTACACCTAGATCGGTGACAGTGATGAGGGGACGTCCTCTACACCTAGACCTGTGACAGTGACGAGGGGACATCCTCTACACCTAGACCAGTGACAGTGACAAGGGGACATCCTCTACACCTAAGACAGTGAAAGTGACAAGGGGACATCCTCTACACCTAGACCAGTGACAGTGACTAGGGGACATCCTCTACACCTAGGCCAGTGACAGTGACAAGGGGACATCCTCTACACCTAGACCTGTGACAGTGACGAGGGAACATCCTCTACACCTAGACCAGTGACAGTGACTAGGGGACATCCTCTACACCTAGACCTGTGACAGTTACAAGGGGACATCCTCTACACCTAGACCTGTGACAGTGAAGAGGGAACATCCTCTACACCTAGATCGGTGACAGTGATGAGGGGACGTCCTCTACACCTAGATCGGTGACAGTGATGAGGGGACATCCTCTACACCTAGACCAGTGACAGAGACAAGGGGACATCCTCTACACCTAGACCTGTGACAGTGACAAGGGGACATCCTCTGCACCTAGACCTGTGACACTGACAAGGGGACATCCTCTACACCTAGACCGGTGACAGAGACAAGGGGACATCCTCTACACCTAGACCGATGACAGAGACAAGGGGACATCCTCTACACCTAGACTAGTGACAGTGACAAGGGGACATCCTCTACACCTAGACCAGTGACAGTGACAAGGGGACATCCTCTGCACCTAGACCTGTGACACTGACAAGGGGACATCCTCTACACCTAGACCTGTGACAGAGACAAGGGGACATCCTCTACACCTAGACCGGTGACAGAGACAAGGGGACATCCTCTATACCTAGACTGGTGACAGAGACAAGGGGACATCCTCTACACCTAGACCGGTGACAGAGACAAGGGGACATTCTCTACACCTAGACCGGTGACAGAGACAAGGGGACATCCTCTATACCTAGACTGGTGACAGAGACAAGGGGACATACTCTACACCAGAGGAAGGAACATTTTACCAGCATCATAGATGGGGATTCTTTACTATAAGTGCAGTGAGACATGACAAATATCATGTACATGACAAATTCTGCTCCAGATGTACAGTAATCCATATAGTATTGATAAAACCACAGCTGAGTTTTCAAGACCCCTAGGGGGTCTAATAATTACAGTATTAAAACAAAAAAAATATCACCCCCCTTTCACTAAAAAACATATAAAAGTAGAACATTACTGTGACACATACACACATTAGGTATCCCCGTGTCCGAAAACACCCAGCCTACAAACTTATAAAAATATTTTTCCCATATGATAAACACTGTAGTGTGAAAAAAAAATCTAAAGTACCAAATCGCTGATTTTTGACTGTTTCGTTAAAATTTTGAATAAAAAATGTTCAGAGCAATAAACATTCCCCAAAATGGTATAACTGAAAAGTACAGCTGGCCCCACAAAGAAAGACGCCCTATGAATCCCCGTACACATAAATATAAAAGAGTTACAGAGGTTAGAATATGGCGACTTTAAGAAACATTTTATTTTTTTTGCAAAGTTTTTGATTTTTGTTAAGGGGTTAAAATGTAAATAAAACTATATAAATTTGGTATCCCTGGAATCATACAGAAACATAGAATACAGGTGACATGTCATTCAGGCTGCAGAGTAAACGCCGTAAAAACAAAGCCCGTAAGAAAGTCGCACAAATGCACTTTTTCTCCAGTTTCACCCCATTCTGAATTTTTTTTCCAGTTTCCCAGTACATTGTATAGAATAATAAATGGCACCATTATGAAGAACAATTTGTCCTGCAAACATTAAGCCCTCATATGGCTCTGAGAATGGAAAATTTAAAAAGTTATGGGGTTTGGAAGGTGGGGAGTCAAAAAAAAAAAATTGAAAAATGGCTGAGGCGGGAAGTGTTAAAGTAATAAATAAACTTTCAAACAATTTTGGATTTTCTGGCGTTTGTACAAATAATAATAATACTCTTCTTTAATAATGGATTTTGACTCCTTGAATTCCTGAGTTGAAACCCTCTTTTTTTCCTGGTATCTGAGATGTATACACTGCTTTTAACTGGTTGTTACTGTTGTCCACATTTTCTGCTTCCAAAAATTTCCATCAATTTCCAGAATTGTTCATTTCTTGCTTCCCTCATTAGTTACCACGGTCACTAAATGATTACTGTTATTCCCTTCACCTATCTATCTATATACTGTATATATATTGTATAAGCTTACTAAACTAATGATGACAATACAGACTTCACCTACCAGATTATCCAAACAATAAACCATTCAAAGACACCGGAAACTGCGGAGAAATGTCTGGAGATCTTCCAACTGGGTAATGTTTTTTTTGTTGGTAATTTTATTTGTTCCGTGACTGTAGATTATCAGGCTGCAGAAAGTAAAGTCATCACATTGTGAGACATATGTTATGGGAAGATGACCATTTGGGAAATGAATCCGCATCCTCTCCGAGTATCTGGGTTTTATGAGCTTGATATTCTTCCCTGATGGGAATTCGTCCTACATGAAAACCTTGGTCATGACCCACAGGGAGGTCGGTCTTGCAAAGGTAGCAGAAATGTCTTGCTCGGAGGGAACACAAGTTAGGATCATTAAGAAGCTCATTACTCAAGACGTCTCATTAATTACTTGTGTAATGACTACGAGGAGTAAACACATCTTATTCTTATCATAACACTAACTTGAATTCTGTCAATAAGTGTATTATTTAAAAAAAAAAAACAGGTTCAAGTATTGCTTGTTGTCCACTGAATCCTCCTCAGTGTGATGTGATGATAATCAGGGACAACTGGGTAATTGAACACAGGTCCTAGAACCCTGTGCAGTACACTTACCACAGATGTTACAGCTGGGCCTGTAGTCTGGATACAAGATGAGATACGGCAGGACATGGAGATATACAGGCTCTGTATGGTATCCTGCAGTACATTTACCACAGATGTTACAGCTGGGCCTGTAGTCTGGATACAAGATGAGATACGGCAGGACATGGAGATATACAGGCTCTGTATGGTATCCTGCAGTACATTTACCACAGATGTTACAGCTGGGCCTGTAGCCTGGATACAAGATGAGATACGGCAGGACATGGAGGTATACAGGTTCTGTATGGTATCCTGCAGTACATTTACCACAGATGTTACAGCAGGGCCTGTAGTCTGGATACAAGATGAGATACGGCAGGACATGGAGGTATACAGGCTCTGTATGGTATCCTGCAGTACATTTACCACAGATGTTACAGCTGGGCCTGTAGCCTGGATACAAGATGAGATACGGCAGGACATGGAGGTATACAGGTTCTGTATGGTATCCTGCAGTACATTTACCACAGATGTTACAGCAGGGCCTGTAGTCTGGATACAAGATGAGATACGGCAGGACATGGAGGTATACAGGCTCTGTATGGTATCCTGCAGTACATTTACCACAGATGTTACAGCTGGGCCTGTAGCCTGGATACAAGATGAGATACGGCAGGACATGGAGGTATACAGGTTCTGTATGGTATCCTGCAGTACATTTACCACAGATGTTACAGCAGGGCCTGTAGTCTGGATACAAGATGAGATACGGCAGGACATGAAGGTATACAGGCTCTGTATGGTATCCTGCAGTACATTTACTACAGATGTTACAGCTGGGCCTGTAGTCTGGATACAAGATGAGATACGGCAGGACATGGAGGTATACAGGCTCTGTATGGTATCCTGCAGTACATTTACCACAGATGTTACAGCTGGGCCTGTAGTCTGGATACAAGATGAGATACGGCAGGACATGGAGGTATACAGGTTCTGTATGGTATCCTGCAGTACATTTACTACAGATGTTACAGCTGGGCCTGTAGTCTGGATACAAGATGAGATACGGCAGGACATGGAGGTATACAGGTTCTGTATGGTATCCTGCAGTACATTTACCACAGATGTTACAGCTGGGCCTGTAGTCTGGATACAAGATGAGATACGGCAGGACATGGAGGTATACAGGTTCTGTATGGTATCCTGCAGTACATTTACCACAGATGTTACAGCTGGGCCTGTAGCCTGGATACAAGATGAGATACGGCAGGACATGGAGGTATACAGGTTCTGTATGGTATCCTGCAGTACATTTACCACAGATGTTACAGCTGGGCCTGTAGTCTGGATACAAGATGAGATACGGCAGGACATGGAGGTATACAGGCTCTGTATGGTATCCTGCAGTACATTTACCACAGATGTTACAGCTGGGCCTGTAGTCTGAATACAAGATGAGATACGGCAGGACATGAAGGTATACAGGCTCTGTATGGTATCCTGCAGTACATTTACTACAGATGTTACAGCTGGGCCTGTAGTCTGGATACAAGATGAGATACGGCAGGACATGGAGGTATACAGGCTCTGTATGGTATCCTGCAGTACATTTACCACAGATGTTACAGCTGGGCCTGTAGTCTGGATACAAGATGAGATACGGCAGGACATGGAGGTATACAGGTTCTGTATGGTATCCTGCAGTACATTTACTACAGATGTTACAGCTGGGCCTGTAGTCTGGATACAAGATGAGATACGGCAGGACATGGAGGTATACAGGCTCTGTATGGTATCCTGCAGTACATTTACCACAGATGTTACAGCTGGGCCTGTAGTCTGGATACAAGATGAGATACGGCAGGACATGGAGGTATACAGGTTCTGTATGGTATCCTGCAGTACATTTACCACAGATGTTACAGCTGGGCCTGTAGTCTGGATACAAGATGAGATACGGCAGGACATGGAGGTATACAGGTTCTGTATGGTATCCTGCAGTACATTTACCACAGATGTTACAGCTGGGCCTGTAGCCTGGATACAAGATGAGATACGGCAGGACATGGAGGTATACAGGTTCTGTATGGTATCCTGCAGTACATTTACCACAGATGTTACAGCTGGGCCTGTAGTCTGGATACAAGATGAGATATGGCAGGACATGGAGGTATACAGGTTCTGTATGGTATCCTGCAGTACATTTACCACAGATGTTACAGCTGGGCCTGTAGCCTGGATACAAGATGAGATACGGCAGGACATGGAGGTATACAGGTTCTGTATGGTATCCTGCAGTACATTTACCACAGATGTTACAGCTAGGCCTGTAGTCTGGATACAAGATGAGATACGGCAGGACATGGAGGTATACAGGCTCTGTATGGTATCCTGCAGTACATTTACCACAGATATTACAGCCGGGCCTGTAGTCTGGATACAAGATGAGATACAGCAGGACATGGAGGTATACAGGCTCTGTATGGTATCCTGCAGTACATTAACCACACATGTTACAGCTGGACCTGTAGTCTGGATACAAGATGAGATACGGCAGGACATGGAGGTATACAGGCTCTGTATGGTATTCTGCAGTATATTTACCACACATGTTACAGCTGGACCTGTAGTCTGGATACAAGATGAGATACGGCAGGACATGGAGGTATACAGGTTCTGTATGGTATCCTGCAGTACATTTACCACAGATATTACAGCTGGGCCTGTAGCCTGGATACAAGATGAGATACGGCAGGACATGGAGGTATACAGGTTCTGTATGTTATCCTGCAGTACAAATACCACAGATGTTACAGCTGGGCCTGTAGCCTGGATACAAGATGAGATACAGCAGGACATGGAGGTCGGTTCTGTTGGGACCCTGCAGTACATCGGGGCGGGGGTATACAGGTTCTGTATGGTATCCTGCAGTACATTTACCACAGATGTTACAGCTGGGCCTGTAGCCTGGATACAAGATGAGATACGGCAGGACATGGAGGTATACAGGTTCTGTATGGTATCCTGCAGTACATTTACCACAGATGTTACAGCTGGGTCTGTAGTCTGGATACAAGATGAGATACGGCAGGACATGGAGGTATACAGGCTCTGTATGGTATCCTGCTGTACATTTACCACAAATGTTACAGCTGGGCCTGTAGTCTGAATACAAGATGAGATACGGCAGGACATGAAGGTATACAGGTTCTGTATGGTATCCTGCAGTACATTTACCACACATGTTACAGCTGGGCCTGTAGCCTGGATACAAGATGAGATACGGCAGGACATGGAGGTATAGAGGTTCTGTATGGTATCCTGCAGTACATTTACCACAGATGTTACAGCTGGGCCTGTAGTCTGGATACAAGATGAGATACGGCAGGACATGGAGGTATACAGGTTCTGTATGGTATCCTGCAGTACATTTACCACAGATGTTACAGCCAGGCCTGTAGTCTGGATACAAGATGAGATACGGCAGGACATGAAGGTATACAGGTTCTGTATGGTATCCTGCAGTACATTTACCACAGATGTTACAGCCGGGCCTGTAGTCTGGATACAAGATGAGATACGGCAGGACATGAAGGTATACAGGTTCTGTATGGTATCCTGCAGTACAAATACCACAGATGTTACAGCTGGGCCTGTAGTCTGGATACAAGATGAGATACGGCAGGACATGGAGGTATACAGATTCTGTATGGTATCTTGCAGTACATTTACCACAGATGTTACAGCTGGACCTGTAGCCTGGATACAAGATGAGATACGGCAGGACATGGAGGTATACAGGTTCTGTACGGTATCCTGCAGTACATTTAACACAGATGTTACAGCTGGGCCTGTATTCTGGATACAAGATGAGATATGGCAGGACATGAAGGTATACAGGTTCTGTATGGTATCCTGCAGTACATTTACCACAGATGTTACAGCTGAGCCTGTAGCCTGGATACAAGATGAGATACGGCAGGACATGGAGGTATACAGGTTCTGTATGGTATCCTGCAGTACATTTACCACAGATGTTACAGCTGGGCCTGTAGTCTGGATACAAGATGAGATACGGCAGGACATGGAGGTATACAGGTTCTGTATGGTATCCTGCAGTACATTTACCACAGATGTTACAGCTGGGCCTGTAGTCTGGATACAAGATGAGATACGGCAGGACATGGAGGTATACAGGTTCTGTATGGTATCCTACAGTACATTTACCACAGATGTTACAGCTGAGCCTGTAGCCTGGATACAAGATGAGATACAGCAGGACATGGAGGTATACAGGTTCTGTATGGTATCCTGCAGTACATTTAACACAGATGTTACAGCTGGACCTGTAGTCTGGATACAAGATGAGATACGGCAGGACATGGAGGTATACAGGTTCTGTATGGTATCCTGCAGTACATTTACCACAGATGTTACAGCTGGGCCTGTATTCTGGATACAAGATGAGATATGGCAGGACATGGAGGTATACAGGTTCTGTATGGTATCCTGCAGTACATTTACCACAGATGTTACAGCTGGGCCTGTAGTCTGGATACAAGATGAGATACGGCAGGACATGGAGGTATACAGGCTCTGTATGGTATCCTGCAGTACATTTACCACAGATGTTACAGCTGGGCCTGTAGTCTGGATACAAGATGAGATACGGCAGGACATGGAGGTATACAGGTTCTGTATGGTATCCTGCAGTACATTTACCACAGATGTTACAGCTGGGCCTGTAGTCTGGATAAAAGATGAGATACGGCAGGACATGGAGGTATACAGGTTCTGTATGGTATCCTGCAGTACATTTACCACAGATGTTACAGCTGGGCCTGTAGTCTGGATAAAAGATGAGATACGGCAGGACATGGAGGTATACAGGTTCTGTATGGTATCCTGCAGTACATTTACCACACATGTTACAGCTGGGCCTGTAGCCTGGATACAAGATGAGATACGGCAGGACATGGAGGTATACAGGTTCTGTATGGTATCCTGCAGTACATTTACCACAGATGTTACAGCTGGGCCTGTAGTCTGGATACAAGATGAGATACGGCAGGACATGGAGGTATACAGGTTCTGTATGGTATCCTGCAGTACATTTACCACAGATGTTACAGCTGGGCCTGTAGTCTGGATACAAGATGAGATACGGCAGGACATGGAGGTATACAGGTTCTGTATGGTATCCTGCAGTACATTTACCACAGATGTTACAGCTGGGCCTGTAGTCTGGATACAAGATGAGATACGGCAGGACATGGAGGTATACAGGATCTGTATGGTATCCTGCAGTACATTTACCACACATGTTACAGCTGGGCCTGTAGTCTGGATACAAGATGAGATACGGCAGGACATGGAGGTATACAGGCTCTGTATGGTATCCTGCAGTACATTTACCACACATGTTACAGCTGGACCTGTAGTCTGGATACAAGATGAGATACGGCAGGACATGGAGGTATACAGGTTCTGTATGGTATCCTGCAGTACATTTACCACAGATATTACAGCTGGGCCTGTAGCCTGGATACAAGATGAGATACGGCAGGACATGGAGGTATACAGGTTCTGTATGGTATCCTGCAGTACATTTACCACAGATGTTACAGCTGGGCCTGTAGCCTGGATACAAGATGAGATACAGCAGGACATGGAGGTATACAGGTACTGTATGGTATCCTGCAGTACATTTACCACAGATGTTACAGCTGGGCCTGTAGCCTGGATACAAGATGAGATACGGCAGGACATGGAGGTATACAGGTTCTGTATGGTATCCTGCAGTACATTTACCACAGATGTTACAGCTGGGCCTGTAGTCTGGATACAAGATGAGATACGGCAGGACATGGAGGTATACAGGTTCTGTATGGTATCCTGCTGTACATTTACCACAGATGTTACAGCTGGGCCTGTAGTCTGAATACAAGATGAGATACGGCAGGACATGAAGGTATACAGGTTCTGTATGGTATCCTGCAGTACATTTACCACACATGTTACAGCTGGGCCTGTAGCCTGGATACAAGATGAGATACGGCAGGACATGGAGGTATAGAGGTTCTGTATGGTATCCTGCAGTACATTTACCACAGATGTTACAGCTGGGCCTGTAGTCTGGATACAAGATGAGATACGGCAGGACATGGAGGTATACAGGTTCTGTATGGTATCCTGCAGTACATTTACCACAGATGTTACAGCTAGGCCTGTAGTCTGGATACAAGATGAGATACGGCAGGACATGGAGGTATACAGGTTCTGTATGGTATCCTGCAGTACATTTACCACAGATGTTACAGCCGGGCCTGTAGTCTGGATACAAGATGAGATACGGCAGGACATGAAGGTATACAGGTTCTGTATGGTATCCTGCAGTACAAATACCACAGATGTTACAGCTGAGCCTGTAGTCTGGATACAAGATGAGATACGGCAGGACATGGAGGTATAAAGATTCTGTATGGTATCCTGCAGTACATTTACCACAGATGTTACAGCTGGGCCTGTAGCCTGGATACAAGATGAGATACGGCAGGACATGGAGGTATACAGGTTCTGTATGGTATCCTGCAGTACATTTACCACAGATGTTACAGCTGGGCCTGTATTCTGGATACAAGATGAGATATGGCAGGACATGAAGGTATACAGGTTCTGTATGGTATCCTGCAGTACATTTACCACAGATGTTACAGCTGGGCCTGTAGCCTGGATACAAGATGAGATACGGCAGGACATGGAGGTATACAGGTTCTGTATGGTATCCTGCAGTACATTTACCACAGATGTTACAGCTGGACCTGTAGTCTGGATACAAGATGAGATACGGCAGGACATGGAGGTATACAGGTTCTGTATGGTATCCTGCAGTACATTTACCACAGATGTTACAGCTGGGCCTGTAGTCTGGATACAAGATGAGATACGGCAGGACATGGAGGTATACAGGTTCTGTATGGTATCTACAGTACATTTACCACAGATGTTACAGCTGGGCCTGTAGCCTGGATACAAGATGAGATACAGCAGGACATGGAGGTATACAGGTTCTGTATGGTATCCTGCAGTACATTTAACACAGATGTTACAGCTGGACCTGTAGTCTGGATACAAGATGAGATACGGCAGGACATGGAGGTATACAGGTTCTGTATGGTATCCTGCAGTACATTTAACACAGATGTTACAGCTGGGCCTGTAGTCTGGATACAAGATGAGATATGGCAGGACATGAAGGTATACAGGTTCTGTATGGTATCCTGCAGTACATTTACCACAGATGTTACAGCTGGGCCTGTAGTCTGGATACAAGATGAGATACGGCAGGACATGGAGGTATACAGGTTCTGTATGGTATCCTGCAGTACATTTACCACAGATGTTACAGCTGGGCCTGTAGTCTGAATACAAGATGAGATACGGCAGGACATGAAGGTATACAGGCTCTGTATGGTATCCTGCAGTACATTTACTACAGATGTTACAGCTGGGCCTGTAGTCTGGATACAAGATGAGATACGGCAGGACATGGAGGTATACAGGCTCTGTATGGTATCCTGCAGTACATTTACCACAGATGTTACAGCTGTGCCTGTAGTCTGGATACAAGATGAGATACGGCAGGACATGGAGGTATACAGGTTCTGTATGGTATCCTGCAGTACATTTACTACAGATGTTACAGCTGGGCCTGTAGTCTGGATACAAGATGAGATACGGCAGGACATGGAGGTATACAGGCTCTGTATGGTATCCTGCAGTACATTTACCACAGATGTTACAGCTGGGCCTGTAGTCTGGATACAAGATGAGATACGGCAGGACATGGAGGTATACAGGTTCTGTATGGTATCCTGCAGTACATTTACCACAGATGTTACAGCTGGGCCTGTAGTCTGGATACAAGATGAGATACGGCAGGACATGGAGGTATACAGGTTCTGTATGGTATCCTGCAGTACATTTACCACAGATGTTACAGCTGGGCCTGTAGCCTGGATACAAGATGAGATACGGCAGGACATGGAGGTATACAGGTTCTGTATGGTATCCTGCAGTACATTTACCACAGATGTTACAGCTGGGCCTGTAGTCTGGATACAAGATGAGATACGGCAGGACATGGAGGTATACAGGTTCTGTATGGTATCCTGCAGTACATTTACCACAGATGTTACAGCTGGGCCTGTAGTCTGGATACAAGATGAGATACGGCAGGACATGGAGGTATACAGGTTCTGTATGGTATCCTGCAGTACATTTACCACAGATGTTACAGCTGGGCCTGTAGTCTGGATACAAGATGAGATACGGCAGGACATGGAGGTATACAGGTTCTGTATGGTATCCTGCAGTACATTTACCACAGATGTTACAGCTGGGCCTGTAGTCTGGATACAAGATGAGATACGGCAGGACATGGAGGTATACAGGTTCTGTATGGTATCCTGCAGTACATTTACCACAGATGTTACAGCTGGGCCTGTAGCCTGGATACAAGATGAGATACGGCAGGACATGGAGGTATACAGGTTCTGTATGGTATCCTGCAGTACATTTACCACAGATGTTACAGCTGGGCCTGTAGCCTGGATACAAGATGAGATACGGCAGGACATGGAGGTATACAGGTTCTGTATGGTATCCTGCAGTACATTTACCACAGATGTTACAGCTGGGCCTGTAGCCTGGATACAAGATGAGATACGGCAGGACATGGAGGTATACAGGTTCTGTATGGTATCCTGCAGTACATTTACCACAGATGTTACAGCTGGGCCTGTAGTCTGGATACAAGATGAGATACGGCAGGACATGGAGGTATACAGGTTCTGTATGGTATCCTGCAGTACATTTACCACAGATGTTACAGCTGGGCCTGTAGTCTGGATACAAGATGAGATACGGCAGGACATGGAGGTATACAGGTTCTGTATGGTATCCTGCAGTACATTTACCACAGATGTTACAGCTGGGCCTGTAGTCTGGATACAAGATGAGATACGGCAGGACATGGAGGTATACAGGTTCTGTATGGTATCCTGCAGTACATTTACCACAGATGTTACAGCTGGGCCTGTAGTCTGGATACAAGATGAGATACGGCAGGACATGGAGGTATACAGGTTCTGTATGGTATCCTGCAGTACATTTACCACAGATGTTACAGCTGGGCCTGTAGTCTGGATACAAGATGAGATACGGCAGGACATGGAGGTATACAGGTTCTGTATGGTATCCTGCAGTACATTTACCACAGATGTTACAGCTGGGCCTGTAGTCTGGATACAAGATGAGATACGGCAGGACATGGAGGTATACAGGTTCTGTATGGTATCCTGCAGTACATTTACCACAGATGTTACAGCTGGGCCTGTAGTCTGGATACAAGATGAGATACGGCAGGACATGGAGGTATACAGGTCTGTATGGTATCCTGCAGTACATTTACCACAGATGTTACAGCTGGGCCTGTAGTCTGGATACAAGATGAGATACGGCAGGACATGGAGGTATACAGGTTCTGTATGGTATCCTGCAGTACATTTACCACAGATGTTACAGCTGGGCCTGTAGTCTGGATACAAGATGAGATACGGCAGGACATGGAGGTATACAGGTTCTGTATGGTATCCTGCAGTACATTTACCACAGATGTTACAGCTGGGCCTGTAGCCTGGATACAAGATGAGATACGGCAGGACATGGAGGTATACAGGTTCTGTATGGTATCCTGCAGTACATTTACCACAGATGTTACAGCTGGGCCTGTAGTCTGGATACAAGATGAGATACGGCAGGACATGGAGGTATACAGGTTCTGTATGGTATCCTGCAGTACATTTACCACAGATGTTACAGCTGGGCCTGTAGTCTGGATACAAGATGAGATACGGCAGGACATGGAGGTATACAGGTTCTGTATGGTATCCTGCAGTACATTTACCACAGATGTTACAGCTGGGCCTGTAGCCTGGATACAAGATGAGATACGGCAGGACATGGAGGTATACAGGTTCTGTATGGTATCCTGCAGTACATTTACCACAGATGTTACAGCTGGGCCTGTAGTCTGGATACAAGATGAGATACGGCAGGACATGGAGGTATACAGGTTCTGTATGGTATCCTGCAGTACATTTACCACAGATGTTACAGCTGGGCCTGTAGTCTGGATACAAGATGAGATACGGCAGGACATGGAGGTATACAGGTTCTGTATGGTATCCTGCAGTACATTTACCACAGATGTTACAGCTGGGCCTGTAGTCTGGATACAAGATGAGATACGGCAGGACATGGAGGTATACAGGTTCTGTATGGTATCCTGCAGTACATTTACCACAGATGTTACAGCTGGGCCTGTAGTCTGGATACAAGATGAGATACGGCAGGACATGGAGGTATACAGGTTCTGTATGGTATCCTGCAGTACATTTACCACAGATGTTACAGCTGGGCCTGTAGTCTGGATACAAGATGAGATACGGCAGGACATGGAGGTATACAGGTTCTGTATGGTATCCTGCAGTACATTTACCACAGATGTTACAGCTGGGCCTGTAGTCTGGATACAAGATGAGATACGGCAGGACATGGAGGTATACAGGTTCTGTATGGTATCCTGCAGTACATTTACCACAGATGTTACAGCTGGGCCTGTAGCCTGGATACAAGATGAGATACGGCAGGACATGGAGGTATACAGGTTCTGTATGGTATCCTGCAGTACATTTACCACAGATGTTACAGCTGGGCCTGTAGTCTGGATACAAGATGAGATACGGCAGGACATGGAGGTATACAGGTTCTGTATGGTATCCTGCAGTACATTTACCACAGATGTTACAGCTGGGCCTGTAGTCTGGATACAAGATGAGATACGGCAGGACATGGAGGTATACAGGTTCTGTATGGTATCCTGCAGTACATTTACCACAGATGTTACAGCTGGGCTGTAGTCTGGATACAAGATGAGATACGGCAGGACATGGAGGTATACAGGTTCTGTATGGTATCCTGCAGTACATTTACCACAGATGTTACAGCTGGGCCTGTAGTCTGGATACAAGATGAGATACGGCAGGACATGGAGGTATACAGGTCTGTATGGTATCCTGCAGTACATTTACCACAGATGTTACAGCTGGGCCTGTAGTCTGGATACAAGATGAGATACGGCAGGACATGGAGGTATACAGGTTCTGTATGGTATCCTGCAGTACATTTACCACAGATGTTACAGCTGGGCCTGTAGTCTGGATACAAGATGAGATACGGCAGGACATGGAGGTATACAGGTTCTGTATGGTATCCTGCAGTACATTTACCACAGATGTTACAGCTGGGCCTGTAGTCTGGATACAAGATGAGATACGGCAGGACATGGAGGTATACAGGTTCTGTATGGTATCCTGCAGTACATTTACCACAGATGTTACAGCTGGGCCTGTAGTCTGGATACAAGATGAGATACGGCAGGACATGGAGGTATACAGGTTCTGTATGGTATCCTGCAGTACATTTACCACAGATGTTACAGCTGGGCCTGTAGTCTGGATACAAGATGAGATACGGCAGGACATGGAGGTATACAGGTTCTGTATGGTATCCTGCAGTACATTTACCACAGATGTTACAGCTGGGCCTGTAGTCTGGATACAAGATGAGATACGGCAGGACATGGAGGTATACAGGTTCTGTATGGTATCCTGCAGTACATTTACCACAGATGTTACAGCTGGGCCTGTAGTCTGGATACAAGATGAGATACGGCAGGACATGGAGGTATACAGGTTCTGTATGGTATCCTGCAGTACATTTACCACAGATGTTACAGCTGGGCCTGTAGTCTGGATACAAGATGAGATACGGCAGGACATGGAGGTATACAGGTTCTGTATGGTATCCTGCAGTACATTTACCACAGATGTTACAGCTGGGCCTGTAGCCTGGATACAAGATGAGATACGGCAGGACATGGAGGTATACAGGTTCTGTATGGTATCCTGCAGTACATTTACCACAGATGTTACAGCTGGGCCTGTAGTCTGGATACAAGATGAGATACGGCAGGACATGGAGGTATACAGGTTCTGTATGGTATCCTGCAGTACATTTACCACAGATGTTACAGCTGGGCCTGTAGTCTGGATACAAGATGAGATACGGCAGGACATGGAGGTATACAGGTTCTGTATGGTATCCTGCAGTACATTTACCACAGATGTTACAGCTGGGCCTGTAGTCTGGATACAAGATGAGATACGGCAGGACATGGAGGTATACAGGTTCTGTATGGTATCCTGCAGTACATTTACCACAGATGTTACAGCTGGGCCTGTAGTCTGGATACAAGATGAGATACGGCAGGACATGGAGGTATACAGGTTCTGTATGGTATCCTGCAGTACATTTACCACAGATGTTACAGCTGGGCCTGTAGCCTGGATACAAGATGAGATACGGCAGGACATGGAGGTATACAGGTTCTGTATGGTATCCTGCAGTACATTTACCACAGATGTTACAGCTGGGCCTGTAGTCTGGATACAAGATGAGATACGGCAGGACATGGAGGTATACAGGTTCTGTATGGTATCCTGCAGTACATTTACCACAGATGTTACAGCTGGGCCTGTAGTCTGGATACAAGATGAGATACGGCAGGACATGGAGGTATACAGGTTCTGTATGGTATCCTGCAGTACATTTACCACAGATGTTACAGCTGGGCCTGTAGTCTGGATACAAGATGAGATACGGCAGGACATGGAGGTATACAGGTTCTGTATGGTATCCTGCAGTACATTTACCACAGATGTTACAGCTGGGCCTGTAGTCTGGATACAAGATGAGATACGGCAGGACATGGAGGTATACAGGTTCTGTATGGTATCCTGCAGTACATTTACCACAGATGTTACAGCTGGGCCTGTAGCCTGGATACAAGATGAGATACGGCAGGACATGGAGGTATACAGGTTCTGTATGGTATCCTGCAGTACATTTACCACAGATGTTACAGCTGGGCCTGTAGTCTGGATACAAGATGAGATACGGCAGGACATGGAGGTATACAGGTTCTGTATGGTATCCTGCAGTACATTTACCACAGATGTTACAGCTGGGCCTGTAGTCTGGATACAAGATGAGATACGGCAGGACATGGAGGTATACAGGTTCTGTATGGTATCCTGCAGTACATTTACCACAGATGTTACAGCTGGGCCTGTAGTCTGGATACAAGATGAGATACGGCAGGACATGGAGGTATACAGGTTCTGTATGGTATCCTGCAGTACATTTACCACAGATGTTACAGCTGGGCCTGTAGTCTGGATACAAGATGAGATACGGCAGGACATGGAGGTATACAGGTTCTGTATGGTATCCTGCAGTACATTTACCACAGATGTTACAGCTGGGCCTGTAGTCTGGATACAAGATGAGATACGGCAGGACATGGAGGTATACAGGTTCTGTATGGTATCCTGCAGTACATTTACCACAGATGTTACAGCTGGGCCTGTAGTCTGGATACAAGATGAGATACGGCAGGACATGGAGGTATACAGGTTCTGTATGGTATCCTGCAGTACATTTACCACAGATGTTACAGCTGGGCCTGTAGTCTGGATACAAGATGAGATACGGCAGGACATGGAGGTATACAGGTTCTGTATGGTATCCTGCAGTACATTTACCACAGATGTTACAGCTGGGCCTGTAGTCTGGATACAAGATGAGATACGGCAGGACATGGAGGTATACAGGTTCTGTATGGTATCCTGCAGTACATTTACCACAGATGTTACAGCTGGGCCTGTAGCCTGGATACAAGATGAGATACGGCAGGACATGGAGGTATACAGGTTCTGTATGGTATCCTGCAGTACATTTACCACAGATGTTACAGCTGGGCCTGTAGTCTGGATACAAGATGAGATACGGCAGGACATGGAGGTATACAGGTTCTGTATGGTATCCTGCAGTACATTTACCACAGATGTTACAGCTGGGCCTGTAGTCTGGATACAAGATGAGATACGGCAGGACATGGAGGTATACAGGTTCTGTATGGTATCCTGCAGTACATTTACCACAGATGTTACAGCTGGGCCTGTAGTCTGGATACAAGATGAGATACGGCAGGACATGGAGGTATACAGGTTCTGTATGGTATCCTGCAGTACATTTACCACAGATGTTACAGCTGGGCCTGTAGCCTGGATACAAGATGAGATACGGCAGGACATGGAGGTATACAGGTTCTGTATGGTATCCTGCAGTACATTTACCACAGATGTTACAGCTGGGCCTGTAGTCTGGATACAAGATGAGATACGGCAGGACATGGAGGTATACAGGTTCTGTATGGTATCCTGCAGTACATTTACCACAGATGTTACAGCTGGGCCTGTAGTCTGGATACAAGATGAGATACGGCAGGACATGGAGGTATACAGGTTCTGTATGGTATCCTGCAGTACATTTACCACAGATGTTACAGCTGGGCCTGTAGTCTGGATACAAGATGAGATACGGCAGGACATGGAGGTATACAGGTTCTGTATGGTATCCTGCAGTACATTTACCACAGATGTTACAGCTGGGCCTGTAGTCTGGATACAAGATGAGATACGGCAGGACATGGAGGTATACAGGTTCTGTATGGTATCCTGCAGTACATTTACCACAGATGTTACAGCTGGGCCTGTAGCCTGGATACAAGATGAGATACGGCAGGACATGGAGGTATACAGGTTCTGTATGGTATCCTGCAGTACATTTACCACAGATGTTACAGCTGGGCCTGTAGTCTGGATACAAGATGAGATACGGCAGGACATGGAGGTATACAGGTTCTGTATGGTATCCTGCAGTACATTTACCACAGATGTTACAGCTGGGCCTGTAGTCTGGATACAAGATGAGATACGGCAGGACATGGAGGTATACAGGTTCTGTATGGTATCCTGCAGTACATTTACCACAGATGTTACAGCTGGGCCTGTAGTCTGGATACAAGATGAGATACGGCAGGACATGGAGGTATACAGGTTCTGTATGGTATCCTGCAGTACATTTACCACAGATGTTACAGCTGGGCCTGTAGTCTGGATACAAGATGAGATACGGCAGGACATGGAGGTATACAGGTTCTGTATGGTATCCTGCAGTACATTTACCACAGATGTTACAGCTGGGCCTGTAGCCTGGATACAAGATGAGATACGGCAGGACATGGAGGTATACAGGTTCTGTATGGTATCCTGCAGTACATTTACCACAGATGTTACAGCTGGGCCTGTAGTCTGGATACAAGATGAGATACGGCAGGACATGGAGGTATACAGGTTCTGTATGGTATCCTGCAGTACATTTACCACAGATGTTACAGCTGGGCCTGTAGTCTGGATACAAGATGAGATACGGCAGGACATGGAGGTATACAGGTTCTGTATGGTATCCTGCAGTACATTTACCACAGATGTTACAGCTGGGCCTGTAGTCTGGATACAAGATGAGATACGGCAGGACATGGAGGTATACAGGTTCTGTATGGTATCCTGCAGTACATTTACCACAGATGTTACAGCTGGGCCTGTAGTCTGGATACAAGATGAGATACGGCAGGACATGGAGGTATACAGGTTCTGTATGGTATCCTGCAGTACATTTACCACAGATGTTACAGCTGGGCCTGTAGTCTGGATACAAGATGAGATACGGCAGGACATGGAGGTATACAGGTTCTGTATGGTATCCTGCAGTACATTTACCACAGATGTTACAGCTGGGCCTGTAGTCTGGATACAAGATGAGATACGGCAGGACATGGAGGTATACAGGTTCTGTATGGTATCCTGCAGTACATTTACCACAGATGTTACAGCTGGGCCTGTAGTCTGGATACAAGATGAGATACGGCAGGACATGGAGGTATACAGGTTCTGTATGGTATCCTGCAGTACATTTACCACAGATGTTACAGCTGGGCCTGTAGTCTGGATACAAGATGAGATACGGCAGGACATGGAGGTATACAGGTTCTGTATGGTATCCTGCAGTACATTTACCACAGATGTTACAGCTGGGCCTGTAGTCTGGATACAAGATGAGATACGGCAGGACATGGAGGTATACAGGTTCTGTATGGTATCCTGCAGTACATTTACCACAGATGTTACAGCTGGGCCTGTAGTCTGGATACAAGATGAGATACGGCAGGACATGGAGGTATACAGGTTCTGTATGGTATCCTGCAGTACATTTACCACAGATGTTACAGCTGGGCCTGTAGTCTGGATACAAGATGAGATACGGCAGGACATGGAGGTATACAGGTTCTGTATGGTATCCTGCAGTACATTTACCACAGATGTTACAGCTGGGCCTGTAGTCTGGATACAAGATGAGATACGGCAGGACATGGAGGTATACAGGTTCTGTATGGTATCCTGCAGTACATTTACCACAGATGTTACAGCTGGGCCTGTAGTCTGGATACAAGATGAGATACGGCAGGACATGGAGGTATACAGGTTCTGTATGGTATCCTGCAGTACATTTACCACAGATGTTACAGCTGGGCCTGTAGTCTGGATACAAGATGAGATACGGCAGGACATGGAGGTATACAGGTTCTGTATGGTATCCTGCAGTACATTTACCACAGATGTTACAGCTGGGCCTGTAGTCTGGATACAAGATGAGATACGGCAGGACATGGAGGTATACAGGTTCTGTATGGTATCCTGCAGTACATTTACCACAGATGTTACAGCTGGGCCTGTAGTCTGGATACAAGATGAGATACGGCAGGACATGGAGGTATACAGGTTCTGTATGGTATCCTGCAGTACATTTACCACAGATGTTACAGCTGGGCCTGTAGTCTGGATACAAGATGAGATACGGCAGGACATGGAGGTATACAGGTTCTGTATGGTATCCTGCAGTACATTTACCACAGATGTTACAGCTGGGCCTGTAGCCTGGATACAAGATGAGATACGGCAGGACATGGAGGTATACAGGTTCTGTATGGTATCCTGCAGTACATTTACCACAGATGTTACAGCTGGGCCTGTAGTCTGGATACAAGATGAGATACGGCAGGACATGGAGGTATACAGGTTCTGTATGGTATCCTGCAGTACATTTACCACAGATGTTACAGCTGGGCCTGTAGTCTGGATACAAGATGAGATACGGCAGGACATGGAGGTATACAGGTTCTGTATGGTATCCTGCAGTACATTTACCACAGATGTTACAGCTGGGCCTGTAGTCTGGATACAAGATGAGATACGGCAGGACATGGAGGTATACAGGTTCTGTATGGTATCCTGCAGTACATTTACCACAGATGTTACAGCTGGGCCTGTAGCCTGGATACAAGATGAGATACGGCAGGACATGGAGGTATACAGGTTCTGTATGGTATCCTGCAGTACATTTACCACAGATGTTACAGCTGGGCCTGTAGTCTGGATACAAGATGAGATACGGCAGGACATGGAGGTATACAGGTTCTGTATGGTATCCTGCAGTACATTTACCACAGATGTTACAGCTGGCCTGTAGTCTGGATACAAGATGAGATACGGCAGGACATGGAGGTATACAGGTTCTGTATGGTATCCTGCAGTACATTTACCACAGATGTTACAGCTGGGCCTGTAGTCTGGATACAAGATGAGATACGGCAGGACATGGAGGTATACAGGTTCTGTATGGTATCCTGCAGTACATTTACCACAGATGTTACAGCTGGGCCTGTAGTCTGGATACAAGATGAGATACGGCAGGACATGGAGGTATACAGGTTCTGTATGGTATCCTGCAGTACATTTACCACAGATGTTACAGCTGGGCCTGTAGCCTGGATACAAGATGAGATACGGCAGGACATGGAGGTATACAGGTTCTGTATGGTATCCTGCAGTACATTTACCACAGATGTTACAGCTGGGCCTGTAGTCTGGATACAAGATGAGATACGGCAGGACATGGAGGTATACAGGTTCTGTATGGTATCCTGCAGTACATTTACCACAGATGTTACAGCTGGGCCTGTAGTCTGGATACAAGATGAGATACGGCAGGACATGGAGGTATACAGGTTCTGTATGGTATCCTGCAGTACATTTACCACAGATGTTACAGCTGGGCCTGTAGTCTGGATACAAGATGAGATACGGCAGGACATGGAGGTATACAGGTTCTGTATGGTATCCTGCAGTACATTTACCACAGATGTTACAGCTGGGCCTGTAGTCTGGATACAAGATGAGATACGGCAGGACATGGAGGTATACAGGTTCTGTATGGTATCCTGCAGTACATTTACCACAGATGTTACAGCTGGGCCTGTAGTCTGGATACAAGATGAGATACGGCAGGACATGGAGGTATACAGGTTCTGTATGGTATCCTGCAGTACATTTACCACAGATGTTACAGCTGGGCCTGTAGTCTGGATACAAGATGAGATACGGCAGGACATGGAGGTATACAGGTTCTGTATGGTATCCTGCAGTACATTTACCACAGATGTTACAGCTGGGCCTGTAGTCTGGATACAAGATGAGATACGGCAGGACATGGAGGTATACAGGTTCTGTATGGTATCCTGCAGTACATTTACCACAGATGTTACAGCTGGGCCTGTAGTCTGGATACAAGATGAGATACGGCAGGACATGGAGGTATACAGGTTCTGTATGGTATCCTGCAGTACATTTACCACAGATGTTACAGCTGGGCCTGTAGTCTGGATACAAGATGAGATACGGCAGGACATGGAGGTATACAGGTTCTGTATGGTATCCTGCAGTACATTTACCACAGATGTTACAGCTGGGCCTGTAGTCTGGATACAAGATGAGATACGGCAGGACATGGAGGTATACAGGTTCTGTATGGTATCCTGCAGTACATTTACCACAGATGTTACAGCTGGGCCTGTAGTCTGGATACAAGATGAGATACGGCAGGACATGGAGGTATACAGGTTCTGTATGGTATCCTGCAGTACATTTACCACAGATGTTACAGCTGGGCCTGTAGCCTGGATACAAGATGAGATACGGCAGGACATGGAGGTATACAGGTTCTGTATGGTATCCTGCAGTACATTTACCACAGATGTTACAGCTGGGCCTGTAGTCTGGATACAAGATGAGATACGGCAGGACATGGAGGTATACAGGTTCTGTATGGTATCCTGCAGTACATTTACCACAGATGTTACAGCTGGGCCTGTAGTCTGGATACAAGATGAGATACGGCAGGACATGGAGGTATACAGGTTCTGTATGGTATCCTGCAGTACATTTACCACAGATGTTACAGCTGGGCCTGTAGTCTGGATACAGATGAGATACGGCAGGACATGGAGGTATACAGGTTCTGTATGGTATCCTGCAGTACATTTACCACAGATGTTACAGCTGGGCCTGTAGTCTGGATACAAGATGAGATACGGCAGGACATGGAGGTATACAGGTTCTGTATGGTATCCTGCAGTACATTTACCACAGATGTTACAGCTGGGCCTGTAGTCTGGATACAAGATGAGATACGGCAGGACATGGAGGTATACAGGTTCTGTATGGTATCCTGCAGTACATTTACCACAGATGTTACAGCTGGGCCTGTAGTCTGGATACAAGATGAGATACGGCAGGACATGGAGGTATACAGGTTCTGTATGGTATCCTGCAGTACATTTACCACAGATGTTACAGCTGGGCCTGTAGTCTGGATACAAGATGAGATACGGCAGGACATGGAGGTATACAGGTTCTGTATGGTATCCTGCAGTACATTTACCACAGATGTTACAGCTGGGCCTGTAGTCTGGATACAAGATGAGATACGGCAGGACATGGAGGTATACAGGTTCTGTATGGTATCCTGCAGTACATTTACCACAGATGTTACAGCTGGGCCTGTAGTCTGGATACAAGATGAGATACGGCAGGACATGGAGGTATACAGGTTCTGTATGGTATCCTGCAGTACATTTACCACAGATGTTACAGCTGGGCCTGTAGTCTGGATACAAGATGAGATACGGCAGGACATGGAGGTATACAGGTTCTGTATGGTATCCTGCAGTACATTTACCACAGATGTTACAGCTGGGCCTGTAGTCTGGATACAAGATGAGATACGGCAGGACATGGAGGTATACAGGTTCTGTATGGTATCCTGCAGTACATTTACCACAGATGTTACAGCTGGGCCTGTAGTCTGGATACAAGATGAGATACGGCAGGACATGGAGGTATACAGGTTCTGTATGGTATCCTGCAGTACATTTACCACAGATGTTACAGCTGGGCCTGTAGCCTGGATACAAGATGAGATACGGCAGGACATGGAGGTATACAGGTTCTGTATGGTATCCTGCAGTACATTTACCACAGATGTTACAGCTGGGCCTGTAGTCTGGATACAAGATGAGATACGGCAGGACATGGAGGTATACAGGTTCTGTATGGTATCCTGCAGTACATTTACCACAGATGTTACAGCTGGGCCTGTAGTCTGGATACAAGATGAGATACGGCAGGACATGGAGGTATACAGGTTCTGTATGGTATCCTGCAGTACATTTACCACAGATGTTACAGCTGGGCCTGTAGTCTGGATACAAGATGAGATACGGCAGGACATGGAGGTATACAGGTTCTGTATGGTATCCTGCAGTACATTTACCACAGATGTTACAGCTGGGCCTGTAGTCTGGATACAAGATGAGATACGGCAGGACATGGAGGTATACAGGTTCTGTATGGTATCCTGCAGTACATTTACCACAGATGTTACAGCTGGGCCTGTAGTCTGGATACAAGATGAGATATACGGCAGGACATGGAGGTATACAGGTTCTGTATGGTATCCTGCAGTACATTTACCACAGATGTTACAGCTGGGCCTGTAGTCTGGATACAAGATGAGATACGGCAGGACATGGAGGTATACAGGTTCTGTATGGTATCCTGCAGTACATTTACCACAGATGTTACAGCTGGGCCTGTAGTCTGGATACAAGATGAGATACGGCAGGACATGGAGGTATACAGGTTCTGTATGGTATCCTGCAGTACATTTACCACAGATGTTACAGCTGGGCCTGTAGTCTGGATACAAGATGAGATACGGCAGGACATGGAGGTATACAGGTTCTGTATGGTATCCTGCAGTACATTTACCACAGATGTTACAGCTGGGCCTGTAGTCTGGATACAAGATGAGATACGGCAGGACATGGAGGTATACAGGTTCTGTATGGTATCCTGCAGTACATTTACCACAGATGTTACAGCTGGGCCTGTAGCCTGGATACAAGATGAGATACGGCAGGACATGGAGGTATACAGGTTCTGTATGGTATCCTGCAGTACATTTACCACAGATGTTACAGCTGGGCCTGTAGTCTGGATACAAGATGAGATACGGCAGGACATGGAGGTATACAGGTTCTGTATGGTATCCTGCAGTACATTTACCACAGATGTTACAGCTGGGCCTGTAGCCTGGATACAAGATGAGATACGGCAGGACATGGAGGTATACAGGTTCTGTATGGTATCCTGCAGTACATTTACCACAGATGTTACAGCTGGGCCTGTAGTCTGGATACAAGATGAGATACGGCAGGACATGGAGGTATACAGGTTCTGTATGGTATCCTGCAGTACATTTACCACAGATGTTACAGCTGGGCCTGTAGTCTGGATACAAGATGAGATACGGCAGGACATGGAGGTATACAGGTTCTGTATGGTATCCTGCAGTACATTTACCACAGATGTTACAGCTGGGCCTGTAGTCTGGATACAAGATGAGATACGGCAGGACATGGAGGTATACAGGTTCTGTATGGTATCCTGCAGTACATTTACCACAGATGTTACAGCTGGGCCTGTAGTCTGGATACAAGATGAGATACGGCAGGACATGGAGGTATACAGGTTCTGTATGGTATCCTGCAGTACATTTACCACAGATGTTACAGCTGGGCCTGTAGTCTGGATACAAGATGAGATACGGCAGGACATGGAGGTATACAGGTTCTGTATGGTATCCTGCAGTACATTTACCACAGATGTTACAGCTGGGCCTGTAGTCTGGATACAAGATGAGATACGGCAGGACATGGAGGTATACAGGTTCTGTATGGTATCCTGCAGTACATTTACCACAGATGTTACAGCTGGGCCTGTAGTCTGGATACAAGATGAGATACGGCAGGACATGGAGGTATACAGGTTCTGTATGGTATCCTGCAGTACATTTACCACAGATGTTACAGCTGGGCCTGTAGTCTGGATACAAGATGAGATACGGCAGGACATGGAGGTATACAGGTTCTGTATGGTATCCTGCAGTACATTTACCACAGATGTTACAGCTGGGCCTGTAGTCTGGATACAAGATGAGATACGGCAGGACATGGAGGTATACAGGTTCTGTATGGTATCCTGCAGTACATTTACCACAGATGTTACAGCTGGGCCTGTAGCCTGGATACAAGATGAGATACGGCAGGACATGGAGGTATACAGGTTCTGTATGGTATCCTGCAGTACATTTACCACAGATGTTACAGCTGGGCCTGTAGTCTGGATACAAGATGAGATACGGCAGGACATGGAGGTATACAGGTTCTGTATGGTATCCTGCAGTACATTTACCACAGATGTTACAGCTGGGCCTGTAGTCTGGATACAAGATGAGATACGGCAGGACATGGAGGTATACAGGTTCTGTATGGTATCCTGCAGTACATTTACCACAGATGTTACAGCTGGGCCTGTAGTCTGGATACAAGATGAGATACGGCAGGACATGGAGGTATACAGGTTCTGTATGGTATCCTGCAGTACATTTACCACAGATGTTACAGCTGGGCCTGTAGTCTGGATACAAGATGAGATACGGCAGGACATGGAGGTATACAGGTTCTGTATGGTATCCTGCAGTACATTTACCACAGATGTTACAGCTGGGCCTGTAGTCTGGATACAAGATGAGATACGGCAGGACATGGAGGTATACAGGTTCTGTATGGTATCCTGCAGTACATTTACCACAGATGTTACAGCTGGGCCTGTAGTCTGGATACAAGATGAGATACGGCAGGACATGGAGGTATACAGGTCTGTATGGTATCCTGCAGTACATTTACCACAGATGTTACAGCTGGGCCTGTAGTCTGGATACAAGATGAGATACGGCAGGACATGGAGGTATACAGGTTCTGTATGGTATCCTGCAGTACATTTACCACAGATGTTACAGCTGGGCCTGTAGTCTGGATACAAGATGAGATACGGCAGGACATGGAGGTATACAGGTTCTGTATGGTATCCTGCAGTACATTTACCACAGATGTTACAGCTGGGCCTGTAGTCTGGATACAAGATGAGATACGGCAGGACATGGAGGTATACAGGTTCTGTATGGTATCCTGCAGTACATTTACCACAGATGTTACAGCTGGGCCTGTAGTCTGGATACAAGATGAGATACGGCAGGACATGGAGGTATACAGGTTCTGTATGGTATCCTGCAGTACATTTACCACAGATGTTACAGCTGGGCCTGTAGTCTGGATACAAGATGAGATACGGCAGGACATGGAGGTATACAGGTTCTGTATGGTATCCTGCAGTACATTTACCACAGATGTTACAGCTGGGCCTGTAGCCTGGATACAAGATGAGATACGGCAGGACATGGAGGTATACAGGTTCTGTATGGTATCCTGCAGTACATTTACCACAGATGTTACAGCTGGGCCTGTAGTCTGGATACAAGATGAGATACGGCAGGACATGGAGGTATACAGGTTCTGTATGGTATCCTGCAGTACATTTACCACAGATGTTACAGCTGGGCCTGTAGTCTGGATACAAGATGAGATACGGCAGGACATGGAGGTATACAGGTTCTGTATGGTATCCTGCAGTACATTTACCACAGATGTTACAGCTGGGCCTGTAGCCTGGATACAAGATGAGATACGGCAGGACATGGAGGTATACAGGTTCTGTATGGTATCCTGCAGTACATTTACCACAGATGTTACAGCTGGGCCTGTAGTCTGGATACAAGATGAGATACGGCAGGACATGGAGGTATACAGGTTCTGTATGGTATCCTGCAGTACATTTACCACAGATGTTACAGCTGGGCCTGTAGTCTGGATACAAGATGAGATACGGCAGGACATGGAGGTATACAGGTTCTGTATGGTATCCTGCAGTACATTTACCACAGATGTTACAGCTGGGCCTGTATTCTGGATACAAGATGAGATATGGCAGGACATGAAGCTATACAGGTTCTGTATGGTATCCTGCAGTACATTTACCACAGATGTTACAGCTGAGCCTGTAGCCTGGATACAAGATGAGATACGGCAGGACATGGAGGTATACAGGTTCTGTATGGTATCCTGCAGTACATTTACCACAGATGTTACAGCTGGACCTGTAGTCTGGATACAAGATGAGATACGGCAGGACATGGAGGTACACAGGTTCTGTATGGTATCCTGCAGTACATTTACCACAGATGTTACAGCTGGGCCTGTAGTCTGGATACAAGATGAGATACGGCAGGACATGGAGGTATACAGGTTCTGTATGGTATCTACAGTACATTTACCACAGATGTTACAGCTGAGCCTGTAGCCTGGATACAAGATGAGATACAGCAGGACATGGAGGTATACAGGTTCTGTATGGTATCCTGCAGTACATTTAACACAGATGTTACAGCTGGACCTGTAGTCTGGATACAAGATGAGATACGGCAGGACATGGAGGTATACAGGTTCTGTATGGTATCCTGCAGTACATTTAACACAGATGTTACAGCTGGGCCTGTATTCTGGATACAAGATGAGATATGGCAGGACATGAAGGTATACAGGTTCTCTATGGTATCCTGCAGTACATTTACCACAGATGTTACAGCTGGGCCTGTAGTCTGGATACAAGATGAGATACGGCAGGACATGGAGGTATACAGGCTCTGTATGGTATCCTGCAGTACATTTACCACAGATGTTACAGCTGGGCCTGTAGTCTGGATACAAGATGAGATACGGCAGGACATGGAGGTATACAGGCTCTGTATGGTATCCTGCAGTACATTTACCACAGATGTTACAGCCAGGGCTGTAGTCTGGATAAAAGATGAGCTACGGCAGGACATGGAGGTATACAGGTTCTGTATGGTATCCTGCAGTACATTTACCACAGATGTTACAGCTGGGCCTGTAGTCTGGATAAAAGATGAGATACGGCAGGACATGGAGGTATACAGGCTCTGTATGGTATCCTGCAGTACATTTACCACACATTTTACAGCTGGGCCTGTAGCCTGGATACAAAATGAGATACAGCAGGACATGGAGGTATACTGGTTCTGTATGGTATCCTGCAGTACATTTAACACAGATGTTACAGCTGGGCCTGTAGTCTGGATAAAAGATGAGATACGGCAGGACATGGAGGTATACAGGTTCTGTATGGTATCCTGCAGTACATTTACCACAGATGTTACAGCTGGGCCTGTAGTCTGGATACAAGATGAGATACGGCAGGATATGGAGGTATACAGGCTCTGTATGGTATCCTGCAGTACATTTACCACAGATGTTACAGCTGGGCCTGTAGTCTGGATAAAAGATGAGATACGGCAGGACATGGAGGTATACAGGCTCTGTATGGTATCCTGCAGTACATTTACCACACATTTTACAGCTGGGCCTGTAGTCTGGATACAAGATGAGATACGGCAGGACATGGAGGTATACAGGCTCTGTATGGTATCCTGCACTACATTTACCACAGATGTTACAGCCGGGCCTGTAGCCTGGATACAAAATGAGATACAGCAGGACATGGAGGTATACAGGTTCTGTATGGTATCCTGCAGTACATTTAACACAGATGTTACAGCTGGGCCTGTAGTCTGGATAAAAGATGAGATACGGCAGGACATGGAGGTATACAGGTTCTGTATGGTATCCTGCAGTACATTTACCACAGATGTTACAGCTGGGCCTGTAGCCTGGATACAAGATGAGATACAGCAGGACATGGAGGTATACAGGTTCTGTATGGTATCCTGCAGTACATTTACCACAGATGTTACAGCTGGGCCTGTAGTCTGGATACAAGATGAGATACGGCAGGACATGGAGGTATACAGGCTCTGTATGGTATCCTGCAGTACATTTACCACAGATGTTACAGCCAGGGCTGTAGTCTGGATAAAAGATGAGATATGGCAGGACATGGAGGTATACAGGTTCTGTATGGTATCCTGCAGTACATTTACCACAGATGTTACAGCTGGGCCTGTAGTCTGGATAAAAGATGAGATACGGCAGGACATGGAGGTATACAGGCTCTGTATGGTATCCTGCAGTACATTTACCACACATTTTACAGCTGGGCCTGTAGCCTGGATACAAAATGAGATACAGCAGGACATGGAGGTATACAGGTTCTGTATGGTATCCTGCAATACATTTACCACAGATGTTACAGCTGTGCCTGTAGCCTGGATACAAGATGAGATACGGCAGGACATGGAGGTATACAGGTTCTTTATGGTATCCTGCAGTACATTTACCACAGATGTTACAGCTGTGCCTGTAGCCTGGATACAAGATGAGATACGGCAGGACATGGAGGTATACAGGTTCTTTATGGTATCCTGCAGTACATTTACCACAGATGTTACAGCCAGGCCTGTAGTCTGGATACAAGATGAGATACGGCAGGACATGGAGGTATACAGGATCTGTATGGTATCCTGCAGTACAGTTACCACATATGTTACAGCTGGGCCTGTAGTCTGGATACAAGATGAGATACGGCAGGACATGGAGGTATACAGATTCTGTGTGGTATCCTGCAGTACATTTACCACACATGTTACAACTGGGCCTGTAGCCTGGATACAAGATGAGATACGGCAGGACATGGAGGTATACAGGTTCTGTATGGTATCCTGCAGTACATTTACCACTGATGTTACAGCTGGACCTTTAGTCTGGATACAAGATGAGATACAGCAGGACATGGAGGTATACAGGTTCTGTATGGTATCCTGCAGTACATTTATCACAGATGTTACAGCCAGGCCTGTAGTCTGGATACAAGATGAGATACGGCAGGACATGGAGGTATACAGGTTCTGTATGGTATCCTGCAGTACATTTACCACTGATGTTACAGCCAGGCCTGTAGTCTGGATACAAGATGAGATACGGCAGGACATGGAGGTATACAGGTTCTGTATGGTATCCTGCAGTACATTTACCACTGATGTTACAGCTGGACCTGTAGTCTGGATACAAGATGAGATACGGCAGGACATGGAGGTATACAGGTTCTGTATGGTATCCTGCAGTACATTTACCACTGATGTTACAGCTGGACCTGTAGTCTGGATACAAGATGAGATACGGCAGGACATGGAGGTATACAGGTTCTGTATGGTATCCTGCAGTAGATTTACCACAGATGTTACAGCTAGGCCTGTAGCCTGGATATAAGATGAGATACGGCAGGACATGGAGATATACAGGCTCTGTATGGTATCCTGCAGTACATTTACCACAGATGTTACAGCCGGGCCTGTAGTCTGGATACAAGATAAGATACGGCAGGACATGGAGGTATACAGGTTCTGTATGGTATCCTGTAGTACATTTACCACAGATGTTACAGCTGGGCCTGTAGTCTGGATACAAGATGAGATACGGCAGGACGTGGAGGTATACAGGATCTGTAAGGTATCCTGCAGTACATTTACCACAGATGTTACAGCTGGGCCTGTAGTCTGGATACAAGAAGAGATACGGCAGGACGTGGAGGTATACAGGTTCTGTATGGTATCCTGCAGTACATTTACCACTGATGTTACAGCTGGACCTTTAGTCTGGATACAAGATGAGATACAGCAGGACATGGAGGTATACAGGTTCTTTATGGTATCCTGCAGTACATTTACCACAGATGTTACAGCCAGGCCTGTAGTCTGGATACAAGATGAGATATGGCAGGACATGGAGGTATACAGGTTCTGTATGGTATCCTGCAGTACATTTATCACAGATGTTACAGCCAGGCCTGTAGTCTGGATACAAGATGAGATACGGCAGGACATGGAGGTATACAGGTTCTGTATGGTATCCTGCAGTACATTTACCACTGATGTTACAGCTGGACCTGTAGTCTGGATACAAGATGAGATACGGCAGGACATGGAGGTATACAGGTTCTGTATGGTATCCTGCAGTACATTTACCACTGATGTTACAGCTGGACCTGTAGTCTGGATACAAGATGAGATATGGCAGGACATGGAGGTATACAGGATCTGTATGGTATCCTGCAGTACAGTTACCACACATGTTACAGCTGGGCCTGTAGCCTGGATACAAGATGAGATACGGCAGGACATGGAGGTATACAGGTTCTGTATGGTATCTTGCAGTACATTTACCACACATGTTAGAACTGGTCCTGTAGCCTGGATACAAGATGAGATACGGCAGGACATGGCGTTATACAGGTTCTGTATGGTATCCTGCAGTACATTTACCACAGATGTTACCGCTGGACCTGTAGCCTGGATATAAGATGAGATACGGCAGGACATGGAGGTATACAGGTTCTGTATGGTATCCTGCAGTACATTTACCACAGATGTTACAGCCGGGCCTGTAGCCTGGATACAAGATGAGATACGGCAGGACATGGAGGTATACAGGTTCTGTATGGTATCCTGCAGTACATTTACCACAGATGTTACAGCTAGGCCTGTAGCCTGGATACAAGATGAGATACGGCAGGACATGGCGTTATACAGGATCTGTATGGTATCCTGCAGTACAGTTACCACAGATGTTACAGCTGGACCTGTAGTCTGGATACAAGATGAGATACAGCAGGACATGGAGGTATACAAGTTCTGTATGGTATCCTGCAGTACATTTACCACTGATGTTACAGCCAGGCCTGTAGTCTGGATACAAGATGAGATACGGCAGGACATGGAGGTATACAGGCTCTGTATGGTATCCTGCATTACATTTACCACAGATGTTACAGCTGTGCCTGTAGCCTGGATACAAGATGAGATACGGCAGGACATGGAGGTATACAGGTTCTTTATGGTATCCTGCAGTACATTTACCACAGATGTTACAGCCAGGCCTGTAGTCTGGATACAAGATGAGATACGGCAGGACATGGAGGTATACAGGATCTGTATGGTATCCTGCAGTACAGTTACCACACATGTTACAGCTGGGCCTGTAGTCTGGATACAAGATGAGATACGGCAGGACATGGAGGTATACAGATTCTGTGTGGTATCCTGCAGTACATTTACCACACATGTTTCAACTGGGCCTGTAGCCTGGATACAAGATGAGATACGGCAGGACATGGAGGTATACAGGTTCTGTATGGTATCCTGCAGTACATTTACCACTGATGTTACAGCTGGACCTTTAGTCTGGATACAAGATGAGATACAGCAGGACATGGAGGTATACAGGTTCTTTATGGTATCCTGCAGTACATTTACCACAGATGTTACAGCTGGGCCTGTAGTCTGGATACAAGATGAGATACGGCAGGACATGGAGGTATAGAGGTTCTGTATGGTATCCTGCAGTACATTTATCACAGATGTTACAGCCAGGCCTGTAGTCTGGATACAAGATGAGATACGGCAGGACATGGAGGTATACAGGTTCTGTATGGTATCCTGCAGTACATTTACCACTGATGTTACAGCCAGGCCTGTAGTCTGGATACAAGATGAGATACGGCAGGACATGGAGGTATACAGGTTCTGTATGGTATCCTGCAGTACATTTACCACTGATGTTACAGCTGGACCTGTAGTCTGGATACAAGATGAGATACGGCAGGACATGGAGGTATACAGGTTCTGTATGGTATCCTGCAGTACATTTACCACTGATGTTACAGCTGGACCTGTAGTCTGGATACAAGATGAGATACGGCAGGACATGGAGGTATACAGGTTCTGTATGGTATCCTGCAGTAGATTTACCACAGATGTTACAGCTAGGCCTGTAGCCTGGATACAAGATGAGATACGGCAGGACATGGAGGTATACAGGCTCTGTATGGTATCCTGCAGTACATTTACCACAGATGTTACAGCCGGGCCTGTAGTCTGGATACAAGATAAGATACGGCAGGACATGGAGGTATACAGGTTCTGTATGGTATCCTGTAGTACATTTACCACAGATGTTACAGCTGGGCCTGTAGTCTGGATACAAGATGAGATACGGCAGGACGTGAAGGTATACAGGATCTGTATGGTATCCTGCAGTACATTTACCACAGATGTTACAGCTGGGCCTGTAGTCTGGATACAAGAAGAGATACGGCAGGACGTGGAGGTATACAGGTTCTGTATGGTATCCTGCAGTACATTTACCACTGATGTTACAGCTGGACCTTTAGTCTGGATACAAGATGAGATACAGCAGGACATGGAGGTATACAGGTTCTTTATGGTATCCTGCAGTACATTTACCACAGATGTTACAGCCAGGCCTGTAGTCTGGATACAAGATGAGATATGGTAGGACATGGAGGTATACAGGTTCTGTATGGTATCCTGCAGTACATTTATCACAGATGTTACAGCCAGGCCTGTAGTCTGGATACAAGATGAGATACGGCAGGACATGGAGGTATACAGGTTCTGTATGGTATCCTGCAGTACATTTACCACTGATGTTACAGCTGGACCTGTAGTCTGGATACAAGATGAGATACGGCAGGACATGGAGGTATACAGGTTCTGTATGGTATCCTGCAGTACATTTACCACTGATGTTACAGCTGGACCTGTAGTCTGGATACAAGATGAGATATGGCAGGACATGGAGGTATACAGGATCTGTATGGTATCCTGCAGTACAGTTACCACACATGTTACAGCTGGGCCTGTAGCCTGGATACAAGATGAGATACGGCAGGACATGGAGGTATACAGGTTCTGTATGGTATCTTGCAGTACATTTACCACACATGTTAGAACTGGGCCTGTAGCCTGGATACAAGATGAGATACGGCAGGACATGGCGTTATACAGGTTCTGTATGGTATCCTGCAGTACATTTACCACAGATGTTACAGCTGGACCTGTAGCCTGGATATAAGATGAGATACGGCAGGACATGGAGGTATACAGGTTCTGTATGGTATCCTGCAGTACATTTACCACAGATGTTACAGCCGGGCCTGTAGCCTGGATACAAGATGAGATACGGCAGGACATGGAGGTATACAGGTTCTGTATGGTATCCTGCAGTACATTTACCACAGATGTTACAGCTAGGCCTGTAGCCTGGATACAAGATGAGATACGGCAGGACATGGAGGTATACAGGATCTGTATGGTATCCTGCAGTACAGTTACCACAGATGTTACAGCTGGACCTGTAGTCTGGATACAAGATGAGATACAGCAGGACATGGAGGTATACAGGTTCTGTATGGTATCCTGCAGTACATTTACCACAGATGTTACAGCTAGGCCTGTAGCCTGGATACAAGATGAGATACGGCAGGACATGGAGGTATACAGGATCTGTATGGTATCCTGCAGTACAGTTACCACAGATGTTACAGCTGGACCTGTAGTCTGGATACAAGATGAGATACAGCAGGACATGGAGGTATACAGGTTCTGTATGGTATCCTGCAGTACATTTACCACAGATGTTACAGCTGGGCCTGTAGCCTGGATACAAGATGAGATACGGCAGGACATGGAGGTATACAGGTTCTGTATGGTATCCTGCAGTACATTTACCACAGATGTTACAGCTGGGCCTGTAGCCTGGATACAAGATGAGATACGGCAGGACATGGAGGTATACAGGTTCTGTATGGTATCCTGCAGTACATTTACCACAGATGTTACAGCTGGGCCTGTAGTCTGGATACAAGATGAGATACTGCAGGACATGGAGGTATACAGGCTCTGTATGGTATCCTGCAGTACAGTTACCACAGATGTTACAGCTGGGCCTGTAGCCTGGATACAAGATGAGATACGGCAGGACATGGAGGTATACAGGTTCTGTATGGTATCCTGCAGTACATTTACCACAGATGTTACAGCTGGGCCTGTAGCCTGGATACAAGATGAGATACGGCAGGACATGGAGGTATACAGGTTCTGTATGGTATCCTGTAGTACATTTACCACAGATGTTACAGCTGGGCCTGTAGTCTGGATACAAGATGAGATACGGCAGGACGTGGAGGTATACAGGTTCTGTATGGTATCCTGCAGTACATTTACCACAGATGTTACAGCTGGGTCTGTAGTGTGGATACAAGATGAGATACAGCAGGACATGGAGGTATACACATTCTGTATGGTATCCTGCAGTATATTTACCACAGATGTTACAGCTGGGCCTATATCTGGATACAAGATGAGATACGGCAGGACATGGAGGTATACAGGCTCTGTATGGTATCCTGCAGTACATTTACCACAGATATTACAGCTGGACCTGTAGTCTGGATACAAGATGAGATACGGCAGGACATGGAGGTATACAGGTTCTGTATGGTATCCTGCAGTACATTTACCACAGATGTTACAGCTGGGCATGTAGATCCTGTACAGTTGTAGGTTGGTGACGTCTCAGCTGGTCCCCTACATGTTGGATTGGTGATAAATCTGGTGACCGGGCAGGACCAGGAAGTGTTGTAATTTGGTGGATATCTTCCAGGGGAACCCTTATGTGTGTGTGCATTATCCTGCTGGTACCAGTTGTCCGCCCTGACATGAGAGACAACATACGTGGCAGTGTCAGGATGTCCTGTACATATCACTGAGCTGTTTTGTGTCCTCGTATCACTACTGGGAGTTACTGACTGTCCTATGTGATGGCCCCCACATCATCACACCAGCAGGGATGATATTTTTGTGTTGATGATGTCATTCATACCCGCATGTGACCCATAGGGTATTTCAGAGGACTCGCAGCTTCTTATAAAATACACTGGTAATTTATTGAAGTCTTCATGAAAAGTAGATACAGGAAAAACTTACAGAATGAGCAATAGATGTATGAATTAGTGATCAGGACGAGTAGTATAGCATTCAGAGGACGGAGACTTCGTCCAGGCTTCTGTGTATTCATCTGTCTTTTCTCCATCAATGTCCACACCATATGTCCACCCCCAGCATGGCATCTGCTAATCATGTATACCAATAACATAGAAGATTTATACTAAGATACAAGCCTATTGTCAGCAAGGTATAGAATTAACCCTACATGTCCTGTTGACATGAATATTGTTAATATATAACATTTAACATTTCCCCCTCTTAAGGATTAGATACATCTGTTTGAACGCTCAAAAAACAGAAATGTATCATTAGAAAATAATTAAATTGTATCTTCTTTTTAAATGCAGGAATTTAATGTCCATAAATAAATGAATTTTCCATATGACAATAATTTTATCAAATTACAAAAAATTATGATGTTCATAAATGTTCTGGTAATTTTTGATCAAACAGAAAAATGATTTGATGAGCTAAACATGATGAAGGCATCTTTATTCCTCTTCTTCTGGTCATCTCCTTCTGTTCCAGTAGAATTATTAGCAAGTATTATTAGGGGTCGTTCACGCGACCGTTGGTGACCGTTAGTAGTGTCCATTGCTAATGTCCATTACAAGATCTAGCAGAACCGTCACAAATCCGTTAAAATTTCTATTAATTTCACTGGAATTTTATCTTGTGTCCATTAGTGTCCGTTAATACCAAATCCATCAGATCTCCGTTATTTTTCGCGTACAAAAAATCTGGCATGTAGGACTTTTGTGTCCATGAAAAATAACGGTTTCATGACGGATGTTAAGCATCCGTTATTTTTTAACATTAAAGTCTATGGGTAACTGACGGTAACTGAACAAAAAAAGATATACAATAATAAAAGGTAAATGTTTTTTTTATTAAACAAACAAGAAAAGTAGAGTTGGTTTCTTTAAGATAGTGTCAGGGGAGTCCTCCTCAGTGGGTAAAGTGTTGGCATACACTTTGACCACTGAGGATCCCTCCCCTGACTCCATTTTTAAAGAAACCATTAAACAAAACACAAGCAGAGGCAAAAGTGACGATCATGGTTTCTTTAAACGTCGTGGCAGTTGGAAGCATTGAAAATGGAGCAGTTAGCATGCTAAGGAATAAGGTCTCTCATTGTCAATGCTCAGGATTTTAATCATTGAGACTTTTCAGCCCATTTGACTGTCCAAAAAAAGAAAAAAAAAAAGTCCAATGAAAAATTTACGCTCTGCCATCCAGTCAGTCCACCCAACCTGCGTTGGAAAGAAAAAATGCTGCAAAATTGTCCCTCATGCCGCTGACAGCTACTGTTGATCATGGACCAGATGACTCTACACCATGTAAACCAGACTCCAGTTCTTGGATGTCAACTGACAATGGTTCTCTTGTTAGCAGGAAGTTATGGGGGACCACGCAGGTTTTCACTGTATCAGCAACAGCTTCTGGATTCAGCTGGATTGCAGTATTGAAAATCCACCATTTGAAAGTGAGGATCCCAAACACACACTCCACAAGTCCCGGGGCTCTTGACAGTCTGCAGTTGTAGATTCTTTTCTGGTAGTTGAGTCAAAGGCTGGAGTACAGTTTCAGAAGGTTTCCATCTGGAAGGCCTCATTGCCAACAACTACAGCACAGGAGGTCCATCAGTTCCAGGAAATGCTTTGGTACTGGCAATCTGAATTTTCCAGAACAGATTCTCCCTCCCATTCTGGAGTCGTTGGTCAGCTGTTTGCCCCAAAGTCCACAGCCACAGAACGATACTGGACATCAGCAATGGCCATTAGCACAATGGAAAAGTACATCTTGTAGTTGAAGGACAGAGAGCCACTCCTTGCAGGTTTCTGGATACCGATGTGCTTTCCATCAACTGCTCCTACACAATTTGGAAAATGTGTCACCTCTAAGAACTTGGCTGCAATGTCCTTCCATTGCTCTTTTGTTGGATGTGGGATAAATTCTTCATGTAGCAAATCCCACAGGGCCTGGCAAGTATCCCGGACAATGTAGGAGATGATTGACTTGCCAAGATGGAACTGGAAGTGCATGGAGGAGAAGCGCTCGCCTGTTGCCAGATACCTTGAAATAAAAAAAAGAAATATAAATGTGTGTATATATATATATATATATATATATATATATACAGTATATACCGTATATAGTGGAAATACAGTGTTGATACTCACCAAAGGGTCACTATCAAACACTCTTCTCAGAAAGTGGGCTTCCTGCCTCTGGAGTCTGTTTGACAGCCATCGACGAAGTTCATCAAATGTGGGAATACCCATATGCAGGTAATCATAGAACTTCTCCAGATGTTGGCGTAGTTCTCCATACAGACTTGAATAGACTACCCTTATCATGCGGTAGGATGAAATAGGATGAATCCAGAAGCTTTGCCTTCGCCGTTGTCTCTGCTTGGCAATTCTTCACTTCATCCTCAGCCTGATCATCTCTAGGTCAAAAAGAAAAGATGAAGGAATCATTTTCGGAAATGAAAATAGCAGCACAAGAAGAACTGGGACACAAACAATACTCTCCTCTCCAAAGTTGGCTCCAGACTGAATTGTCTTCCTGCTTTTATATTCTTTGTGTTGTCATTAGGTGTTGTGGCAACCAAATAAACACAAAAAAACAGACTGAAAATTAACGGACAAAAGCAGACACAAATGGTCACAAACGGATGGTTTTCTGTCTGTTTTTCATGTATTTTTAATGGATCTGTTTTTCCTAATGGTATCCAGACGGTAGTGTGAACACCCTTTAAGTGTTGTATTTTTTGACTTGTTAACTTCTATCTTTTAGTTTACAGCTTTCCATGATTATTAATACGGTAGATCATGTTGTGCAGGTGTTATAATAGCAATGTCTAAATAAAGTTCATGTTTTGAAGATGTTGATATATCAGCCATATATTATGTATGTATTAGTTCTGATATCTGTGTAATAATACACATCTCTTATGCACAGACTAAGTTCTGGAATTCCCTCATTCTTCATGCGATGAGTAACTATCTTGTCACTGTGGATCATCTGTGACTCTTCTGGAGCAGCCCTGCAAGTGTTAATTTTGACTCCTTTGCTTGTGCAAATTCCACATTTCAGATAGAGTATTACAATTTTCATACACAATATCTGTGGTACGGTTATATTGTCATTCATTACCCTTTTGCTTACCAACCGACTTCCATTGCAGTTTTGGAGTTGAGCGGATTCCGCAAGAACTTTGATGAAAAACAAACTTTATAGTAACTCAGTCCCATCATCTTCTTATCAATGTTTCCAAACTCCAGTAATAATTGTCTCTGATGAAGTAATAATAATGAACACCGTCCTTGGCCTAAGCTTCCGTGTGTAGCTTTGTAACTGTACCGATCAGTTATTTCCTTGCACAACAGCTTTTTTTTCCTTTTTCTTCTTGAATATGTAACTGTCAAAGTCTTTTTATTAACATTTGTTAAAAATCTTTATCATAAAATTGAATTTGATTGAAAACAATTTTTTTCTTCCTTAATCTTACACCAAAAATAGGTGAATTCCTATCCTATAATATCACAGTCTACCATATCATTCATTTATATATTATATTTTTCACTATACTTATGATTATATGCAAAATATTAATATGAGATGTAACAATATTAATATTCATATTTTAATCAAAACTATTACACCATTCCAAACAGAACATGGATTCATTGCTAAAGACAATACTGTCCCAGTCTGTAGTAGTCCACGTTTCTTGTTGATGACAATACTGCAAACGAAGGGGATGGTGTCAAACTGTCATTGGCAAAAAAAAAGTCATCGGCACCATGACACCAAATTTCCTTCTGCTAAAAGCCTGGAAATGGTCCAGGCAGAGACAGGGGATGTAATGAAGGTGCCATCTGTGCCTGGATGAAGGACAAGGAAACTATGGAGGTCAATCATGCTATGTTGGTGATATGTCTGGGCTGTCCGCACCCTGTTCACTGTGTGTGCCGTCACGTAACCATTGCCCCAACACCTCCTAACAGTTAGGACAGAATAACCTAGATAGTGGACAATTCATTGAAATGCCCATCCTGCTTCTTTCAGTCTAATGATGCCCGATTTCACTATCAAAAAATAGTTATTTATCCAGTAAACACTGTAAAAAAAATGCTAATTATTGTATTTTAGTCAACCTGCCCCCCCATAAATAGCAATAGAATGTGATCAAAAAGTTGTAAATACTAAAATTAGTATCAATAAAGACTACAACATGCCCCACAAAAAAAGTCCTCAACAAAACTTTATAGATGTCAGAATATGGTGACCCCAGGCAAAATGTTTATTTTTGAAATATGGTAGTTTATTTAGTAAAAGTGGCAAAACATAATATTTAATTACCTGTGAGATGGGCGGAGTGACCCAGGGGGTGAGGAGCGGGGAGCCGAACTCTGCCTCAAATCATCTGACCCGGGGGTTATGACATCGCCGGAATCCCTGGGTCCATCAAAAACATCCCCGGGACCAGGTAAGTGATTTAATGCTCCCTTTAAAATTATGAAAATCAAAAGACCCCTAAAACTGAAGACATACATGTAGTTTTAGATGCAGTTTTTTGAGCAAAGGCCAGAAGTGGATCCAGCATTGGATCTCCATTCCTTTAGAATTTATTCTTGGATTTGGCTTTAAAAAAAAAAAAAAATGAAAAATTGCAACAAGAGCAAGCATGTGTAATTTCAACCTAAAGAGGTTGAATAGATAAGACGCTGGGTCCAGACAGAGAAGTACTTTAGTTAGAATGTGAGAATGAAATTATTATACTGGCCAAAAATATTCTAATAATAATAATAATTAGAAATGGTCAAACCTCGTAAGATTTGTTTCCCAAATATTCACAAGATTCAACCTCCAGTTTCATTTTTGACCAAACCAGAAGAGTTAATATAGACCCAATACCCCAGGGTATATCATTGGAGGCCTAAAGGAGGGTAAATAATAAGTAAATAATAATAAAAAGTCATTATCAACCTTTCCTCACCTCTCCTGGGCTCCCTCGTGGCTTCTGGTGTTCTCTTCATTGCTTCTTCTGGCCATTTCTAGTCTCCCGGCGGACATCAGTAGCTCTGGTGGACCTCAGAGGTCATGTGACACTTTGACTCATGTTAATGAACTTCACATGACTGCTGAGACCCAATCACAAGCCTCCGTAGTCCAATGGAACTGCTGACATCACCAAGGAGGCTGGAAGGTGACCAGATACTGCAAGAAAGTCCAGGAGAGGTGAAGGTGAGTGGCCAACCCTACAAACCTAAGATATGGCTGAAACCTAGATTTTGTGGAAAATTCGTAACAAATCCATTACAAATCGGTCCGCTCATCTGTAATAATAATGGCAATATAGAGTGCAGTGATGATAATATTAAAAATAATATAGAAAGAAATAGTATAAAGTAAAATGATAAAGTGTTAAGAATGATATTAATTATAGCAATAATAAAAATATTACTACTCAAATAATACAAAACATAAAAAAACTAAGTAATTGTAGATGGAGAAGGTGATCAAATCCAAAGTGCTCGAGATCAAAGTGAACAAAATGTGGAGCCCTAAAGCCAGAATTGTGCTTGTGGTGGTCAAGGCTCAAAGCAACATCGACAAAAGGTTCCAAAAGAGAATTCCAGCAATTTCAGCCAATCCCAATGTCCGAGAGGTCCAGAAGATTGAGTTTATAGCAACTATACACACACAGTATAAATGAGATAAAAATATACACAATATACATACAATATTGTACCTAAACATCCCAACACTTATGAGATCCAACATGAACTTTAATACTGATAACAGAGCAGGACAGAAGGCAAAAGAAAAAAATCGTCAAGAATAATATCAGATATGGCAGGTAAAACAATGAAGAAGAAAGAAAGCTGGAGAAGACACAAAGCTGGGCAACACATAGGCGGGACCTTGGAGGACTGTCCTAGGCTGAGAAGATAGAGACAGTAGTGTAGACTTACTAATGAAAACACACCAGAATTCAGGCACATTTGTAAATTGTAAACCAGATCTATTCATTATTTTAGACACTTTCAGATTATCCGAGCAGATAGCTGATAAGGTCGCCATGTAATACTACATTTCTCCTACAGGGGCTGCTGCAGGAGAGATTGTTACCATCTCAGGGGGACTGTCTCAGGAGCCAGACTCACAGCTCTCAGGTTTCTATGTGATAACGCAACCCCTTATAGGGGTTCATGATTATGATACGACTGGTGGATTTATGCTCATGGTGAGTTATTTTGGTGTGATAGCCCCCTGACATAAATACATTTTTTGTAAATTGCTAATCATTTTATTTCTAAGAGTCTCCATCCGGATCCCATATATCAGAGGGTTTACAGTGATAGAAACAGTAAGACCTGTTATGGAGATGGCAACATGGGCAACTGTTGAGAGGGAACCACCACCCAACCTGTACCGGAAAATAACAAAAAGAGTGGTGGCCATGAATATAGAGAAAGTGACTATGTGGGTGACGAGAGTATGTATTGCCTTCTGATAGGCCTCCGCAGAGTTCTTCATGCAGATAAGAAATGTCCTTATGTAGCAGTAGATTGCCACCAGTATACAGCTGGCCACCACAGTCATCGTCCAGATGGTGCCAAAGATATTGTTGACAGTAGTGTCACCGCAAGCCAAATGTAGAAGAGACAACGTCTCACAGTAGATGTTGTTAATATACACCCCACATATAGTTAACCTGGCAGCTAAAACCACAACTATACTGATACCTAAAAAAACATAAGCTAATATAGTTAACAGTATTTGGAAAGCCTTTCCATTGGTCATCAGGATTGGGTATCTCAAGGGAAGACTGACCGCTAAATATCGATCATAGGCCATGGCCATGAAGGTAAAAATCTCAATAGCACTAAAGCTTTGAAAACAGAAAGCTTGGATGAGACACCCCGGCAGTGATATGGTGCTCCAACCAAAGAAGAGGTCAATCACTATTTTGGGTACAACAGCCGAATTTCCATACATGATATTGACCATCAGGTTACCAATAAAGATGTACATAGGTTCATGGAGAGTCTCTTCTAACCAGACAGTATACACGATCAATGAAGACAACATCATGGTGGAGATGTAGATTATAATGGCCAACGTGGCATACAGATATCGGAGGTTTTCCATCTCAATGACACCAAGGAGAACGAGATGAATATTTATCCTGGTCATGTTCTCCATCTCCTTACAAATTTGAACTTTTTATAGGATCAGAAATCTGTAAATTTTTGAAGGATGAAGATAAAAGGGCAATAATTTCATCAATAATAAGTATTTTTGGTACTCCTACATTATATAGCCCTATATACAGATAAATAATAAACAATAAGAGTAAAAAAAAATTCTGCAAAGGTGTACATTGCCTTCAAGGGCAGGACTCTCATGTATTCATTCCAAAACAAAAACATTCTACTTTTTTTTTACCATTCTTTAGTGGATTTCATTGTAGCTCTGGGTTGTTTTTGCATTGCTGCACCCAATGTCTTTTCAGCCTGAGGCCATGGACGGCTGCCCTTGAAAGTGTCTCCAATGGGCACATGAACATAAGACTGGACCATGAAGCAATAGAAGATGGTGGCCTGGTCAGAAGTATCTATCTTTTATATTATGTGAGTGGATGGGTCCATGTGCGTAACCGGGGAGGCAATCCATTACTATGACAGCCGGGAGCCTATTGAAGGTTCCAAGTTTTGTCTAATACTTCCATGGGAGTTCCAAGAACAGCAGAGCAAGTGTGCATGCTGGGAGTTGTAGTTTTACAACAACTGGAGTGCCGAAGGTTGCCTACCCCTGGTCTAGTATATACTTGCATTACAGGCTGTGCTAAGTCATCTTGTAATAGAAGTCTAGGGATTTTGCAATGCATTTCAACGCATTAGATTGCAGTGCATTGTAGATCCCTAGGGAATCTCAAAATAAAAGTAAAAACAAAAAAAAAGGCAAAACATATTTGAAAAAAAATAATAATAATAAAAAAAAAATATATATATATATATATATATATGTGTGAAATAATAAACTTGTAAGCTTAGCAAAAGTAATCATGAATATATCATCTTCACCTACCAGTTCGTCCAAACAATGAACCATCCATAGACAGCAGAAATCGCAGAGAATGGCCGGAGATCTTCTCCCTCACTGGGTGATCTTTATTATGATATTTTTGTTGATAATTTTTGTCTTTGCTCCTTGACTGTAGATTATCAGATGGTGAGACAGACACACGTTACCGGGGGATGACTATTTGGTTAATAAATCCACATCCTCTCCGTGTATCTGGTTTTTATGAGGTTGGTATTTTTCTCAGAGGGGAATTCTTTCTACATGAAAACCTTGGCTATAATCCACAGGGAGGAAGGTCTTGCAAAGGTAGCAGAAATGTCTCACTCGTAGAAAAAAAAAAGTTACAATCATTAAAAAGCTCATTACTGAAGACGTCTCATTAATGACTGGTGTAGATGATGATAAGGAGTCAGCCGCACCTTCATCTATACTCATCAGATAAGTAAGTGAACCAGGCACCACCTGTGTCTGACTGATGGGCAAGGGATCTATGGTGGCTGCTCATGCTTGTCAGCAGATCAAACAATCCTCGCTAATGGTAATTTGTCTTGGCCATCAGTAGCTTGCTTGTCCTGTGTGCATCCACTGCTCCCAGCAACTCCTAACAGCTAGGTAAGCTAGGTCTAAACAGCTCACAAATCATTGAAACAACCATCCTGCTTGTCTCTGTCCAATGAAGTGTCCCCTTTCATAGTCTATGAGCTGGGCAAAATGTCTTCCACTGCATTATAGAGGCATGTCTAGCAGTCAACGATTTCTCACCAAGAGGTACACTACCCAAAAGTAGCCTGTGAGAGACTTTTTATACAGCAGCAAGGGAAGCAGATTTATGCCCTCTTATGGCAAGACCCAATGTCTATTCAGACCACACCTGTAAGCATTTACATATTTGCCTGAGACATAACTACTGCAGGACGAGTTTTGCAATCTGACCATTCTATCTGTGGCAATAATTTTTTGTGAAAAATGTATAAAACTACATGTAAACCACTGTCACACCATTTGTTCACTATCTTCACATGTCATACAAGGTGCACAAACTGTTAGAAAGTGTCTAAAATACATGTAAAGCGTGAACACCAGTTTTTTGCTGCAGATTTTTCCATAATTCTGATGCATATTTATTAGTTTAGTTAGGGTGTTTGACACTGCCAGGGCTCCTAGGGACCTATCTATAAAACATAGTATATAACACTGTCAGAGCTCCTAGGAACCTATCTATAAAACATAGTGTATGAGACTGTCAGGGCTCCCAGGAACCTATCTATAAAACATAGTGTATGACACTGTCAGGGCTCCTAGGAACTTATCTATAAAACATAGTGTATGACACTGTCAGGGCTCCTAGGAACCTACCTATAAAACATAGTGTATAACACTGTCAGGGCTCCTAGGACTCCTATCTATAAAACATAGTGTATGACACTGTCAGGGCTCCTAGGAACTTATCTATAAAACATAGTGTAGAACACTGTCAGGACTCCTAGGAACCTATCTATAAAACATAATATATGATACTCTTAGGGCTCCTAGGAATCTATATCTCTACAACTTAGTATATGATACGATCAGGGCTCCATGGACTCTATCTATAAAATATAGCATGTGACACCCTAAAGGCTCCTAGGACTCTCCCTATAAAACATAGTGCATGACACTTACAGGGCTTCTAGGGCTTTATCCATTGCCACCAGATCTCTGTTGTATAGTATAATATAATATAATATAATATATAGTGAGATGAGCCTCCGCCATGTTTAAATACTATTATGGAAGATGTTGATAAGGGGTTAAAGGGGTTTTCCCATCTAAGGGTTTCAGATGCTCTCCTGTCTCCTCTCCCCTTTCCCCTCTACTTCCTGGTTTACAGCACAGAGCTCATACAGCACAGTCATCTCTGGATTTGTATACACAGATAACAGAGGCACTGCTAGAGAAACTATATAGTCCTTATCTGGGCTAAAAAGCTAAAAGCCATGTTCAGCAGTCACCATCCTGACCTGTGAGCAGGACTGTAACCTAGGCAACCAGCTGTAAACAATTAGGAGAGAAATTTAGTTGTAACTGGGAAACCGAGCATGGTAGATAAAACAATATATTGAGTAAAACATTGCAGTTACAAGTCTGAAAATGATCCTTGAGATGGAAATATCTCTTTAAATATCCCAAGAATAGGAGTAGACTAGGACATCCATTTTTTTAGTTTTTATTTATTTATGTTTTTTAACAAAACCAGAAATTTAGCAATAAATAATGTTTACTTTGATATGTTTGATGTTTTATTTTGTAATTTGGCTACCGAGTTTATACATTTTTTTCAACATTTTTTGTTTAAAATTTTTTCCAAAAATACAGCAAAAAAAAAACCTGATGTAAGAATTTGACACTTGTGAACATACCCTCACATTGCACATGTTACCCAGCTTTAGCCTAAGAGTGCGGAGCAGGAAGAAGATCAGCATCTTGAGGTTATGTTTAGATATGGCAGATTTGGTGCAAAAAATTTCTATGACAATCAGATACATTTGTAATCCATGTACGGAATGTGCGGAAACAGAATTTTCTCTTGGCTTTGGTTGAGTGATCTGGTCCAGAAAAAAAAATTAGGTGTCTTAAACATGCGGGCTCTGAGGCTGTCATCTGCAGCCCATGGCCTTCTCCCCAGTTCTGCTGATCCAGGTGGGGAGATAAGAACCTACAGCACGGTTCTAAAGCTTTCCGATTTTGTAGGTCACAGGCATAAGGTGGCCAACTTGAGCACCTCGGGTGCAGTGAGGTAAGTACTGGCTTGGGGTCACTGGTGGGGTACAGCAAACTATATGGGGCCAAAGGTGGGGGACATTAAATTGTGTGGGGCCACTGATGGGAGACATTAAAGTGTATGAGGCCACTGCTGGGGTTATTTAACAATAAATTTGTATTGTATAATATTTGAAAGGAATGAGGCCCATCAACATCAAATCTTTTCTATGTTCGGCCCATTTGCCCAGCTGAGTTTGAAACCCCTGTAATGAATAAACAAATAAATAAAACAATAATAATAGTAATAGAGCAGAATATTGACACACAGGAAAATATATTAGCAGTCAATTATTAGTAAATAATTCTACCCAATATTGATGTATTTTTTGCGACACACTATAATTTTTACACAGTTGTTAAAGAGGATCTTTCATGTCCTCAGAGATGTGCGGTATTATATACTGCTAGGAAGCTGACGTTACGCTGAATTCAGGGTACTGTCAGCTTTCCTGGCATGTGACCTAATGCTGGAGATATCAGTGCCATTAGTTTCGGCACTGATATCTCACCATTGTCAGAAGGGCAGGCCTTACAGCCTCGCATCATCTCTGGGCTGTGAACGCCCCCCTGACAATACAAGTCTATGGAACAGTACCGTCGGGGAAGGGGGTGTTCCTCACAGCCCAGTGATAACACTAGGCTGTAAGGCCCCCCCTTCTGAAACTAATAGCACTGATATCTCCAGCACCGGGCATATACCAGGAAAGCTGACAGTGTGCTGAATTTAGCATACTGTCGGCTTTCTAGTGGTATGTAATGCCACACATCTCTCAAAAAAATTTTTTTTTTTGGCTGATCATGTACCACATTGCCAGCTAGCATATACAAATTGGCAACATAGTGGGTAACAATAGGAGGAACACTGTGATTGTACTGACTTTGTAACACATTCCTCTGGCATGGTTCATGTGAAAACTTTGGAAGTGCAACTTTTTTGAAAAAAAAAAATTTGTCATGGATGCAGAAGGAGTTGATCATGTCCAGGAGAGTCTTTGTGAATTTCAGATATTATTTAGTGGCTAAGAATGCCCTCACAGGTTTGCCTTTGCACCTGTTGATCTGTGATAGTCCAATTTGCTGAAACTCCACCTACCATAAGCTGGACCATCTGTACGAGCAGTAAAAAGTGGTTAATAATTACATCATACCACGTGTAAGATCCATATTTAAGGGGGATAATTCTTTCCAATCCAAAAAACCTTAAGACGTTACTGTCACTATTATGTACTTCACGAATATGCTCTATCAGTCTAGGGCATACACTGCACTACCAAAGCAGGGAGCATGTAATATTTTGAGATCAGATTGTGGCAGTTTATCAGGGATGTATGTTGCCTACTCAGGCCCTTTGAAGAGGCCTCCAGAGTAGAGACCAAGTAGGGGACCAAGCTGATGCTCATTGCAGCATAGATGAGGATGATGATGATGATGACACTGGCCATGACCAACCATCGCATCGTGGGGTGAAGAACAAAGAACCGGGTCTCCTGGCTGTGTGTCTGACCAGGAGGTACCTCTCCGTTCCACCGCCTTTGCCTCCGAAAACTTCACTGCCTCAATCAGTGCTATCACTACAATGAATAGCAGAAAAAGTGGTCAATACAGTTTGCTTAAAATAATGGATCGGTATTTTAATCCACAGCGATAAATTGATGTACAATAGGAAACAGATGCACACTTCTTGAATTGTCAGGTTCACTTGTATCTCGACTGTGTCCTTTCTTTGACTGACACCCTGAAGTCTAGTTTTTGCTTTGCTGTCTTGGTCTTTTTATACGGGTAGAGAATTGGGCAAATTATCAGGCTCAAGAATTCCAATCACCGATTGTTCCCAATAATTGCCCTGTCTTTTTGTGCTGTCGATCAACTGATTGTATCTTTATCCAGTCAGGTTTTGTTCAGGTTTTTTGTTGTTGTTTTTGAAGCAAAAACTAGGATTGGATTGTAAAGGGAAAGAAAGTATATAGTACAGGCGATAGTAGCCTTCTTTTATTGAAACCATCCCTGCTTTAAAAACAAAAAGGAATAAAAAACCTGAACAAAACCTGAACCCTGGGCTCAGTGGTTAGTAATGTTACTTTGTAGGGGTCCAGGGTTTGAATTCAACTAAGGATTCAACATCTGCAAGGAGTTTGTATGTTGTCCCCATGTTTGGTGAGTTTCCTTCAACACTTCAAAAACATCCTGATAGGTGATTTACATAATTCTGGATCATATAATTAGGAATATGCTGCCTAAGGATGAGTAAACCAGTTCTTGGTAAACTGGGTTTGTTACATGACCCGGGAGAGAAAACTGGATACCCTGGCGAGGTGAAAAAAGGGTGGGTATGAGTTTTATTTTTCCATTCCTCTCTGAGGCCTCCCATTATTATACTCTGGGGTCTAAAGAGTTTAATAATAGCTCTTCCAGTTTGGACCAAACTTCCAAAACATGCGGGTCAACCCTGTGAATATTCGCCAGATGAATCTTTCGAGGTTCGCCCATCGCTAGTGCCAATAATCAAATTATGGGGGAGAAACTCTCACAGTAGAGATTGATTCTTCCCATTCACTTTGCATAGGTCTATGTAATCGGTCGATGTAAACCAGTGTATAAGGACCCTAACTTTGCACTAACTTTTATATGGTAATAGTAAATCTGCCCTATTACGTTTCTAATAATGAAGTGAAAAATGTCAACTGAATATTCTTTAAGACAAATTAAACAAATGTAATTTTTTTTTTAATTAAAATTTTTTAAATATTGTGTTATGCTCATCTGATAATCCAGAATTGTTTTCTAAATTTCGCTTAAATTAGTAAAAGAAAAAAACATAATATTTACATCAAAAATGGAACAAAAAACTAATAATGTACAGCTAATGTTCAGGTTATCTACAGCTCCATATGCCCCTCTCCATAATTACATGGAGAACAAGATTTGTGTGTATCTTGGACATCTTCTCCATCTCCTTGCGACATTAAACTTTTTGTAGAATCAGAAATCTGTAAATAATTTATGAATGAATTGAAAATAATTTTTTATTAAATATTTACATAAAATTTAGGTAAAACTGGTAAAAAAATTTAAATTGTTCAAAAAGTAAAAAAATAAAAAATAAGAAACAAAAGCATTAATAATAATAATAATAATAATAATAATAATAGGTTCTGATGGTTTTCTATTGAATTAACCTAGCATTGAAATTTTTGGTCCATGGCCAAGAAACTCCACAGATCTCAATTCCATTGAGAACATGTGATCAGTCTTCAAAAAGCGGGTGGAGAAACAAAAACACAGAAATTGTGATAAACTCCAAGCATGGAAAGAATGGGTTGTCCCCAGTTAGGATTTGGCTCAAAAGCTGAAATTCAGGATTCCAGGGTCCTGAAAAATAAGGGTCAACACTGTAAATATTGAGACTTTACATAAGCTTGATGTATTTGTCAATAAAGTGTAAAAACTAATTAATTGGACTTTAGATTGAAAAAAAATGAAGCTGAAAACTTTGTGAAAACCAAAATGTGTGTCAGGTTGAGGCTCCATGTTGAGAGAATGCAGCATTTTTTTGTTGCAGATTTTGCTGCATTTTTATTAGCAAGACCTAATAGTGGCTACAGAAGGAATAGGAAATATGTAGGAAGTTCTTATACTTCTCCCTTCTGCTCAACCCACTCCTGGCTTCAGCACAAAAAACGCAGCCTCAGTGGAGCCTCAGTCTCAATGTCAAAACAGTTGGCCACAACTGAATATATAGATATATAGTGGATTGAGCAAATAAAGGAATAAAATAAGAATGTAACGTCTCTGCCTGTTCGGGTCTCGGCGCCGCCCTCCACTCGCACGCTGTGGCGAAGGAGGCGTGTCCGGTTTGATTCCTTGCGTAGGTTTCGTGTTGCTCAGTCTGAACATGGTCCTAGACAATTTAATGGATTTCCGGCCACACCCATGTTCTGAGCATTTCTCTCTGGACTGCATGGAGTTAATCTCTTCCTGGCCTGTGTGACAGCCTGTGTACCTATCAGGTCTGGGGCTAGTCCCAGACTTTCTATAAACAGGTTGTCAGCCCTCACATGGTCGCCGGTTATTGCTCTGACTTTACCTGCTCTCTTTGTGCCCTTGATATTGACTGTACTATTTCTCTGACCTCTGGCTTGCCTTTTGACTATTCTCTTGGAATTTGATTCTGTACTGTATCGCTCGTTTGTTACCGACCCCTTGTCTTCCTGACCTCTCTTTTTGTCGTTTGTCTTGTCCTGTTCTGTGTGTCACTTACCCAGTATAGGGCTTGTCTTCTGGTTGCCCTTTTACCATTTAGGGTAACTGAGGCAATAGGAAGGGACAGTGGCTGGGCTGAGATTAGGGCTCACTTGTCTCTGTCCTTCCTCCCAGACCCCTGCAGTAGTGTCAGGGTATTGCTACGGTTGGCAAGACCCTAACAAAGAAATTTAAAAATGATAAAAACACAAACTTAGATCCATGGCATCAATACACCCCATGTGACTGCTGAGGTCTAAATCACAAGCCCATCTCCACTCGTGATGCAGTAGCCACTTCCTGGAATGATGCAGACTGACCAACCAAATGGACTCGCCTTGATGACTGTCCCAAAAATGCGTGAAGGCTGTTCAGGCCATGCAAGGTTGTACCACATGGCATAGTAAACAACTCCTCCTAAGGTATAACAACTAGGTGCAATCAGAAACACACATTGCACCTGCAAAGGTAAGACAATCTATACACTTTACATTACTAATGGTAACACAGCAAATCTGTAATTGAACCCGGCATGAAACAAACTGCACTCTGATGACAGAGGAGCAAACTTAACCTGACCAACAGCTACAGACGTGGACAAAATTGTTGGTACCCCTCGTTTAATGAAAGAAAAACCCACAATGGTCACAGGAATAACTTGAATCTGACAAAACTGGAATTTGCCAAACTACATGTTGACAAGCCACAAAGCTTCTGGGAGAATGTCCTATGGACAGATGAGACAAGAATCAAAATTTTTGGCAAGGCACATCAGCTCTATGTTCACAGATGGAAAAATGAAGCCTATCTTGAAAAGAACACTGTCCCTACTGTGAGACATGGAGGAGGCTCTGTTATGTTCTGGGGCTGCTTTGCTGCATCTGGCACAGGGTGTCTTGAATCTGTGCAGGTTACAATGAAATCTCAAGACTATCAAGGGATTCTAGAGAGAAATGTGCTGCCCAGTGTCAGAAAGCTTGGTCTCAGTCGCAGGTCATGGGTCTTGCAACAGGATAATGACCCAAAACACACAGCTAAAAACACCCAAGAATGGCTAAGAGGAAAACATTGGACTATTCTGAAGTGGTCTTCTATGAGCCCTGACCTAAATCCTATTGAGCATCTTTGGAAGGAGCTGAAACATGCCGTCTGGAAAAGGCACCCTTCACACCCGAGACAACTGGAGCAGTTTGCTCATGAGGAGTGGCCAAAATACCTGCTGAGAGGTGCAGAAGTCTCATTGACAGTTACAGGAATCGTTTGATTGCAGGGATTGCCTCAAAAGGTTGTGCAACTAAATATTACGTTAAGGGAACCATCATTTCTGTCCAGGCCTGTTTCATGAGTTTTCTTTTTTTTTAAATTCTGTTGAAGCCTGGTTGGAAAGCAATGTCTGACTTTCATTTGTTCATTTTCATAGAATTTTTATATATTATTACTTTTGTCAGATTCAAGTTATTTCTGTGACCATTGTGGGTTTTTCTTTCATTATGCGAGGGGTACCAAAATTTTGTCCACGTGTGTACATGTCCTTGCTATGCCAACACATTCTTAGCCCCAGGAGACCTATCTACCACTGGTTTTTCCAGGCTACCAGGACCTGCAAATTTGGATCCATGTGATTGAGTGTCGCTGTAACCTTATTTATGCAGGACACACTACTTTGACCTTGTACAAGATAATCTGTAAGCATTGCTCTAACATAAGTAGTTGTTACCCCTAAAACAGTGTTTCGTGGCACTCAACAAATCTAAACTTTCTGGGGATGGTACCAACATGTGACTCCTCCAAAGCCTAAAACATTGTCACAAAGATAGCCAATATGGATTTTTACATTGAATTCTTTACATTGCGCTGAATAAGGAGTTGGAAATGTATATTATGTATGATAACATGTTGTGGATATTGTAAAAGAAAGCTCAAATGCCCTATTTACAAATTTGCACAACAGGTGGCATATTTCTCCCCATCGCGATTTCATTCCACATTTGAGTCCTAGTAATAGCCAAGCTATAGGGGGTAGTTGATAAAAATGGACGAAGTTACTGCAAAGATGTTTTATTCTATTTTATTTGATGAAGGTTTCCTTGTGTTTTCCATAGACATGCAACTTCCCAAGGTTAGCAGTATGGAAATGGAACAAGTGTACCAGGTTAAAGATGATTATTCACTCCTTCTCCCATAATGGAGGCTTCAAATCCTATTTCAGGCCCTCAGGTGGAACACTGATGAGAGTGTTTAGAAGCTCCCCTGGATCGCTCTTTGCTGTATGTCTCCCATATGGTGTTGTTTCAGGGTGCCCTTGATGGTGTGTGAGTACATGGATGGAAGTGGCGCCTGCTCTTCTCTCCCTCCTCGAGTCCCCTGACCCTTTCCACTGTAGCAATCTGTTGTGGCCCCTGGGTCTTGGACTTCTCTCAATGCTCCTATTGGGTAAATGCAGTGAACGTTTCAGCTATGGATACTCACTGGTGAAGCAGTGGAGATATTTGGTAACACAAGGAGGCTTTTCTTGCCAGCAATGGGATCTATTGACAGAGAGACCAACCCAGAGAACTGTAGAAGAACTAGGAAGCCAAGGTGGATATTTAAGATCAAAGTGAACCTGGAAGGGTGTAAGTTGTATCCATTTACACCCATTTACATGTAAAGTGATGTAAGTCAAGTTGTGCATTGCTGTTACATTTTGGCTCCTCTCCTGAAGTTGCTCCTTCTTTTTTGTGCATATGGTCTATGTCATCTAAACCTGGCTCTGAGGTCTGGCTGTACCAGGAACTTTGGATTGAGTGCCCAATGTTTGAGGTGTTGTAAAGAGCACATTAGCGATATATGTGTGACAGTGTTTGGCGACTTATTGTACCGTGTACACCAACTCACCAGGTAGCCTGCTACTTTATTGCATCTGTATATTTTTCCATGGTCTGGATGTTTTTTTCTATCCTTTTTGGATTTCTCATTATGCATTGCACTAGATGTGTTAGATTTATTCTCTATGTATTGGTTATTTTATATTTTGTAGATTTTTTTATAATTTGTATATTTTGTATAGTCCAGCTTCTGGTGGTCAAAGGTGTAGAGACCCATGAAGAAATGGAAATCGGTGGATAAGAATACCATCTAGTGTGTTGGACACCGCCCCACACAGATTCCACTTAGCAATATGCCACACACTGGATGGCATTCCCATTCCATTTCTTCAGATGTCTCTATACCTTTGTTACAAGCATAGATAGATACGGCTACAAGATTAACACTTGAGGAAAGGGCAGAGACTGTGCTGATCTCTAGGGTGTGCAGTACTTGAGTCATGGCAGAAGATTTCAATGCTCAACACTCCTCTGCCATGACCAAGTTGGCAAATTGCTTGTCAAATTTCACTAAAAGGGTTCTGCATTGGAACTGCCAAAAAGAAACTGTCTGCGAGTTTTGTTCCGTTCACTTTTTGGCAGGTACAACACAGAACCTGTTTAGCAATTATGCCAAATGTGCCATGGATGATGGTTGGTTAGGATGAAGTTGTTAACCACCGTTTTCTATTTATTCAGGCGTCTCTATACCTTTGGACCACCGTGAATAGTCTATTTCAGGGGTCAGCAACCTTCAGCACTCCAGCTGCTGTGAAACTACAACTCCCAACATGCTCCATTCACTTCCAAGGGAGGTCCAAGAACAGCAGAGCAAGAATGCATGCTGGGAGTTCGAGTTTTACAAAAGCTGGAGTGGTGAAGGTTGCCTACCCCTCGTCTATATGTATACATTTTTGTGGCATAGAATTGGCACATCTTTGTTGCATGGCCCATATTTGTGCCAAAGCCTCGATTTACTATAACTGATGGCAGAAACTTGCAGTGAGTTATACATAAAATCAAAACCAGTCCCTGGCGTAGACTTCAGATCTGGCCCATGGAATCTCCTGAGATAACCCAGAATTATTAAGAGGCAGGAGCTTCTTTTAACATCTTGCACTATTCGGTGAAGTGATTAAGAATGGAGTAGGAAATTTAAGAAGGCTTAATAGTCAACACCATGCACCAAAATTTTGGTGCACTTATTGACATAAACTAAACCAACAAATAGATAAATCAGGACAATTGTAGATGCGATTGTAAATGGATTCTGCAACGGAGGCTCTGAATGACACCTCCAGCGCAGATGTGAACTTAGCCTAACACTGTCTAGTCTAAAGGCCCTTTTATATGAGAAGACAATAAGGCCAACTATTGGGAACAAGCATTTCTAGGAATGCTCTCCCCCATTTTTCTGCTCCCCAGTATTGGACTAAGTACCAGAGGATCCTCCAATGGGCCTAGGCTCTAGCACAGTAATGGTCCACCAGAAGAAACCCAGATTTGAAGGTTACTATGGTCTATTTCCTAGAGGTTGTTGGAGGGCAGGCTCCAAGAATAATTTTATCTGGTGGGCCCAAGGAACCCCTGTCCAGCACTGGTGCTGCCGATCAGCCTGATAGCACCTTTTATGCAGTATAAGGTTGGGTTTTAGGATTAGTTAATCTGCCCACTGAGTTGCTAACAAGGTAGTGAGAAAAGTCAAGTGAATATTCGGTAAGATAAATTGGAAAGATTAAGATCTTATGATTTGGTTGTCACTTGGTCAAGTATAGAGATGACCGAACCAGTTCAATATGAACAAGATTCAACCCAAATTTTCCAAAAGTTCCAGGTTCGACTTGAGCCTGAGATTTTTGGTGTTCACCACTACGTCAGTGCACCCTAAAGAGGAAGAGGTAATGGAAGGTGAGTATCAGTGTTTATTATGTTTGGGCACCGCCCCTGGGCTTTCGCTTAGTATATCCTGGGGTCGCTTCAGACCCCTTGACACTTTTAGTTTGGGATAAAATTAAACAAAGGCATAAAAACCTGACAAATATTTGCAAAATTAATCTCTTGAGGTTCACTCATCTCTAGTTTTATAAAGTATCCACACTAAGAGAAGAAGTAAGTGGCTGAGCATGGTGGCTCAGTGGTTAGAACTGTTGTCTGACAATGCCCAAGAGCAACATCCGTATGAACTACAACACCTTTAATGGGGTCCTTCCAGCTTTCTAATATTTTTGTAGCATTGCTCTTGCCAGTAAAATCATTGTGACCCCAGTGAAACCGGGACAAATACTTTTACAGTAAAGAACCCTTCTGACTACTGCAGTGAAAATGTATGCCCAGCCTGAAGTTCCATGGCTGATAAACAGATATAAATGGAATTTCAAGCTGGACCATTGGTGATCATCAAGGTACCTGTTTTTATTAGACAACCCCTTTAATATAATAACTTTATACCAGGCCTATTATTTTTATACAACGGGTGGATTTATTTCCATGGTGAGCTACTTTTTTATGGCAACTCCCTGATATAAATAAATTTTTTTGCAGATTAGCGATAATTTTAATTTTAAGAGCTTCTGTCCGGATCCCATACATCAGAGGGTAGAAGATTATAGAAGCAATTAAACCTAGTATGCAGAGGACAACATGGGCAACTGTCGAGAGAGAGATTCTGCCCAACCTGTACCGGAAAGTAACAAAAAGACCAGAGGCCGTGCATGTAGAGAAGGTGACCATGTGGGTGACCAGGGTGTTGATGGCCTTATGATAGCTCTCTCCAGACATCTTCAGACAGACAAGTAATGTTATTATGTAGCAGTAGATCACCACCAGTATACAGCCAATCACCATGGTCAATGTACAGATGGTGCCATAGACATTTCTGACAGTTGTATCACCACAAGCCAGATGTAGAAGAGACAAAGTATCACAGAAGACACTGTTAATATACACCCCACACATGGATAACCTGGCAACTAAAACCATACTTATAGTGATACTTAAGATAAACTAAGACAGAAAATAACATTCGGAAGACTCTTCCATTGGTCATTAGTGTAGAATATCTCAAGGGATATCCGATTGCTAAATATTGATCATAGGACATGGCCGTAAAGATAAATATTGAAAACAAGCAAAGCTTTGAATACAGAAGGCTTGGATGAGACACCCGGGCAGTGATACGGTGTTAAAACCAAATAACAGGTCAGTCACTATCTTGGGTAGAACAGACGAATTTCCAATCATGGCATTGACCACCAGGTTACCTATAAAGATGTACATAGGTTCATGGAGAGTCTCTTCTGACCACACAGTATACACGATCATCGAGGACAACATCATGGTGAAGATATAGAGTATAAAGGCTGAACTGGCATACACATACCGGAGGCGTTCCAACTCTACAATTCCAAGGAAAACAAGATTTGTGGGTATCTTGGACACGTTCTCCATCTTCCTAACACTTTTTAACATTTAATAGAATAAGAAATCTGAAAACTATTTATAAATGAAGAGAAAATTATTTAATTAGCTATTCAAAAAAAATATGAAAAATGTTCTCAAAACAACAATAACAACAACAGCAACAATAATAATAATAGTAATAATAATAATAATAATAATGACAACTATAATAACTACAATATTAATAATTAAAATAATAATAACAATAACTATAATAACAGTAATAACAGCAGTAATAATAATAACGATGACAACTATAACAACTACAATATTAATAATTACAATAATAACAACAATAACAATAAATATAATAATAATAACAGTATTAATATTAATAACAGTAATAATAACTATAATAATAACAACAATAATAATAAGTATAATAATTATAACAACTATAATAACTACAATAATAATTAGAATAGTAACAAAAATAACAACACCTATAATAATAATAGTAATTGCAATAATAACAGCAATAATAATAATAATAATAATAATACAGTCATATGAAAAAGTTTGGGCACCCCTATTAATTTTAATCATTTTTAGTTCTAAATATTTGGGTGTTTGCAACAGCCATTTCAATTTGATATATCTAATAACTGATGGACACAGTAATATTTCATATTACTTTTTCATATGACTGTAATTATAGAGTTGAATGTGCAGATGTGCTAATACTGAAATCCTATGGAGACTCCAACACAGATGTGAAAATAGCCTAAGATAAGGCCCCACGTTGCAGAAACGCAGCTTTTTTTGTTGCAGATTTTGCTGCATTATTTTGAACCGAAGCCAAGAATGGCTACAAAAGGAATGGGAAATATCTAGCAATTTCTTATACTTCTCCCTTCTGCTCAATCCAATCCTGGCTTTGGCTCAAAAAATACTGTAGCAGTAAAATCTGCAACAAAAAAAGCTGGAGATTTTTTTTTTCAGATTAGCCTAGGCGGAAACAGCCTTTTGTTGTTAGAGCAGCAATTTCTATGTATTTAATGAAAAAAATGTAACTTTTGCCCAAAAAAGCCCTTACGAAAAGATTTTTCACTAACAAGATTAGGCAGATTGAACTGATTGTCAGTAAAAACTATATACAAACACTCGGTATACAGACGAAACTGCTCTATTACCCAAAAGACTTAACATTAAATTATTGTCAATGAAAGGGTTAACTGTCCTTTGTCTGTGTATTAGTGCAGGATGCTGCTGTCAGGCTCACACAGCACAGATATTCTCCCTTATTCCATCCTATCTATTATTTCTATCGCTGATCTGCATGCAATTGATTAAATCTGGCTAAACTCAGTGTTCTCTGTATCATGCAGTGAGATGAATCACAGATCCTTCACTATCTCCACCATTACAGAAATTCCTCATGTTCATGGTTACAGCACCTTACATAGTGTGTATGACATCAGCACTGTAAGGTGTCCGCCTACCACTTATTATTGACTAAAGGCTGACAAGTGGAGCAAAACATCACAATGACTTAGAAGACACGTTTCTCTTCTGTATTTTTCATGTGTAATACATGTGGCCGTGGCCGTGGCCATTTTAGATTATCCAAGATGAATTGCCATTTGTATGTTTTTTTTTAAATATTCAGGTAGAAAATGGTTCATTACAAATTGTTTTTTTGTCATTTATTAAAAATTTTGATATGGGGATTAATGGTGTATATATATATACACCATTAATCCCCATATATATATATACAGTTGTGCTAAAAAGTTTACATACCCCGGCAGATTTTTATTTTTTTGGCCTTTTTTCAGAGAATATGAATGATAACACAAAAACTTTTCCTCCACTCATGGTTAGTGGTTGGTTGAAGCCATTTATTGTCAGACTTCTGTGTTTTCTCTTTTTAAATCTTAACGACAACCAAAAATATCAGAATGACCCTGTTCTAAAGTTCCCATCCCCTGGTGATTTTGGCCTGATAACATACCCAGAAGTTGGCACAAAGGGGTTTGAATGGCTACTAAAGGTAACCTCCTCGCCTGTGACCTGTTTGCTTGTAATCAGTGTGTACATAAAAGCTGAGTGAGTTTCTGGGATCCAGACAGACTGTTGCATCTTTCCTCCGGCCACTGATGTTTCTGGATTGTGAGTCATGGGGAAAGCAAAAGAATTGTCCCCGGATCTACGGGAAAAGGTAGTTGAACTGTATAAAACAGAAAAGGGATACAAAAAGATATCCAAGGAATTGATAATGCCAGTCAGCAATGTTCAAACTGTGATTAACAAATGGAAACTCAGGGTCTCTGTAAAAACCAAACCACGGTCAGGTAGACCAAACAAAATTTCAGCCACAAATGCCCGGAAAATTGTCCGGGATGCAAAGAAAAACTCACACATAACATCAGCTGAAATACAGGACTCTCTGAAAACTATCGGTGTGGCTGTTTCAAGATGCACAATAAGGAGGCACTTGAAGAAATATGGAATGCATGGTTGAGTTGCCAGAAGAAAGCCATTACTGCTCAAATGCCACAAAGTATCTCGTCTTCAATATGCCAAACAGCAGAGACAAGCCTCAAAACTTCTGGAACAAGGTCATTTGGAGCGATGAGACAAAAATCGAACTTTTTGGCCACAACCATAAACGTTACATTTGGAGAGGTGTCAACAAGGCCTATGATGAAAGGAACACCATTCCTACTGTAAAGCCCGGAGGTGGATCACTGATGATGTGGGGATGTGTGAGCTTCAAAGGCTCAGGGAACTTGGTCAAAGTTGAAGGAAAGATGAATGCAGCGCGTTATCAGCAAATACTGGAGGCAAATCTGCCCTCATCAGCCAGGAAGCTGCGCATGGGACGTACTTGGACCTTCCAACATGACAACGATCCAAAACACAAGGCCAAGTCGACCTGTCATTGGCTACAGCAGAAGAAAGTGAAGGTTCTGGAGTGGCCATCTCAGTCTCCTGACCTCAATATCATTGAGCCATTCTGGGGAGATCTCAAGCGCGCAGGACATGCAAGACAGCCCAGGAATATACAGGAACTGGAGAACCATCTGAGAAAATAAGGAGCCTCATCCACAACTAACACAAAAGACTTCAGGCTGTCACTGATGTTAGAGGGGGCAATATACGGTATTAAGAACTGGGGGATGGGAACTTTTGAAAAGGGTCATTTTGATGTTTTTGGTTGTCATTATGATTTAAAAAGAGAAAACACAGAAGTTTGACAATAAATGGCTTCAACCAACCACTAACCATGAGTGGAGAAAAAGTTCTTGTGTTATCATTCATATTCTCTGAAAAAAGGCCAAAAAATCTGCCCAGGTATGTAAACTTTTTAGCACAACTGTATATATTTTTTTTTAAGGGAGTCTGTCAACACATCAAAGTAATGACAGTACCTTGTAGTGCTTCTTATGCACTTTCCAAATATGCTCCATTATCAACAAAATTACTGTTTTTCATATGAAAATCAGGAGAATAGGACTTTTACAGGTGTTCCTTTTCTTCCCTGGGTTTCACTCTGTAGATTATCTCCCTAAAGTGTTCCCCTTCTGGTGTCTCAGCCTTGACAGGTCTGGGCTTAGGCAGGTTTTTTGTGCAAATGAATAAAAAAAAAATAGGAAATTTAGCAATAAAAATACAAACTTTACCTACCAGTTTGACCATACGCAGAACTCTCAAGAAACAGTAAAAATTGCAGAAATTAAGTGGAGATTTTCTTCCTGTGATGTTTATTATTGTAATTTTTACTTTTAGTTGATAATTTTTGTCCTTGATCCTCTAAGGTGAGACAGATACATGTTCTAGGAGGACGACCATTTGGGAAATAAATCTGCATCATCTCCGTGTAGCTGGTTTTTATAAGGCTGCTACTGTTATTTCCCGAGGAGACTTTGTTCAACTCGAAATCCTGGATCATAACCCACAGGGAGGTCAGTTTTGCTAAGGTTACAGAAATGTCTCGCTCAGAGGAATCGTAACCTTTTGCAATCATTACAAAGCTCATTACTGAAGACGCCTCATTAATTACTTGTGTAGATGACTACGAGGAGTTAATGGCACCTTCATCTATACTCATCATATAAGTCTGTAGACTCAAAACCTATATCACGTTCTACTACTAACTCTACCATGGAGTCTTTAATATAAAAATATAAACTGACCAATGTCAATACCAGAAATAATAATCAGTCCATTGTTCTGTTCCATTATTATCTCAGAGTTACTTTCCAGATCTCTGTTTCGGGGGGAACCATAACCTAACACTGCGTAACCCCAGCAAAAGCTGGAAATATCTCTGTAGACCACATCCATGTACCATGACATTGACTTTCTTGAATGCTGCCATTCCAGAGACCTTCCAGTGTCCTCAACCAGGCCATAACCGAAGCCTTAGCTGCCCATTACAGTCAGTTCTTGGCAGTTGTAGAATTTCTTGTGATGTCTGGCTGATACTTACAAAGCAAGATACCAGGATCGATAAATAGAAATATTGTGGTAGAAATCTTAGGTCGGGACTGGTGGAGTGTAGAGATCTGCAAATTGGTTCCTAACAAACCAGATTCGACCAGAATATTCCAAATAGTTCAGATTTTAATGTCTCGGACTAATTAAAATGGCCACTGTAACATGCATTGCAATGAATGAAAAATCAAAAATATTTATACTCACCCTCTGTTACTGCTTTTGGGCCTCCCCATGGCATCAGGCACTATGTCTCTGCCTCCTCGGTGACGTCTAGCTGTAAAGTCCTGTGCCCGGGGTCACCGCAGTGGCCCAATCATTGGCACACTGAGTGTCTTGTCATCACAAAAGAGCACCAGATGTCACCAAGGAGGCAGAGAAAGTGCACCAGACGCCACAAAAAGGCCAAAAAGAGGTAATGAAAGGTGACAAGTAATAATTACACATAGGATATGGCACAGGTTATCCAATACCTTCAGTCACCTACGATGTTATGTGCCCTGGGTCACTGCTAAAGCCTGTGATTGGGCCACCAGTGATCACATGACGCTCGGTTTGCCCAGGTCAATGCTAAGGCCCAGTCACAAGCCTCAGCGATGAGTCCGGGCTAATAACATCACAGAAAAGCGGTGAACATCACCAGGAAAGCATCGGAGGCCCAAGAGTGGTAACGGAAGGCGAGTGGAGTGTTTTTTTACATTTTTTATACCTTCCCTGGGCCTCCACCCATTGTAGCATGGGGTCTAAACAGACCCTAGAGAATAATACGGTGGCCATTATAGTTCATCTAAGGTAAATCTACATTTGAAATATTCAGGTGGAACCAGGCCTGGTATGAACCGATTCATCCATCTCTACATGGGACTGCCTAGATGTTTGCTATGTTGAAGGACAGGGCTGCTGTTTGTCCCAAAAACATGTAATGAGTCATTTAATACAATAAACAATATTGATAAGCTGTAAACATGATTGACTTGGTTCATTGGATAGATCTTGTTGGTAATGGCGGAGACTGGCGAGAGACCCGGAGAATTGTAGTAGAACTAAGGGTCTGAGGGCCCCTGCAGCTTTTTTCTATTTTTTTTTTAATAGGCCTTTACCTGCTTGAGAAACTTCAGCAGGTACCTGATATGAGATGCACAGGGCCCCCTGGAGGGCAGAAGGGGAAGAGGAGGTGGCCGTGAGCAGGAGTGGGTATCGGTAAGTAAGATTGCGGGCTAATGGCAAACCCCAACAAATACTGCTATTATTATACTCTGGAATCTCTTCAGACCCCAAAGTATAATGATTGGAGGGCCAAGGGAGATGACACACATTAAAACCAGTGTTACTCACCTCTCCTGAGCTCCAGTGTGACTCTTTACTGTCTTCGAGCCTCTTTAGTGACGTCACAGATGCAAAATGATGATGTCATTGAAGAGGGCCAAAAACAGCAGGGAGTTGCTCTGGAGTCCAGGAGAGGTGAGTACCACTGGTTTTTCACCTACCCTGAGCCTCCGATCATTATACTCCAGGGTCTGAATAGACTCCACAGTATAATAATAGTTTGTGAGTGGTCCACTATGGGACATCATACTGTGTGGAGGGACCACTATGGGACATTATGTTATGTGCAGGGGTCACTATATGACATTATTCTGTGTGGAGGGGCCACTATGGGACATAATTCTGTGTGGAGGGGCCACTATGGGACATTATACTGTGTGGAAGGGCCACTATGGGACATTATACTGTGTGCAGGGGCCACTATGGGACATTATACTGTGTGGAAGGGACACTGTGGGATATTATACTGTGTGGAGGGGCTGCTATGGGATATTATACTGTGTGGAGGGGCTGCTATGGGACATTATACTGGGTGGAGGGGTCACTATGGGACATTATACTGGGTGGAGGGGTCACTATGGGACATTATACTGTGTGGAAGGGACACTATGGGATATTATACTGTGTGGAGGGGTCACTATAGGACATTATACTGTGTGTGGGGGCCACTATGGGACATTATACTGTGTGGAGGCTGCTATGGGATATTATACTGTGTGGAGGGGCTGCTATGGGATATTATACTGTGTGGAGGGGCTGCTATGGGACATTATACTGGGTGGAGGGGTCACTATGGGACATTATACTGTGTGGAAGGGACACTATGGGATATTATACTGGGTGGAGGGGTCACTATAGGACATTATACTGTGTGTGGGGGCCACTATGGGACATTATACTGTGTGGAGGCTGCTATGGGACATTATACTGGGTGGAGGGGTCACTATGGGACATTATACTGTGTGGAGGCCACTTTAGAACATTATATTGTGTATAAATGGGGCGTTATACTGTGTGGGGGCCAGGAGAGGTGGAGCTATGCCGTGAAATTTACACCACTCTTTGACATGTGTAGATTTTAATTCTGGTGCATGGAACCTCCTGAGATGTGCCAGAATTATTAAGAGGCAGGACCCATGATTCTATCTAAGGCTAAGGCCCCATGTAGCGGCAGCAACTACTGCGTTTTTTCCTGCAGTGTTTTTAACAGAAACCTCTGCAGACTTTCTGCTTCCATTATATCTATAGGGAAACCGCGTTTCCGTAGGTATAATTGACATGCTGCGATTTCCAAAACAGCAATGGTTTTGGAAATCACAGCGTGTTCGCTATGCATATTTTTCCTCAAGGTGGAGATGGGATTCGATAGAATCCCATCCCCTCCTTGCAGTGACCATAAAACATCATGTTTTTTTCTGCGGCGTTCATGCCATGTGGGGCCCTGGCCTTAATCTATCATTGAATCAATAGAAAACTTTTGGATTATGGAGATTTATGCTCTTTTATAGACTAATAGCTTTCTTGTCTTTACATGGAATTCATTCCCCAAAAAACAGCAGCAGGAAGTCACCCAGGGATGGTGCAAGTAAACTCACTGGGGCAGATTTACTAATAGAAATATACCAAAATTCTGACGCAAGTTGTGGAGAGAAATCTGATGTGCCCTGCATCATGTATCAATTGTTTTATATACTTTTTACTTGTCCAACCAGGGAGGACTACTGAAAAGGGGGGCATGGCTGACAGAGAAGAGGCACGGCTTAAGATGCAGCACCATGCTTCAAAATTGTGGCGCACAAACGAGACCAACAAATAGGTGGTGTAAAGTTAAACTAAATAACCTAAAATACACCAGATTTATCACCCAGCATCAGTCACTGTGATACACTTATGGCAGTTATAGGTTGGGTTCACTTCTGCAACGTTTAGTACGTTCTTCTGTTTCGTGGTAGGAGCAGAAGAATGGACTAAAGAGTGAAGACAGATCCATCTAATGATGGTCAACGACAGATCCCGCAGGGCCACAAGAACTATAATGGGGTCCGGTCGGTCATTTCTCTAGACAAATTGTAGATGTGATTGTAGATGGATTCTGCAATGGAGACTCCAAATGGAGTCTTCAACAAATATGTCAACTTAGCCTAAAGACTCTTTTACATGAGCAGAGAATCAGGCCAATTATTGGTGTTCCTAAGAACGCTCATTCCCAATAATTGTTCTGTTTATTGTGCTGCAGTATCAGACTGGTCCACCAGCGTACCAGAGGATCCAGGACAGTAATGGTCCAGTAGTAGACTCCCAAATTTGAAGGGTGGTAGCTATTTAGTAGCAACACAATGATCACTTTTGGAAGATAGTCCAACTTTCTCAGCAGACAGCCTGGCCAGGCACACTTATAGAGGGCCCCAAATTTTCTGGAATTTTTAGGAATTGTCGCTCCGTCAACACAACGTTGATGTGGCATTTACTCCCATACAGGGATAACCGGCAGGATCTGCCTCTCAAGTGTTGTTCTCAGGGTCATAGGATCCTTTACATTTCAGATATTTTAGCTTTTTCAGCTGACAGGCCAGATATGTCTCCATTTATGATCATCTTCCATTTACTGTACTGCTGCTGATGCTGCTCCTAAATATCTGTCACCACTCAGCAGACATGTCCGGCCGCCTGGTCCACCATCACATTCTTCTATAGCACACTGTTGGTGCACTGTAGTGCTGCCATCACGGGATAACTTTTGGTGGCTTCTTTTTTAAAAGGTCAATTCTCATCACTTTTCAACTAGGCTCACAGCCACAAATTTGTCTCCCAAACAACAATAAGCCCCTGTAGCATATTCAAGTCATCAAAATGGGATAATTTTTCTACAAAACCATTGATTTTAGCAATATAACCTCAGGCAATGGGTATTTTTGTATTTTTGGACTATTTTTAATATCATAATGTGCAAAAGCGAGTGTCAGTGCATTGAATGGTTAAACTTTGAGCTTGCATTCTCTGCTTACCATCCATTTTTCAATAGACATACATATCATACATAACTTTGGCTTTGTTTGACTTAGAGAGCTAGAAATTGGATATATAGGTTCCTAGGAGACCTAAGAGTGTTCTACACTATGTTATATAGATATATAGTCCTAGGAGCCCTGACAGTGTCATACACTATGTTTTATAGATAGGTTTCTAGGAGCCCTGACAGTGTTCTACACTATGTTTTATAGATAGGTTCCTAGGAGCCCTGACAGTGTCATACACTATGTTTATAGATGGGTTCCTAGGAGCCCTGACAGTGTTATACACTAATTTTTATAGATAGGTTCCTAGGAGCCCTGACAGTGTTATACACTATGTTTTATAGATAGGCTCCTAGGATCCCTGACAGTGTTATACACTATGTTTTATAGATAGGCTCCTAGGATCCCTGACAGTGTTATACACTATGTTTTATAGGTAGGTTCCTAGGAGCCCTGACAGTGTCATACACTATGTTTATAGATGGGTTCCTAGGAGCCCTGACAGTGTTATACACTATGTTTTATAGATAGGTTCCTAGGAGCCCTGACAGTGTTATACACTATGTTTTATAGATAGGTTCCTAGAGTCCTGACAGTGTCATACACTATGTTTATAGATGGGTTCCTAGGAGCCCTGACAGTGTTATACACTATGTTTATAGATGGGTTCCTAGGAGCCCTGACAGTGTTATACACTATGTTTTATAGATAGGTTCCTAGGAGCCCTGACAGTGTCATACACTGTTTTATATATAGATTCCTAAAAGTCCTGACAGTGTTATACACTATGTGTTATAGATAGGTTCCTAAAAGCCCTGACAATGTCCTATACTGTGTTTTATAGATAGGTTCCTAGGAGCCCTGACAGTGTCATACACTATGTTTATAGATGGGTTCCTAGGAGCCCTGACAGTGTTATACACTATGTTTTATAGATAGGTTCCTAGGAGCCCTGACAGTGTTATACAGTATGTTTTATAGATAGGTTCCTAGAGTCCTGACAGTGTTATAAACTATATTTTATCAATAGATTCTTAAGAGCCCTGACAGTGTCATACACTATGTTTTATATATAGATTCCTAAAAGTCCTGACAGTGTTATACACTATGTGTTATAGATAGATTCCTAAAAGCCCTGACAATGTCCTATACTGTGTTTTATAGATAGGTTCCTAGGAGCCCTGACAGTGTCATACACTATGTTTTATAGATAGATTCCTAAGAGCCCTAACAGTGTTATACACAATGTTTTATAGACAGGTTCCTAGGAGCCCTGACAGTGTCATACACTATGTTTATAGATAGGTTCCTAGGAGTCATGACAGTGTTCTACACTATGTTTTATAGACAGGTTCCTAGGAGCCCTGACAATGTTATACACTATGTTTTATAGATAATTCCTAGGAGACCTGACAATGTTATACACTATGTTTTATGGATAGGTTCCTAGGAGCCCTGAAAGTGTTCTACACTATGTTTTATAGATAGGTTCCTAGTAGCCCTGACAGTATTATACACTATGTTTATAGATGGGTTCCTAGTAGCCCTGACAGTGTTGTGTGCTTTGTTTTATAGATAGATTCCTAGGAGCCCTGACAGTGTCATACACTATGTTTTATAGATAGGTTCCTAGTAGCCCTGACAGTGTCATACACTATGTTTATAGATGGGTTCCTAGGAGGCCTGGCAGTGTCATCCACTATGTTTTAAGCCAATTTAAGGTGTGGTTGATACTGAACTTGTTTGACTCGAAACAAAGTTTAGTTCCGCGCCATCTGAAACCGAAACAAAGCTAATCTTTAAAGTTTCACACATTTCTAGTGATCAGAGAATTAAAAAAAAAACGTTAAATCACAAAAAGTTTTTTATTTCAGATTATCGTAGCCTAGACTGTATATAGAGTGAACACACAGAAAAAAATGTTTATATAAAGGCACTTAAGCAATGAATATTCCTTCTCACTGTGTATTTGGTGACCAGAGCATAAAAAAACCATGAAATTACAGGAGTTTTTTTTTTTTCAGATTAGCACAGACTATGTTGTATTTTGGGTTAACAACAAAAAATGTTTAAATGTTTTTTTTGTTTTTTTTTCCACAGCAATAATCCAAGAAAGAAAAGTAAGAAAGCACTCAAAATAATAAAAAATACAAAAGGAATTTTATTGAAATACAAAAACAGTATAAAAATACAAGACAAAAACAACAGTACAAATACCTATGTCAGCATATGTAAAACGAGAGAGGCAGAGGCTGAATAGTATAAATAAATATGAGGGGGATAACATACAACCATGCATAAAGTATATAGCAGTATATAAATGCAAGGGGTACTAATGGTTAGTAAAGAGCAAGTGCATATATAAAACCCCTATATAGATACCCAATGTATCACACTATACATGTATTTTGCAAAGTAAATTACATGGTATAAGATCTAAACATACCCATGACATAAATGCCGCTGCCTGCTGACAAAACCCATGAGAGGCAGAGGCTAAGTAATATAAATAAATATGAGGGAGACAACATACACCCATGCATAAAGTATATAGCAGTGTATAAATACAGAGGGTACTAATGGTTAATACAAAGCAAGTGCATATATAAAAACCCCTATATAAATGCCCAATGTATCACACTATACATGTATTTTGCAAAGTATGATATAGGATCCAAACATACCCATGACACAAATGCCGCTGCCTGCTGACAAAACCCAACGCACGTTTCGGCACACAAAGCCGATTATTAGTATATGTTGTCATACTGTATTCATTTTTGATATGATTTCAAGCTATTGTTCTATGGTATCACTTGTCCCGTGGAGTTGTTAAATATAACACTACACAGTATAGTGGGCAGATCTGTAGCTGGAACAGGACAGCACCCTGCATTACTATCAGTAAGAGGACAGGATTACATCAGGCTGAGCAGAACTACAACCCTGGCAGCCTACACCTACCTGAACTCCTGCAGTAGACCAGAAGCTGGACCTGCAGACATTTAAGAATCTGCTAATTCATGGGGAGGTTTCAGCCAGCTACATGCCACTTTGCCACAGCTCACCACTACAGGACAGGTGAACCATCAGGTGTCTGTTCCAATAAAGCAGTGAGTAGTTCAACTGAACCTGGCCTTGACATTGCCTTCCTTACAGCTATGCCCTGGGCTCCAGCTCCTAGTTGGAGAGGAGTACTGACACCCACTCACCATCTTAGCCAAGGGACCTGCAAGTGCCTATAAGGTCACCGTGAAAGTCCAGCTTCCTGCACGGTTCTGCTGAGGTGGTTACAATAGTAATAATAGTAATAGTCATAATTTGAAATTCTGGAATATCAAAAAGTGTTATTTTAATAGGCATCAGTTATTCCCAGTCTGTCCTATCTCAGTCACTACTAGGCTAGTTCTTTCACAGTTATAATTTTAGTTATAACCATTACTTACTACTAGGAATGAGCAAACCTAACATTAACCCCTTTGGTTTGTCACAAATTTTGAAAAAATGTTTAGGGGTTCACTATTTACATATTGTTGTACTCAGCCCACAGAGCGTAATTTATTATTATTATTTTATTATTATTGTTTATTTATATAGCATCATTAATTCCATGGTGATTTACATTTGCGGATTTACATACGGTACACCAAATATACAAAACAGATAATACAAACAGTGACCACCTGGCACAGTGGGATAGAGGGCCCTGCCCGCAAGGGCTTACAATCTATGAGTAGAGCCCTCTCCAGAGATCACTTGTGGCATCCAGTACTAGTTCCCTGGCATCTTTGGTCCTCTTCGGGCCTCTTCTGTTATGTCATGGGCACCGGCATTGAGGTCTGTCTACGACTGGGCCTGAGAAGTCATATTGGGAACTCTGACGTCTTGACACTTTCATTCAAACATCATGACCTCGGCGGCCCCATGTAATCACTGAGGCCCAAACACAGACATTAGGGAGCCTAGGAGAGATGAGGGAAGGTGAGTATCAGTGTTTATTATTTCCCCTGGGCCTCCACTTATTGTATTCAGGGGCCTGAAGAGACCTCAGAGTATAATAACAGCAGATATGGCTCAGACTGAATAAGTTTGGTCTGAAATGAAACTGACGGGAGAACGTTTCGAACATTTGTGAATGAATCTTGCAAGGTTTACCCAATTCTATCTATTACCTACCATACTTATTGCTTCTGAGAACTGCCCGCCCTGCTATATTCTTGCTATTTCTAACCTCAATTTTCTGACCATCCTTTTCGTCTAAGAATTCAATTAATTTGACTCTGATATCAGCATTACCAAATCCTGGACTACTCAACTATCCTCCGGACCTGGTATCTGTACATTAAGGTATCTGGCCATTTTACAAAGAAATTTAAAAAAAAATGACCCCCAAAATTCTATTGTTTCAATTTTTTGCATGCATTATTACTATGAAATTGCTAAATAACTTTTTTTGAACCAATTGGTACCAATTTCACAGTCCAGGAATTTACTGTTCCGCAGTTGTTTCGACGGAGACAGAGAGCTTCCTCCACCTCTCCGTGTTGGTGATGTCCTTAAAGAAGTTGTTTATCTGGCTCAGTTCATTCGCTGGGCCAGCGTCCTTCTCTGTCTCTACATCAACGATGAAGAGAAAAGTTAACAGTGTCCCAAAAAATCTTTTCAATAAAAACTTCAACTCGTCCCACAAAAACAAAAAACAGTCTCCATATAGCTATGTCAGTGGTGAAATAACTCTCAGAATGTAGTGACACAAAATAAGATTATGTTACACGGTGAACATCGTAAAACCAGAATGTAAAACAAACAAAACATTTGTCATAAATCAAAATAGCTAAAAAGAAATCGCAACAAAAAGTGAATGGGGGGAATGAAAAATTTACTGTGTCTTAAAGGGGTTAAGATGAAGATATTTAGACCCTCACATTTAGGACATATCGATATAACATGGAAATGAATCCTCAATCGGACAAAGTGGATAGCTAGGAAAACAAAAACATTCTCCCATTCCGTAGCTCGCAGCTCTAGTGGCCACTGTACCAATAACACAACAACTCCTTTGCATGTGAGGGGGCCCTGGCTGCCTGGCTCATCCAAAAAAATCTTTCTCTTCTGCTCCTGCACTCAGTTCTGCCTGCTTTAGTCAACATCAGAACCTTTGTCTGGACTCTGGTCAGTGTTAGGGCTTCCTGAGCAGGAGCTGACTGGTCTGGCCATTAGATGAGTTAAGGATAGGCCATCTATAGTAGCAACCGGATAACCCCTTTAAGGATGGGGCCCAAAGTGACATAAACGTCGTGATTTTGCTGATTTTGGCAAAAATCACAGCATTTTACAGTCTCTGCAAAGTGAATGGGATTGTGGTTAATCCCAACCACACATTGCAGAAAAATATCCACAGCGGACATGCTGCAATTTCAAAAACTGTTGCATTTTTGTAAATCGCAACATGTCAATTATACCTACAGAATCGCTGATGTTTCTGTATAGGTATAATAGAAGCAGAAAGTCCACAGAGGAAAACTCTCTGGACTATCTGTGAAAAGCTATGTGGGAAAAACCTGCGATGCATTTCCGCCACGGTTTTTCCCGTATCGCTTTTTGTCTGCGGCTCGCTACGTGGGGCCTTAACCTAAAAGTGATTTCCCTCCATAGACATTTCTGGAATATCGTGTTGCGATCCGCTCTACTGATTGCTGGGAATACCTTATCCTGCAGATGTCCCATTAATATTGAGTACTGTACAAAAGAAAACATCAAAATTTTGAGTGCATTCCGGTTATTAAAATATTTTAATAATCTCAACCAAAAATTTAGAATTTAACATAAATATTCTGTTTCCACTAATCGAAAACATGCAATGTATGCAAAAATTACAATTTCTTCCACTATTTTACAATATGGTCAGCAACTTGTCTACGTGAATGGGAAGGTTCATTAGTGGAGACATTTCTGTCAGTAATGAGCTTGTTAGTAATAGTCGGTGTCTAGTGTTTGGTTCCACTGGGGAGAGGTCTCTGAAGTCCCTCAAAGCTGATCTGTCATTCTTACCTCCAATATACTTCTATATAAGACCTGTAGCTCCAGGTATTGCACATACTTGTGTATATCCGCGCAAAGTCCTTAACAATGGAAAATGTGTCCACAGACTCCAACATCCATGACTACATTCTTTTAGGACTCAAGGAGATGGAGCACCTGAAATTCTTCTACTCCGCAGTTGCCCTTGTAATATATCTCGTAACAGTATTTTTATGCACATTAATTGTGTATGTTGTATGGGCAGAACAATCTCTCCATGAACCTATGTACATCTTCATATGTAACCTGGTATGGAACGTCATGGTTGGCAGTTCAGCCTTCCTCCCCAAGCTGGCCATAGACTTGTTCACTGGATCTTCCACCATCTCGTTGTTTGAATGTCTGACCCAAGCCTTCAGTATTCAGAGCTTTGGTTCTGTAGAAATATTAACTTTCACCATCATGGGCTATGATAGATACCTGGCTATTGGTTTTCCCCTAAGATACCACTCTCTGATGACCAACAGGAAGGTTCTACAGTCATTGGTTATCATCTGGTTGATAGCCTTGGTTGGCCAGTTTATAGGTGTCATGTTGTTGGTCAGGTTGAAACTGTGTGGTAATACTATAAAAAATGTGTACTGTGAAGCGATGTCTCTTGTCCGCTTGGCTTGTGTCAGTACAGTCGTCAATGACTGTTACGGAACTACTTGTACCTTGGTGTTGGTCGTAGGGTCATTGATGATTGTGATCTACTGCTACATACGGAATTTTCTTGTCTGCCTCAAGATCTCGATGGAAGCCAGTCAGAAAGCCATCCATACATTGGTGACCCACATTATCACGTTCTCTACTTTTGTGGCAGCAATTTTATTTGTCACCTTCAGGTACAGATTAAATGGTGGTTCCCTGTCTACTGTGACACACATTGTAATATCGATAAGTGGTCTTACCGTTTCCTTCACTCTCAATCCTCTGATCTATGGAATAAGGACAGAAGCTTTAAAGAAGAAGATGGTTTATACTTTAAAGGACATCATTCAGAAGCAGAAATTGGGCAAATCCAAGTAATTCTTGGTTTGTGGTCATATTTATGTGAATCCATAATGTGCCAATGTTTCACTAAGTGTACAATAATTTGTGTCTTAAAGTTTCCTTTACCTTTGCAGAAATGTTTCATTGTTTTCTTGCATCTAAATGGGGCAATTTTACAAATAACTTTGATTACAAATCGCTTCCTGTTTGGTGCATAAAACTCTTACGCTTATCTATGTCTCCTCTCCTTGGTTAAAGAATACAAACACAAACATTGTATACTCTGATCCTACAGTCATGTGTAACAAGAGGGGGTGCAACAACACATATCAACAGTGTATATAGGACTCTGCGTGGTCTATAATCATGGAGATACATATACAACATGTCTCACAAAAAACAAGCTCCATAGCAAAGAGTTGTAGCTAGGCTTTTCTTCATCTGGGGCAAAGGTGAGGTTCACTTTCCTTACTCTGTATCTTGTAAATACATAAAAGTGGCTTGCTGGTGTTCCCCTGAATGACAGCGCTCAGGGCATATGTGCATATGGGTATGGGTAACTCTGCCACGCCTCTGTATAAAGACATGTCAATGGAAAAATAAGAAGTTATGACTCTCAGGATTGAGTGACCCACAAAACAAAAGAACCAGTTGGGTCTCTCACTGCAAAGACCTCCAAGGAATTTTTCCCTTTGTCCTTCCTCCTTGAACCCACTCCGAGAGATCCTCGGGTCCTATAAAGAACCAGTCCAACCAAATCTGCATTTAGCCGCTTTAAAAGCCTTGGAAAATCCAACTTTTGAAGCCCATAGAACTGTGCGCCCCACTACATGTACTCCAGGAGGTCAGGTCATGTTCATGGTAACTCAAGATGATTCTAGTCCAAATAAACAGTGTTACTCTGGGTCGAAGAAAGTAAACCGTCTACCATATCTTGCCTAACTAGGTCTCATTTGTAGGGTTCCACCAGTCATATGCATAACATTGCTCTTGAGCCTCCGATGGTCCTCACAGCCACTAGGCCACTACCTTTATCAGGAATTTCCTTGTACTTCTCATCAGCACAAAGACAGTCACTCTGACATCCCGGTACCACTTGTACGCTTAGAATGTGCAATAGGAGGGTTCACTACAGATACTGGTTTGGAATATAGTTTCACCTTGGCAGGGCCAGCTCCAGGTTTGTATGGACCCTTGGGAGACAGAGCCTCAGTGGGCCCCTTTTGGAGCAACTCATGTGCACTGCAGCAAAAAAACAACTAAAATTGGGTGCTTCTTGCTGAGGTGGACATACTGGACTTTAATATAATTCATTCCATACAAGTAGAAGGTAAAGAGGAGTTGCCCTGGATTTGTCTTATTTTCTGCCCCCGGCTCGCGGTGGTGATGCAGAGTGTACAGACTATCAGTATTCTGCTGCAGCTTTCACCACTGATTAGGCCTAAATTAGTCTAACCAGTGTGGAGTCTCAGGTTGTGACCTCTGAATCAGCAGCAGAATTCACAGCAAGATCCAGCAGGCGCTTTTTTTTTTCCAGCCTCCTGCTCCAATTGTTTTCCATAGAAAGCAGAATGAGGGAGGAATGTGCGGCTGATTTATGATTTAGAGGCGAAATCCGCTGTAAAATCAGTGTCAGATTCCGCTGTGTGAACAAGGCCTGATACTGTTAACAGGGCAATGAACGCTTTCATTTGTATTAATGGAAGTGCTCAATGCAAAAACAGAGTGGGCCCCATAGATACATATATAAATATATACTGTACATATATATACTGTATATATATATATATATATATATACAGTACAGACCAAAAGTTTGGACACACCTTCTCATTCCAAGAGTTTTCTGTATTTTCATGACTATAAAAATTGTAGATTCACTCTGAAGGCATCAAAACTATGAATTAACACATGTGGAATTATATACTTAACAAAAAAGTGTCAAACTGAAAATATGTCTTATATTCTAGGTTCTTCAAAGTAGCCACCTTTTGCTTTGATTACTGCTTTGCACACTCTTGGCATTCTCTTGATGAGCTTCAAGAGGTAGTCACCTGAAATGGTTTTCACTTCACAGGTGTGCCCTTTCAGGTTTAATAAGTGGGATTTCTTGCCTTATAAATGGGGTTGGGACCATCAGTTGTGTTGTTCAGAAGTCAGGTGGATACACAGCTGATAGTCCTACTGAATGGAGTTTGTATTATGGCAAGAAAAAAGCAGCTAAGTAAAGAAAAACGAGTGGCCATCATTACTTTAAGAAATGAAGGTCAGTCAGTCCGAAAAATTGGGAAAACTGTCCCCAAGTGCAGTGGCCAAAACCATCAAGCGCTACAAAAAAACTGGCTCACATGAGGACCGCCCCAGGAAAGGAAGACCAAGAGTCACCTCTGCTGCGGAGGATAAGTTCATCCGAGTCACCAGCCTCAGAAATCGCAGGTTAACAGCAGCTCAGATTAGAGACCAGGTCAATGCCACACAGAGTTCTAGCAGCAGACACATCTCTACAACAACTGTTAAGAGGAGACTGTGTGCAGCAGGCCTTCATGGTAAAATAGCTGCTAGGAAACCACTGCTAAGGACAGGCAACAAGCAGAAGAAGAACACAAGGAATGGACATTAGACCTGTGGAAATCTGTGCTTTGGTCTGATGAGTCCAAATTTGAGATCTTTGGTTCCAACCACCGTGTCTTTGTGCGACGCAGAAAAGGTGAACGAATGGACTCTACATGCCTGGTTCCCACCGTGAAGCATGGAGGAGGAGGTGTGATGGTGTGGGGGGGCTTTGCTGGTGACACTGTTGGGGATTTATTCAAAATTGAAGGAATACTGAACCAGCATGGTTACCACAGCATCTTGCAGCGGCATGCTATTCCATCCGGTTTGCGTTTACTTGGACCATCATTTATTTTTCAACAGGACAATGACCCCAAACACATCTCCAGACTGTGTAAGGGCTATCTGACCAAGAAGGAGAGTGATGGGGTGCTACGCCAGATGACATGGCCTCCACAGTCACCAGACCTGAACCCAATCCAGATGGTTTGGGGTGAGCTGGACCGCAGAGTGAAGGCAAAAGGGTCAACAAGTGCTAAGCATCTCTGGGAACTCCTTTAAGACTGTTGGAAGACCATTTCAGGTGACTACCTCTTGAAGCTCATCAAGAGAATGCCAAGAGTGTGCAAAGCAGTAATCAAAGCAAAAGGTGGCTACTTTGAAGAACCTAGAATATAAGACATATTTTCAGTTGTTTCACACTTTTTTGTTAAGTATATAATTCCACATGTGTTAATTCATAGTTTTGATGCCTTCAGTGTGAATCTACAATTTTTATAGTCATGAAAATACAGAAAACTCTTGGAATGAGAAGGTGTGTCCAAACTTTTGGTCTGTACTGTATATATATATATATATATATACAGTGGGGAAAAAAAGTATTTAGTCAGCCACCAATTGTGTAAGTTCTCCCACTTATAAAGATGAGGCCGGCCTGTAATTGTCATCATAGGTAGACCTCAACTATGAGAGACAAAATGAGAAAACAAATTCTGAAAATCACATTGTCTGCTTTTTAAAGAATTTATTTGCAAATTATGGTGGAAAATGGCTGCCGTCATTTCCCCTTCTGTCCTCCAGGTGTTCCCGTACATCCCATATCATGTCGCTGATGCTAAAGAGCATCAGGACATTGATGATAGTCACATAATATAGGATGCACGGGGCCCATGGAGGGCAGTAGGGGAAGCAGAAGCAGATGTGAGAAGGAGCGGAGATTGGTAAGTAAGGCCACGAGCCTGTGGCAAGAGTATTTGTTAAGTGAACCCCGCAAGATTCACCGGGCGGTTCTATTCAACCGAATATGTCTGAACTGAAACTGCTATTATTATACTCGAGGGTCTCTTCAGTATATTATGGCCACTATCGGACATTATACTGTGTACAGGGGCCACTATGAACCATTATATTGTGTACAGGGGCCACTATGGGACATTATACTGTGTGAAGGGGCCACTATGGGACATTATACTGTTTGAAGGCGCCACTATGGGACATTATACTGTGTGGCGTGGCCACTATGTGACATTACACTGTGTGGAGGGGCCACTATGGGAAATTATACTGTGTGGAGGGGCCACTGTGGGACATTATACTATGTAAAGGAGCAGATATGGGATATTATACTGTCTGGAGTCCACTGTGGTGCATTATAATGTGTGTAAATGGGGCATTACGTGGGGGGACCCAAGTCAAAAGTTTATAGAGACCCAGCCTTTGCTAGTTACGCCCCTGCCCAGGAGAGGTGACAAAAATAAAAAAAAACTTTCATACTCACTTTTCGTGACCTCTTTTGGGCCTCCTGGTAAAGTCATGAGCCTGGGGTCAGGCCTGAGGCCTGTTATTGGGCCACCAGAGGTCATATGGGCACCACTGAGACTCAATCACAGGCTCAAGCAATGACCCCCGGCCGCATGACATCACCAGTAGATCACTGGACACCGCGAGGAGGGACAAAACAGATAACGGAGAGTAAATATGGATTTTTTTTTTAGTTCTGTCAACCCGCCTGGGTCTCTACCTATTATACTCTAGGGTTTGAAGAGACCCCAGAGCATAATAATGTCACTTTCACATAACTTCAATTTTGTTTACCTTAGAGAGCTAGAGATTGGATAGATAGGTTCCTAGGAGCCGTAACATTGTTCTACACTATGTTTTATAGATAGGTTCCTAGGAGCCCTGAAAGTGTCATACACTATGTTTTATAGATAGGTTCCTAGGAGCCCTGACAGTGTTATACACTATGTTTTATAGATAGGTTCCTAGGAGGCCTGACAGTGTCATACACTATGTTTTATAGATAGGTTCCTAGGAGCCCTGACAGTGTCATACACTATGTTTTATAGATAAGTTCCTAGGAGTCCTGACAGTGTCATACACTATGTTTTATAGATAGGTTCCTAGGAGCCCTGACAGTACTATATACTATGTTTTATAGATAGGCTCTAGGAGCCCTGACAGTCTTCTACATTATGTTTTATAGATAGGTTCTTAGGAGCCCTAAGAGTGTTTTGCACTGTGTTTTAAAGATAGGTTCCTAGGAGCCCTGACAGTGTTATACACTATGTTTTATAGATAGGTTCCTAGGAGCCCTGACAGTGTTATACACTATGTTTTATAGATAGGTTCCTAGGAGGCCTGACAGTGTCATACACTATGTTTTATAGATAGGTTCCTAAGAGCCCTGACAGTGTCATACACTATGTTTTATAGATAGGTTCTTAGGAGCCCTGACAGTGTTATACACTATGTTTTATAGATAGGTTCCTAGGAGCTCTGACAGTATTCTACACTATGTTTTATAGATAGGCTCCTAGGAGCCCTAAGAGTGTTCTACACTATGTTTAAGCAACTTTAAGGTGTTTTTCATACCGAACTTGTTCATCCTGAAATAAATCTTGGACCTGAGCCACCCAAAACTAAACAAATCCTGGAAGGTTTGTCCATCTCTATCAGAGAGCTTCCTCTTCCTCCTATTCTCCATGTTGATGATATGCTTGAAGACAGCTCACTATTTGGCTCAGTTCATTCAGACCCCAGAGTACAATAATTGAAGGACCAGGGGAGGTGCAGAAAGATAAAAAGCAACTCATAATCACGTTTCCTCCCCTTTACTAGGCTCCGCCCTGACTTCAGGTCTTCATTCCAGGGCATCCCTTTGTCTTCTGGCCTCCTCTGTAACATCAACGGCCCCAGGACACTGTTAAGGCTTGTGACTGGACCTCAGCCATCACATGGGGGGGTTAACATCATGATGCTTTTGTCAAAGACCAGACACCCGGAGAGATGAGGAAAGGTGAGTATGAGTTGTTTTGTTACTTTACCAGACCACCCCTAAGCTTCCGTTTATTATACTCTGGGGTTTGCAGATACCTAAGTGTATAATAACAATTTGTAGGTGGTGAACCACAAAAAATCTTTAGCAAAGCTTGTAACTCTTTTCATTACAAGCAGGTTTGCTCATTCCTGTGCTTTAGCTAAGTCTGTTCCCTTCTCCGTCTCTGCCTCAGCCATGATGATAAAAGTTAATCAATGGCGTCCCAAAAAATGGTACCAATAAAAATTACAACACTTCTCACGAATAAAAAGCAAGCTCCATAAAGAAGGAAAATACTAAGTTATAACTATCAGAATTGAGCGACCCACAAAATAAAATCTCACACTACAAAGACCTCCAACCAGTGGTTCCCTCTGTCCAACCAAAAGAGATCCTCTGTCCTCTGAATGGCCAGTCCATCCAAATCTGCATTTTGTGTTTCAGACTTATGAGCCTTCAGATCTAAAGGCACCAGAGCTTAATGGTTACCATCACTTTACATGATACATAAAGCTAAATGCATACTTGGTGGGATTTCATACTAGACAAGATGTAAAGTTCTAACAGTTTCTTTTTGAGGCCCATAGAACTGTGCGCTCCACCACATGTTCTACAGGAAGTCAAGTCATATTCAAGATAGATCATTATGGTTCTTGTCCAAATGAACAGTGCCACTCTGGGTCGAAGAAAGTCCACCCCCTACCACAGCTTGCTCAAGTAGGTTCATTTGTTTAGAGGCTACCTCGATACTCCATTCACTGTGAAAGGTCACTGGCTCCCTAATAAATTTCAATCTTCTCTCAAACTCACCATCTTTTATGACTTCAGTGACCCATCTAAAGACTTTCTGACTCTAGGCCATAACTGTAAATATGTCTCTGTCTCACACACTAGTTACACAAGCTCCGCACCTCTTCAGGTTTTAGTCACTTCTACCTCTACTACAGTCCAACTAACTTACTGCTTGGTGTCTTGCACAAAAAACACAAATTTATTTGGACACATTTCACCTGCACCTGTAGATATACCAGCCTTCTTCACAATTCATATATATAAGTATAAGAAGTCAAGTCCCAGGGAGGTGAGGAAAAAAATAAAACACTGATAATCACCTTTCCTCACCTCTCTGGTACTTCAATGTGTCGTCCAATTCTCTCTCTTCCTCTCTCATCTACCTCCTGGATGATATTACCAACTCCGGGGGGTTGCTGAGGCCTGTGATTTAACCTCAGCTGTCACATGGGGTGCACCAATGTTATGATTTAATGATAACAGAGTGCATGGACCCCTAAAGGTATGGAGGAGTCCCTGCACTAGGATTACTCACAGTCATTCAGCTACTTTTGAAAGTAGGCCAAGACCATGGTTATCAGGCAAGAAATTAAAAATGTAAACAGTACAATAGTACTAAACAGTATTTTGAGATTCCAAACAAATTTATTCAGTCCAAAACTAAAATCTGATTTGGCCAAATCCAAAATTAAACTTCTGCTTTTCGCTCATTTCTAGTGGGTACTGCAGCATCTCAGCTTCCCCTTCTTTGGGTCCTGTTGCCCTTTCATTCTGCTTACTAGTAGTGATCTCAGAATGGGACCTTTCCATACCCTCTTTGAATGTACCTCTTTGCTTGTATATTTTATGATCTATGCATAGACCACTAATATGTGTCTTTATAATGTGTACATGATCAAAGAGGTTTTCCCACCATAGATATATATGGAATAGTCACAAGAGGTCCACATCCTGTGGATATGCCATAAATATCTTATCCGTTGGATAACTAGTTGTATAGACCATAGTCTTTGCCCAGTAGGCCGGCACACTGCCAAGGCACAGGAACCATTCTAAGTGCATGGTTTACTCCACTGTTTTATTAATTTTTATATATTGACCTTTAGAATGATGAAGTAATATTATAGATCCCTCCATGGTTCACTAAGCCTAAACATACACTGTGCCTAAGAACTCCCTAGGTCCTCCATTATGTTACTATGTGTCTTTTGTAATTCTCAGCAATTTGTGCAATGTACACAGATCATTAGTAAAACATTCCTGTCACTAATGAGCTTATTAGTCACAGTTGGTGTCTGGAGTGCGAGTCCATTGGGAAGAGGTCTCTGATGTCCTTCACTGCTCATCTGTCATATTTCATTCAGGAGAATTTCCTACCTCCAATATATTATTATATAAGATCCTGTTTTTGGTAGATTAGACCAGTAGATCCTTCACTAACAAACTGTACTTTATATGTATTTGAGCAAAGTCTTCAACAATGGAAAATGTGTCCAGGGTCTTCAACATCCATGACTATGTTCTTTTAGGTCTCAAAGAGATGGAGCACCTGAAATACTTCTACTCTGCAGTTGCCCTTGTAATATATTTCACCACAATATTCTTATGCACATTAATTGTGTATGTTGTATGGACAGAACAATCTCTCCATGAACCTATGTATATCTTCATAAGTAACCTGGTATGGAACGTCACGGTTGGCAGCTCAGCATTGTTCCCCAAGCTGGCCATAGCCTTGATCACTGGATCTTCCACCATCTCGTTGCCAGGATGTCTGACCCAAGCATTCTTTATTCAGAGCTTTGCTTCTGTAGAGATACTAACTTTCACCATTATGGCCTTTGATAGATACCTGGCTGTTGGTTTTCCATTGAGATACCACTCTCTGATGACCTGCAAGAAGGCTCTACAGTCCTTGGTTATCATATGGATGGTGGTCTTGATTAGGAGGTTGGTCGGTGTCATGTTGGTGGTCAGGCTGACACTATGTGGTAATAATATCTATAATGTGTTTTGTGAAACAATGTCTCTTATCCGCTTGGCTTGTGTCAGTACGGCAGTCAATGATGCTTACGGAACAACTTGGACATTGCTGTTGGTTGTAGGGTCATTGTTGGTTGTGATCTACTGCTACATAAGGACTTTTCTTATCTGCCTGAAGATCTCAGTAGAAGCCAATCAGAAAGCCCTCCATACATTGGTGACCCACATTATTACGTTCTCTACTTTCATGATGACCACTTTATTTGTCACTTTCAGGTATAGGTTAAATGGTTCCCTGTCTACTGTGACACATGTTGTAATCTCGATGGGTGGTCTGACGGTCTCCATCACCTTCAATCCACTGATCTATGGGATAAGGACAGCAGCTTTAAAGACGAAGATGATTCAGACCTTAAAGCAAAAATTGGGCAACTCCAAGTAATTCTTGGTTTGTGCTTATTTTAAGATCATTTCATATTTAAGTGAACCCGTAAAGTGCCAACGCTTCACTAAGTGTTCTGTAACTTGTGTGTTAAAGGTTTATCACTTCCATTAATCCATGTTCATTGTCAAAGATTACAGACAGACCTTATATAAACTGATCCTGCAGTCGTGTAACACCAGTGATGTGCTAGACCATCATCCACTATTTCTAGGTTTCCCACCAGAGAGGACAACAATACCTATCATCAATTTACATAGAGCTCTGTGTACTCTGCAATCATGGACATCCCATCAATATTTGGTGTGACCTTTGCCTTTGCCTTCCATCAGTTCTTCCCGGTACTTGCAGACAGTTTTTGGTAGAATTGGGTAGGGAGGTTATTCCCGCCATCTTGGAGAACGAAGCAAAGATCTTCTGTGGATTTAGTCTTGCTCCAATCCACACCTGCCTAAAATCTTTGCACAGCATTTCTTTATTTTGCTTACTTGTATAGTACCATCATATTCTGCAGCGCTTCTACAGACATTGTCAGTCACTGGCCCATATAGGGTTCACAATCTACATTCCCTATCAGTAGGTCTTTGGATTGTGGAAGGAAACCCACACAAACATGGGGAGAATAAACTCCTTGCAGATGTTGTCCTTGGTTGGATTTAAACCTAGGACTCCTACGCTGCAAGACTGCAGTGCTAACCACTGAGCCATCGTACTGCGGTACTGGCAGTCCCTGTAGGAGTGATACAAATAAAACCAGATTTTTAGAATAGACTTTTTGAAAAGTTGCAATTTTTTATTTTAGATGTATTGAAACAATAAAAAGAGGATTGCATAAGTATACACTCCCCTGTATCACTAAGGCATTGGGAGCATACACTGTCTATCAATAATGTTGACCATTCATAACAATATAATGTAACACATAAAATGCTCGATCTGCTTTGCCGTTTGGAGGTTACAAAAAAACTAATGTCACAAAGGAACACAAAGCCTAGAGAAGCAAAACTAAGAGATAACTTTGTCACCATTGGCCTACTAAAGCCTAAGAGCAGCCTTGCATTTGCTAATTCTGTAGGGGTTTTCATTGCAGCAGTCACTTCATTTACATCAGAAACAAGGCAGACAGGATTACAATAGAAGTTCACACCTCTACACAGTGACCCCATAGTGACCCATCATTACTGACAATAGAAGGTTTTAGCAAATAAAACATTGGTGATTTATACCTTTGAAAGAGCTGGAAACTGCAATGTCTAAGTAACACCAATATGGTGCTTGAGGGAACTGGGTGGTGAAGACCCTTGGACAATTGCCCCTACTGCCCTCTATGAGAGAACTCATCAGAAGATCATCAGCCAGGCCTGCAAACATAATATAATTCCCATCATGGAAAATGTTAAAAAAAAATACCAAATCAACATGTAATTTATTTCCTAAAAACATAAAATCATCAATCATTATGTAACCCTTCCCTCCACAGCCAATTTTTTTTTTGTTGTCTTTTACTCCACACCTTCCAAAAGCCATACATTTTTTTATTTTTCCATTCTCAAAACTGTCAGAGCTTTTTTTGTGTGACAAATTGTATTTCATAATGGTACCAGTACGATGGGAGGCTGGAAAAAATTCAGAATGGGGTGGAATTAGAGAAAAACTGCATTTGCACAATTTCCCTACAGGTTTTATTATTATGGCATTCACAGTAAGGTAAAAATGACATGTTCCTTATATTTTATGGGTTGACCTGGTCATAGCGATACCAACTTCTTAAGGTTTTGTTATATTTTAGTAGAATTTAAAAAAATCCAAAAACTTCGACATATTCTGACACTTTTTTATATTTCTGTGTACTGATATTTAAGGAGTATTTTTTACAGCACAAGATGCAGTTTTTATTTATACTATTTGAGGAAATGCCCGATGTTTTGATCGCCCATTGCTCAATTTTATTTAAGAGGCAAAATGGTGAAAAAACGGTAAATTGAATTTTTATGTGTATTAAATACAGTTTAAACTTTTAATTTTTATTTTATTTTTTACTCTTTTCTTAGCCCCCCTCCCCCCTCACTAAGGGCCTTGGACCTTCAATCATTACATCACAGGTACCATAGACTTCAGTACAACTATATTGCAGTCTATGGGAAAATCATTACATAACCACTGAGGCCACAGACAAGCCAGAGGGTTCCTTTAAGCAAAAAAATTCTGTATTCTATGTATTCTATGTGTTACTCTTTACAATAAAGCTCTTATATTTGTTGCAATTTATTGATTGTGGTTTTTTTAAAGCAATTTTTTTTTTTTTATTAATTATTACATGTAACATTTAAAGGTAGCATCCCAAAAATGATACCAATAAAAACTACAACTTGTCCCACAATAAACAAGCCCCACAAGGATTTGTTAATGATAAGATAACAAGTTATGTCTCTCAGACAACAGTGACCCACAAAATAAGAGAGACTGCCGGGTCTCTCACTGCAAAGATTTGTTCCTTCTGTCCACCCAGTGGAGAACATGGGCCCACCCCAATGGAAGATCCTTCGGCCCCCTGAAGGCCCAGTCCAACCAAATTGACATACAGGCATTTCAGGCTTATTTGCCTCCCTCAGAGCTTGATGGTTATTATTGTCACTTTACGTGATACACGAAGCTTGATGGCTAAATGTACACTCGGTGGGATGTTACACTTGAAAAGATGGACAGCTCAAGAACACTTAGCAGTTTCTTGCTGCGGTCCAGAGAACTGTGTGCCCCACTACAAGTTCTGCAGGTGGTTTTGTTATGTTCAAGATGGTTCCCACCATGATGAGTCAAATAAAAGCTTTCCCCTTCCGCAGCTGTCCCAGCTCAATGTCATATGTAGGGCTGCACCAGTCACATGTATAAAGTTGCCCTTACACGTTTGAGGGTTCTCACAACCACTAGACCCGTGGTGGCGAGCCTATGGCACTTGTGGCAGAGGGGGCACTCATAGCCCTCTCTTTGGGCACATGCATCCTCGCCCCAGCCAGGCTCCTGGATCCAGGACAGCTGTCTTATATTCCCTGGTAAGCAAGCGCTTCTTTCAGGTGTATGTGCATTTGCGGGACCGCGGCTTACACTGACTGTAAGATTGTAATCTCTGCCCCGTCATTCATCAGCGACTGCTTTGCAGTTGAAGCAAGTCACCCTGCTTCTCTTCATGGGAGTGCAGGTAAGTACAGGAGCATGTTATACTGTCTGGGGGCCACTGTGGAGCACATTGTACTGTATGGGGGCCACTATGAGGCAGACTGTACTCTGTGGGAGCCACGGTGAATAAATGTTATACTGTGCGGGGGCCACTGTGGAGCAGATTGTACTCTGTGGTAGCCACTGTGGAGCATATAATACTGTGTGGAGCCACTGTGGAGCATATAATATTGTGTGGGAGCCACTGTGGAGCACACTGTACTGTTTGGGGGCCACTGTGGAGCACCTTGTACTCTGTGGGATCCACTGTGGAGCATATAATACTGTGTGGGGGCCACTGTGGAGCATATAATACTGTGTGGGAGCCACTGTGGAGCATATAATACTGTGTGGGGGCCACTGTGGAGCACATTATACTGTATGGGGTGCTAGTGTGGAGCACATTATACTGTGTGGGAGCCATTGTGGGGTCTGTGGGGCAAAGTGTACTGCATGGGGGTCACAATGAGGCAGATTGTACTCTGTGGAAGCCACTGTGGATTATATTATACTGTGTGGGGCCACTGTGGAGCAGATTGTACTCTGTGGGAGCCACTGTGGAGCATATAATACTGTGGGGGGCCACTGTGGAGCACATTGTACTGTGTGGGGGCCACTGTTGAGCACATTGTACTGTGTGGAGGCCACTGTGGAGCACATTATACTGTATGGGGTGCCAGTGTGGAGCACATTATACTGTGTGGGAGCCATTGTGGAGCACATTGTACTGTTTGGGTGTCACTGTGGAGCAAAGTGTACTGTGTGGGGGCCACTGTGAGGCAAATTGTACTCTGTGGGAGCTACTGGGGATTATATTATACTGTGTGGGGGACACTGTGGAGCAGATTTCACTCTGGGAGCCACTGTGGAGCATATAATACTGTGTGGGAGCCACTGTAGGAACACATTGTACTGTCTGGGGGCCACTGTGGAGTAGATTGTACCATGTTGGGGGCCCTTCACTATTTATATCACACAGTATCTATTTTATAACAGACATGATATTAGTACAGGCTGTAATAACATTGCACGGTCACTATAAAACATATCCTGTGCGATGTACAGTAAATATTGAACATTAATTGTTAAAAAGTATAAAAGTACCAAATCCAAACTATTACCTTTCAGTACAAAGTTGTTTTGTATCATTGAAAGCTCTGTAAAACCCCATTCACACAACCATATTTTGCGGGTCCATAACTGTCCAAAAAAAATATAAGTAGGTCAAGACCTCGATCATTTTATTGATTTCCGCATATTGGAACTTTAGAATGTTGATGTAATATTCTGTATCTATGGATAACATAGCCCACCATGGTCCACTAAGCCTATACATACAATGTACCTAAGATCTCCCTATGTCCTCCATTATGTTACTATGTGTCTTTGAAAATCTCAGCAATTTTTCCGTAATACACAGTTCACTAGTGAAAACATTTCTGTCACTAATGAGCTTATTAGTCACAGTCGGTGTCTGAAGTGCAAGTCCATTGGGATAAAGTATCTCATGTCCCTCACTGCTGATCTGTCACATTTTGTTTAAGAGAATTTCCTACCTCCAATATATTTCTATATAAGACCCTGTTTTTTGGTAGATCGGGCCAGTAGATCTATAACTACATCGTAATGTAAATCTATGTGGATCTCAGCAAGTCTTCAACAATGGATAATGTGTCCATGGTCTTCAACATCCGTGACTATGTTCTTTTAGGGCTCAAGGAGATGGAGCACCTGATATACTTCTACTCTGTGATTGCCCTTGTAATATATCTCAGTACAATATTCTTATGTGCATTAATTTTATATGTTGCATGGACTGAACAATCTCTCCATGAACCTATGTACATCTTCATAAGTAACCTGGTATGGAACGTCACGGTTGGCAGCTCAGCATTCTTCCCCAAGCTGGCCACAGACTTGTTCACTGGATCTTCCACCATCTCATTGTCAGGATGTCTGACCCAAGCATTCTTTATTCAGAGCTTTGCTTTTATGGAAATATTAACTTTCACCATTATGGCCTTTGATAGATACCTGGCTGTTGGTTTTCCATTGAGATACCAATCTCTGATGACAAACAATAAGGCTCTGCAGTGTTTGGTTATCATGTGGTTGGTGATCTTGATAGGCAGGTTGGTCGGTGTCATGTTGGTGGCCAGGCTGACACTATGTGGTAATAGTATCTATAATGTGTACTGTGAAACAATATCTCTTATCCGCTTGGCTTGTGTCGGTATGGCCAATAATGACATTTATGGAACTACTTGGATCTTATTGTTAGTTGTAGTTTCAATGATCATTGTGGTCTACTGCTACATACAGACATATAATGTCTGCATGAAGATCTCAGTAGAAGCCAATCAAAAAGCCATCCATACATTGGTGACCCACATTATCACATTCTCTACCCTCATGGTGACCACTTTATTTGTCAGTTTCAGGTACAGGATAAATGGTGATTCCCTGTCTACAGTCACGCACGTTGTAATCTCAATGGGTGGTATGACAGTCTCCATCACCTTCAATCCACTGATCTATGGGATAAGGACAGAAGCTCTAAAGACAAGGATGATTCAGACTTTAAAAGACATCATTCAAAGACATACATTGGGTAGATCCAAGTAATTTTTTGATTGTGATTTTTATAAGCTAATTTCACATTTATCTACCTGAACTTAGAAAGTGCCAAATAAGAACCCGGTGCTCAATACTCTGGGAATTAAAGGATTTGTCTTCCTTTGGAAATATTTTTATTTCTTCTATGCCTCTAAATGGAGAAACTTTACATTCTTGATTAACAAATCTTCTATTTTGTGCGTTTAGCTCCTAACATTTTTAAAAAATTGTGATGCTTAGAAAGTCTTAAAATTAGCTAAATTCAACCTGAGATGAACAACACACAACAGATTTACTGAGTCTCTATTTAAAAAAATGAAGCCAAAATGGAAAATCCATGTGTGAAAATCTCAGTTCCCCCCATGAGTCAATAGCTTGCAGAACTTCCTTTACAGCAAGAACATGAAGTCCTGGTTTCTGGATGACTCTATCAATCTCTCACATCGTTCTGGAGGAATTTGGGCCCTCTACTTTTTACAACATTGCTTTAGGTCATTGAGGTTTGTGGACCTTCATTTCTGCAAAGTTCTCTTAAGGTCCCATCCCAGCATTTCAATTGGGTTGAGGTCTGGACTGTGACCGGGCTCCTTTATACTTTTCTTTTTCAGCCATTGTGTTGTAAATTTGCTGCTCTGCTCGAGAACATTGTCCTCTTACATGACCCATTTTTGGCCAAGATTTAGCTGTTGTATGGATGACCTCACATTTGACTTTAGAATACTTTGGTATACAGAGAAGTTCATGGTCAACTCAATGAAATGCAATTCAAAGTGTCCAAGATCTGTGGCTGGAAAATAAACCCAAATCATCCCCCTCCACCCTCCTAGTCAGTCAGTAGGAGGTATTTGAGAAGATGCTGGGTTTGGTTTTTGCTAAACTTGGTGTTATGTTGTATTTTTGCCAAACATCTCTACTTTGGTTTCGTCTGTCCAAAGGACAATGTTCCAGAAGTCTTGTGGTTTGTTCAGAAGCAACTTTGAAACTTAGACCGTGTTGCCATGTTCTTTTTAGAAAGAAGAGACTTTCTCCTGACAACCTTTCTGCATAAGCCGTACTTGTTCAGTCTTTTTATAATTGTACTGTCTGGAACTTGAACATTTAACATGGTAACCTTAGATGTTTGGATTTTTGCAATTTCTTTGAGCATTGATTGATCACTTCGGTGATTTTTACTGTAGAATGATGGACTACAAATTGTTTGGAAAAGGCCTTATAACCCTCCCTAGATTGATAGTCAACAACAATTACTTCTCTAAAGTCATCGCTGATGTCTTTCCTCCTTGACATTACGTTAACACACACCTGAATATTCCAGACCAGCAAACTGCCAAAACTGTCAAAGGCATTGATTAGCAGCACTTGGCTTCTACTTTCCTTGCTTATTTCTATGGAAGGGTGTACTTAATTTTTCACACATTGCTTCTTCATTTTGGTCTACTTTCTGTTAAATAAATAATGAAAATATGGCATCTGTCATGTGTTGTTGTTCATCTAAGGTTGTATTTTGCTAATTTTAAGAACTTCTGAGGACAAAACGTTTTTTATTATGTTCTTATGTATAAAACATACAAACAAACCCTGTATAGTCTCATCCGACAGTCATGTCATTCCGTCTCCTACTGTAGGTTATCAGTAAGTGGGGGGCAGAGGCTGCAACACATGACCTGAGTCTATTGAGGCATCTATAAAAACATGTCCTATTTTTGACTGTCAAGTCTAATGAATTGATTTTAACTAAATGAACTGAATGAATTATGTAAAAAGTTCTTTGTAATGTTTGTGATTATGTGATTATGATTTTTTTTAGTCCCAGATGTTCCTTATTCCACTCCCATCTCTGTCCTCCATGCTCCATTGTTGAGGCTCTACACATGTATATGTTGGGATGTCATCACTGGACCAAGAAGTACAGAGATCATTAGGGGATGGGGGAGATTTGAAGGTCGGGCGATGCGAAGGGTGAAGATGAATCTTTTCATACTTTATAATATTCTACAGTGTGGACAATTCCTTTAAATGTAAGGAGAATGTAAATGATGACATCACAGCTCTGCATATATTTATCATGGGTTATTTCTAGATGACCCATTAATGCATAAATTGTAAGCAGTCTACGGCTGTGACCCTATCTGTACATGTACTGCAGAGTAATTTGACCAGTTGACATTGGGAGCCATTTCTTAAAACCCATTGGCACACAATGAACTCTAGTAGCCCCTATGTCATGATGTAAACCATCCGATGAGATGTCCATGAGAGGAGACAACACTGGATTGGTGAGTGCAGGTTTTTTTTTGCTTTTTTTTGTTTTTTTTATTTTATTTTTTTCAGATCTGCTCATTGGACTTGTCCGATTCAGTGGACGATGTTGATGAACAGAGACTTTTTATTTATTTATTTTTAATAAAATGGTCAACGAAACATGTAGGAGGGTTTTATCTCAATAATTATATTTTTTTTTTTTTACTTCATTTCTTTTGCCTTTGTAATGTCCCTAACCCCTGTGGCAGTAGAAACCCTTGATAAAAGTTAAAGAAATCCACACAGTCCACTGAATCTGAAGAAATAAAAGAACAGAAAGGAAAAAACAAAAAAAACACAATAGTAAGATATAAATAAACAACACAATTCTGACTGACCCATCCTGGTCCAGCGTTGCCTCCACTCATGGAGTAAACCGCCCGATAACATGTGATTGGCTGGTTTACATCATATGTCATTGTCAAATGAACTCTAGTAACTTAATTTTTTGGCACACAAAGTCCCCGATGTGACTTATCTGGGGGCTCCAAGTGCCGCGGCACGATCACTATTAACCCCTTCTTAGATAAAATTGCTGATTTTAGAAGGACCAGATTGCCAGCAGTAAATAGTGCCCATAGCTGTTTCCTGAACACAGTGATGGAGTGAGAGGGGCAAGAATGGGGACTACAAAGGGGACCACCTGCATTATATTACTGTATATGAGAGGAGGAGGAGAACATAGACAGTAGGGACAGCGAACCCTGCCACGTGTGTCAGCCCTAATGACTATTTTTTAAGGCTCCTATAACATTCATTAGGGCTACCATGCTGTGTATCTGTATAGCTGCCCCCACTAAGGAACATTTGTTAGGGACTCAAGGAATTGTATGAAGCCTCCCCGTGCTCCAGCAGGTTAGGGAGCAAAGTCGACCCAAATTAATTACAAAAGTTTTGATTTTGTTGGAAACTTAAACTTGACAAACTCGGGTCAAATCACATTTCTTGTAAACTGGTTCGACCATCTTGAATTATTACAAAACATATCACCACACAGAGGCCAATATATTGACACTATACAAATACTACTGGTATACCATGACCACTGCCATTATATAATAACTGAATGCTACTGCCATACTATCATCTCAAGAACTGCAGTGGCCACTTATTGGAGTTGTTCACTTTTTCCGTTCTTTCCATTCTCAGACCGCCATGACGACTTCTTCTAGTCACAACTCATCTCTGCAAAGTTTACAAAACAGACACCTTTGACTCCTAATTTTTCCACAATTCTCCCTACCTTATGTAACCTACAGTACAAACACACCCATCCTGCTGATGCCACCATTGTTTGGTTGTTTTTTAATGTGGACTGCCAGTGGGTATCCTTAGTACAATGCCACAGTACCCCCTGTCCCCAACAATTTCCCAATTTGCCCCATAGTATCCCCTGTCCTCCACAGCACCCCTCTGTTCCCCACATTGCCTCCTGTCCTCCACAGTACTCCTCTGTTCCCTGCATTGCCTCCTGTCCTCCACAGCACCTCTCTGTTCCCCACATTGCCTCCTGTCCTCCACAGTACTCCTCTGTTCCCTGCATTGCCTCCTGTCCTCCACAGCACCTCTCTGTTCCCCACATTGCCTCCTGTCCTCCACAGTACCCCTCTGTTCCCCACATTGCCTCCTGTCCTCCACAGTACCCCTCTGTTCCCCACATTGCCTCCTGTCCTCCACAGTACCCCTTTGTTCCCCACATTGCCTGCTGTCCTCCACAGTACTTCTCTGTTCCCCACATTGCCTCCTGTCCTCCACAGTACCCCTCTGTTCCCCACATTGCCTCCATCCTCCACAGTACCCCTCTGTTCCCCACATTGCCCCCATCCTCCAAAGTACCCCTCTGTTCCCCACATTGCCTCCTGTCCTCCACAGTACCCCTCTGTTCCCCACATTGCCTCCTGTCCTCCACAGTACCCCTCTGTTCCCCACATTGCCTGCTGTCCTCCACAGTACTTCTCTGTTCCCCACATTGCCTCCTGTCCTCCACAGTACCCCTCTGTTCCCCACATTGCCCCCATCCTCCAAAGTACCCCTCTGTTCCCCACATTGCCTCCTGTCCTCCACCGTACCCCTCTGTTCCCCACATTGTCTCCTGTCCTCCACCGTACCCCTCTGTTCCCCACATTGCCTCCTGTCCTCCACAGTACTTCTCTGTTTCCCACATTGTCTCCTGTCCTACACAGTACCCAGTGTCGGACTGAAGGGCCTAGGGTGCACCAGTGGAACTTGTTTTGGGGCCCCACCCAACATCTTTCTACTAATAGTCATCCCCTGTAGTACTGTGCAGGCCCCAATAGCTCCATGGCAGATTCATAGTACTGTAGGGGAATGACACGGACATGGAGCACTACACGTATGTTCAAGATTATAGTGAGGCAGCTGTGATGCAGAAATAGTACTCCGGTCTGCCAAAAGGAATTATTAGCCCCCCCCCACACACACACACACATGGTATATAATGCTGCACAGTGCCATCCACAGTATAAAATGCTAATCTGAGCCCTCATATAGTGGCCCCACATGGTATATAATGCTCCACACAATATAATATGCTCCCCAGAGCCCCAACACAGTATAATGCTTCACAGTGGCCCCAACACAGTATAATACCCCTTAGTGTGTCCACACATTATAATATGCTAATCAGCAGGCCCACACAATATAATATGCCCCACACAGTATAAAAGGCTCCCCACAGCCACCCAGTATAATGTTCCACACAGTATAATATGCTAAACATATTTAGAGATTCCAAGTAAACTTATTCATTCCAAAATAAAACTTTGAATTGGCCAAATCCAAAATGAAACTCCTGCTTTTCACGCATCTCTAGTGGGTACTGCAGCATTTCAACTTCGCCTTCTTTGGCTCCTGTTGCCCTTTCATTCTGCTTACTAGTAGTGATCTCAGAATGGGATCCTTCCATACTCTTTGAATGTACCTCTTTGCTTGTATATTTTATGATCTATGCATAGACCACTAATATGTGTCTTTGTAATGTGTACATGATCAAAGAGGTTTTCCCACCATAGATATATATGGAATATTCACAAGAGGTCCATATCCTGTGGCTATGCCATAGATATCTTATCTGTTGGATAACTAGTTATATAGACCATAGTCTTTACTCAGTAGGCCGGCGCACTGCCAAGGCACAGGAACCTTTTTGACTGCATTGTCTACTATTTTATTGGTTTCTATATATTGACCTTTAGAATGATGAAGTAATATTATAGACCCCTCCATGGTCCACTAAGCCTGAACATACACTGTGTTTAAGAACTCCCTAGGTCCTCCATTATGTTACTATGTGTCTTTTGTAATTCTCAGCAATTTGTGCAATGTACACAGATCATTAGTAAAACATTCTTGTCACTAATGAGCTTATTAGTTGCAGTTGGTGTCTGGAGTGCGAGTCCATTGGGAAGAGGTCTCTGATGTCCCTCACTGCTCATCTGTCATATTTCATTCAGGAGAATTTCCTACCTCCAATATATTTCTATATAAGATCCTGTTTTTTCATAGCTCGGACCAGTGGATCTATAACAAATATAGTAATGCAAATCTATGTGGATCTCAGCAAAGTCTTCAACAATGGACAATATGTCCATGGTCTTCAACATCCATGACTATGTTCTTTTAGGGCTCAAAGAGATGGAGCACCTGAAATACTTCTACTCTGTGGTTGCCCTTGTAATATATTTCACCACAATATTCTTATGCACATTAATTGTGTATGTTGTATGGACAGAACAATCTCTCCATGAACCTATGTACATCTTCATATGTAACCTGGTATGGAACGTCACGGTTGGCAGCTCAGCCTTCCTCCCCAAGCTGGCCATAGACTTGTTCACTGGATCTTCCACCATCTTGTTGTCAGGATGTCTGACCCAAGCCTTCAGTATTCAGAACTTTGGTTCTGTAGAGATATTAACTTTTACCATCATGGCCTTTGATAGATACCTGGCTGTTGGTTTTCCATTGAGATATCACTCTCTGATGACCTGCAAGAAAGCTCTACAGTCCTTGGTTATCATCTGGTTGGTGATCTTGATAAGCTGCTTGGTCAGTGTCATGTTGGTGGTCAGGCTGACACTATGTGGTAATAGAATCTATAATGTGTACTGTGAAACGATGTCCCTTATCCATTTGGCTTGTGTCAGTACGGCCATCAATGACGCTTATGGAACGACTTGGACCTTGCTGTTGGTCGTAGGGTCATTGATGATTGTGATCTATTGCTACATAAGGACTTTTCTTGTCTGCCTGAAAATCTCAGTAGAAGCCAATCAGAAAGCCATCCATACATTGGTGACCCACATTATCGCATTCTCTACTTTCATGGTGGGCGCTGTATTTGTCAGTTTCAGGTACCGGATAAATGGGGGTTCCCTGTCTACAGTCACGCACGTTGTAATCTCAATAGGTGGTATGACAGTAACCCTCAATCCACTGATCTATGGGTTAAGGACAGAAGCTTTAAAGACGAAGATAATTCAGACCTTAAAGAACATTATTCAGAGGCTGAAATTGGGTAAATCCAAGTAATTCTTGGTTTCTTCTTATTTTGAGATAATTTCATATTTAACTGAACCCGTAAAGTGCCAGCGTTTCACTAAGTGTTCCGTAATTTGGGTGTTTAAAGATTTGTTTTATCGCTTTCATGAATCCAAATGGAACAACTTTATACATATTCCGTTGTGTGTATATCTACAGTTGAAACCAGAAGTTTACATCCACTATATAAAAGACACATATGGATGTTTTTCTCACTATCTGACATGAAATCAGAATAAATTTTTCCCGTTTTAGATCAATTAGGATTATCAAAATTATTTATATTTGCCAAATGCCAGAATAATGAGAGAGAGAGAATTTTTTAAGGCATGTTTATTATTTTCTGCAAAGTCAAAAGTTTCCATCCATTTCATTAGTATTTGGTCCCATTACCCTTACACTGTATGACTTGGGTCACACGTTTTGGATCTCCTTCCACAAGCTTCTCACAATAGTTGGTAGGAATTTGGGCCCATTCCTCCTGACAGACCTGGTGTCACTGAGCCATGTTTGTAGGCCGTTTTGCTTGCACCGGCCTTTTCAGCTTTGCCCATAAATTTTCAATAGGATTGAGATCAGGGCTTTGTGATGGCCGCTCCAAAACATTGACTTTGTTATCCTTAAGCCACTTTGTAACCAGTTTGGCAGTTGCTTTGGGTCATTGTCCATTTGGAAGACCCATTTGCGCTCAAGCTGTAACTTCCTGGCTGATGTCTTGAGATGTTGCTTCAGTATTGCCGCATAATGTTCTTTCCTCATCTATTCTGCCATCTATTTTCTGAAGTGCACCAGTCCCTCCTGCAGCAAAACAACCGCACAACATGATGCTGCCACCCCCGGGTGTCACAGTTGGGACAGTGTTCTTAGGCTTGGCCATAATGACCATTGTTACATTTGGAGATAAAAATGAGAAGCTTGCAAGCCTAAGAACACCATCCCAACTGTGAAACACAGGGGGTGGCAACATCATGTTGTGGGGTTGTTTTGCACCGATGATGAGCTCCCTTGTTCTGCCTGCGCAGTATGTTCATGTAGGATGAAAACAAGATGGCCAACGGAGTATGTGCTGTCGGCTCTGCCCGAACACGAGTCGACAGCACATGCACAGCAGAAGAGGAGGTAGAACAAGGGAGCTCATCATCGGACGGGGCGTGAATACAACAGCCAGCAGGAGGGAGTGAACACACTGCAGGGTATGATGCTGCTGTGTTTGGAGCACAGGGGGAACGCCCCCTGTGCATCATGATCTTCATTTGCATATTTACAAAAAACAATTTTATCCAAAAACTGCTACCTGGAAAAGAGAATTAGAATAGCCTTTATAAAGATTACTCCAACATGGAGTTAGTGAAAAATGTGTTTTCTGAATGATAGACTACCTTTAAAGGACAACATTCAAAAACATACATTGGGTAAATCCAAGCGATTTTGGATTGTGATCTTTATAAGCTAATTTCACATTTATCTACTGGAACCTACAAAGTGCCAAAGAAGAACTCGGTGCTCAATACTCTGGGAATTAAAAGATTTGTCTTCCTTTGCAAATATTTTTATTGCTGCCTTTACATTCTTAATGACAAATCTCCCATTTTGTGCATTTAGCTCCCCGAGCACCTAGTAAGGCATCCACCTCTCCAAGGGTTCTGCAAAGGAGGTAGAAGGGGGGCTGCCTGAGATGAAGGTGTGGCTTGACACTAGCCATATGCTGCAAGGAGAGGAGGTTTTCTTGGTCATTCAGCAAAGAGGCAGCAAGGAGTTCCTATCTTGGGGAGGATGTGAGGGCATGTGATGCTGTAGACTGGAGCATGAGGCCTAGCCATGAGGGCTGAAGTCTTTTCCTTTGTTGTAGACAACATGTAGGAGACACATGTTCTGTAACTCACTGAAGAAAGAGCCCTAGGCCCAAGAACCTGCTGTGGCCTAGAGAAACGGACTACAAGCCTGTGCCGGTATTTTTTCTATCTTTTATTTCCCTTTTTATTTTGTGTGCTGTATTTTACCTTTATCCGTAATCTGCTTGTTTAGCCATTGATATATATTTCTGCATATGTTAATGCTTAGTACCGACCCACTTGGGTTAATAAACATATAAAATTTAAAAAGCTCGTCTTGGTATTATCCTATCGACCCGGAACACTCACTGGAGGTGGGTCTGAGGTAATTGAAGCGATCTCAGGTGTGTTGAACGTGTGTTCGGCAGGACGGGATCCTTCACAAGCTCCCAAATACATTTTTAAAAAAATGATGCTTAGAAAGTATTAAAATTAGCTAAATCCAACCTGAGATGAACAACACACGATAGATTCAGGTCCCATCACGGCATTTCAATTGGGTTGAGGTCTGGACTGTGACTGGGAGTTCATGGTCTACTCAAAATAAACCCAAATCATCCCGCTCCACCACCATCCTGGACAGTCGGTAGGAGGTATTTGAGTAGATGCTGGCTTTGGTTTTTTCCAAACATGGTGTTATGTTGTATTATTGCCAAACATCTCCACTTTGGTCTCGTCTGCCCAAAGAACAATGTTCCAGAAGTCTTGTGGTTTGTTCAGATGCAACTTTGCAAACTTAGGCCGTGCTGCCATGTTCTTTTTATAAAGAGGAGACTTTCTCCTGACAACCCTTCCACATAAGCCGTACTTGTTTAATCTTTTTCTAATTATATTGTCATGAACTTGAACATTTAACATGCTAACCCAGGCCTGTAGAGTCTTAGAAGTTGGGAGTTTTGAAATTTCTTTGTGCTTTGATTGAGCAAGATTGCCAGCTGTCTTTAAAGGGGTTTTCCGGGTAAAAAATAATTTTTCAAAAAAGGTCTGTTGTCCATTATCCGTTTGGCTTGTGTCAGTACGGCCGTCAATGACATTTTTGGAACGACTTGGACATTGCTATTGGTCGTAGGATCATTGATGATTGTGATCTACTGCTATGTACGGACTTTTCTTGTCTGCCTGAAAATCTCAGTAGAAGCCAATCAGAAAGCCATCCATACATTGGTGACCCACATAATCACGTTCTCTACTTTCATGGTGACGGCTTTATTTGTCAGTTTCAGGTACAGGTTAAATGGGGGTTCCCTGTCTACAGTGACGCACGTTGTAATCTCAGTGGGTGGTCTGACGGTCTCCATCACCCTCAATCCACTGATCTATGGGATAAGGACAGCAGCTTTAAAGGCAAAGATGATTCAGAACTTAAAGGATATTATTCAGAAGCAGAAATTGGGTAACTCCAAGTAATTTTTGGTTTCTTCTTATTTTGAGATAATTTCATATTTAAGTGAACCCGTAAAGTGCCAACGTTTCACTAAGTGTTCCGTAATTTGGGTGTTAAAGGTTTGTTTTATCGCTTCCATGAATCCAAATGGAGCAACTTTATATATAATCCTGATTAAAAATACAGTCCCATTATGTGTATATTCATGTTCATGGCAGAAGATTATAGATACACCTTGTATAAACTGATCCTGCAGTCATGTAATATCAGTGATATGCTAGACCATCGTCCACTATTTCTAGGTTTCCCACCAGAGAGGACAACAATGTAACAACACATATCATCATTTACATAGAACTCTGTCTAGTCCATATCCATATCCCATAGGAGCTTTACAGATGAAATAAGATTTTTAGAATAGACTTTTTGAAAAGTTATTTTTTATTTATTTAGATGTATAGAAACAATAAAAAGAGGATTGCATAAGTATACACACCCCTGTATCACTAAGGCATTGGGAGCATACACTGTCTATCAATAATGTTGACCACCCATTACAATATAATGTAACACATAAAATGTTCAATCTGCTTTGCTGCTCTGAGGTTGACAACAAAACTAATGTCATGTTTGTTATAAAGGAACACAAAGTCTAGAAAAGAAAATATAAGAGAGAATCTTATCACCATTGGTCAGTGATTGGCTGCAGTAGTCCCAGGAGAGGATGGGACATCGTGTGCTCGCGACTACCCATGTGACCACTGCAGGGAGCGGCGGTGCTGGAACGGCTGGGTATTAATCTGGGGACTAAATGGTCTTTTAATATTTTATTGCATTTTCTCCGCCCCCTGTGTCCAAGAACAAGTTTAAAGGAAATGTGTCACCAAAAATGACCTATTTTTTAAACCAAGGCTTTATGAGAAACACAATTTGTAACAGTGTAGGGAACTGCCATTTCTACTAGGATATAATGTATCTGGCTTCTTTGCCCCTGCAGTTTGGCTTCAGAGACCCCAGGCATTTAGTGCAAGTTTTGTTTTGTAAATACAGTGAGTCAGACACATGTGAGGCAGAGCTGCTGGGGGGAGAGATGTGAGCAGAGCTGCTGAGACAGACATGTTATGTCTGGGGGAGTCTAAGAGCCACTTGTTCCTCTTTACTTCACAGTATATAGTTAGGTATGTGTTACCCCCTATATACTCACAGGACCTAGCTAGTAACCGTAGTTAGGGATCCATATATATATATATAGTTCAGGGCAGTGATAGGTTAGGCTTCCGAAGGCCAACTAGCTAGTTAGAGGCCCGGTGGCACTAGTAGTTTAGCTGGCAGGTTAAGGACTCAGTGTTAGGGTAGTCAGGCCTGCATCTACTGCCGTCACCGTCGCCCTGTTTGCTGCCTGTGAAGAATATCACCATCATCATCATCATCTCCTGATCGGCTGTCTGTCATCTCCTGGAAGAATCCGAGGATCCACAGTCATCCACAGGGGCCCCTGCATCTCTTCTGTTGCCTGGAGGTATTGTGCACTGGACTCTTGCTATATATCTATATATATACCCGGGTATATAACCTAAGACGGTTGAGGACTTGCTGGTTGTTGTAGTATTGCTGTGTTCTGAGTATATTTTATGTATGTATTATTACCCTGTTGATTCTTATAAAGCTACTGTTATAACCTTATGTGGTATCTGTATGTATTCTTCAGACTGTGAGATTAGTACAGTGATCCTTGTTAAGGCTACTAACTGTACTTCATGGGTAAGTCCCAGGAAGAGATCCCCCCTGTAATACAGAGGCTCTATCCTGGGTGGAGGCACTGATATATTTCATATATGTTCCCACTCTTCCCTTCAGCGAAGGCTTCAGGTCCCATTATACACACAGGTCAGCGCCAGAGTCTGTTGCGGGAGGGATAATACTCATACCCCCCCCAAATAGGGCTACAACAGTTTTTGATTATTTTATATTTTCCATTCCACTATCTATATTACAAAAAATGTGTAATATCCTGCAATTCTCACTCTGTCCACTAAAGCCTAATAGCAGCCTTGCATTTTTCTAATTCTGTAAGGGTTTTCATTGCAGCAGTCACTTCATTTACATCAGAAACAAGGCAGACAGTGTTACAATAGAAGTTCACACCTCTACACAGAGACCCCATAGTGACCCATCTTTACATCACTACTGACAATAGAAGGTTTTAACAAATAAAACATTGGTAATATATCCTTTTCAAAGAGCTGGAAACTGCAATGATAGGTAATGCCAATATGGTGCTCGAGTGAACTGGGTGGTGAAGACCCTTGGACAATTGCCCCTACTGCCCTCTATGAGGGAACTCATCAGAAGGTCATCAGCCAGGCCTACAAAAATAAAATAATTCCCACCATGGAAAATGCTAAAAAAATACCAAGTCAACAATATGTAATTTATTTTCTGAAAACATAAAATCATCATGTAACCCCTTCCCTCCAAAGCCAATTTTTTTTTTTTTGCTTGTTTTTTTTTAACTCCACACCTTCCAAAAGCCATACATTTTTTATTTTCTCATTCACAGAGCTGTATCAGAGCTTTTTTTTGTGGGACAAATTATATTCATAATGGTACCATTTAATATTCCATATGATTTACTGGGTACCTGGAAAAAAATAAAAATGGGGTGGAATTAGAGAAAAACTGCATTTGCACAATTTTCCCATGGGTTTTATTATTACGGCATTCATTGCAAGATTAAAATGACTTATATTCTTTGGGTTGACACCATCATAGCGATACCAACTTTATAAAGTTTTTGTTATGTTTTAGTACCTTTAAAAAAAAATCCAAAACTTTGAAAAATGCAAAAACTTATTTGGACATATTCTGAGAACCGTAACTTTTTTATAATTTTGTATACTGAGGAATTTAAGGAGTATTTTTTACAGCACAAGATGTAGTTTTAAATTTATACTCTTTGGGGAAATGCCGATGTTTTGATCACCTATTGCTCAATTTTATTTGTGATTTGACTATTTTGATTTTGGCGTTTTCCGAATGAGCTAAATATTTTTATATTTTTATAGTTCTGGTATTGGTCGTGGGGGTGTCTACTTTGTTTGTGTTTCTTTTTGTTAATTTCATTTTGTGATCTAGGGAAAGGAGGTGACTTAAATTTTTATGTTTTTTTTAATATATTTTTAAAAATATTATTTTATTTTTTGACTCTGTTTTTAGCCCCCCTACTAAGGGGCCTGACAATTCAATTATTACAGCAGTGGTACCATAGACTTCAGTACAACTGTATTGCAGTCTATGGGAAAATCATTACTGTATACAAAAAGTTAAAAAAATTGTATTCTATGTGCTACTCTGTACAATAAAACTCTTATATATGTTGCAATTCATTGATTGTTTTTTTTTTAAAGCAAATTTTTTTAAAAATTAATTATTACATGCAACATTTAAAGGTAGTGTCCCAAAAATGGTACCAATAAAAGCTACAACTTGTCCCACAATAAACAAGCCCCAAAAAGATTTGTTAATGATAAGATAACAAGTTATGTCTCTCAGAAAACAGTGACCCACAAAATAAGAGAGACTGCCGGGTCTCTCACTGCAAAGATTTGTTCCTTCTGTCCTCCCAGCTGAGAACATGGGCCCACCCCAAAATTTACATACAGGCATTTCAGGCTTATTTGCCTCCCTCAGAACTTGATGGTTATTATTAGAGATGAGCGAATCGAAGCTGCAGAAATGGAATTCGATCCAAATTTCAGGAAATCTTCAATTCGCCTCGATTCCGGATTTCCTCACGCTTCAATGGATCGAATCGCATTTTTTTTAATAAAATGGCCGCTGCACATGTTAGTAGGGACAGATGTCGGCAGGAGCTAGGGAAAGACTTAGAAAACAGATAGAAGTTCAGGGAAAGAAACTGAGCCTTAGAACTGTAGGGTAAACATAGGGAGGAATTGAGAGAAGAATTTGGGGTGGTTGCAGGATCATTTACAGCAAGAATTTGCAGCATAATTCACATTGCAGCACTCACTGCCGTTATACTGCTGCTCATTACTCATATCTGTGTCTTCAAGGAGGAACTCAACAAGCCTTTTGCAGTGCAGTACAGCAAAAAACAGTGAATTATCATACACTAATTTCTGCACATATCTGTAATAAACGCCTTTGTAAAAGTGTTTATTATAAGGGGGCTTATTCACTGTTCTGACAAAGCATAACATTACAGGCCATTTGTCAGTACTACTGTGCCTAAGAAAACTGAATTATCATCTACTAATATCTTCACTTATCTGTAATAAACACCTTTAACGTGGGGAAAGAATAACGACCATATTCGCCATTTTGTTCCCAGTATAAAGTTGATGGCCATTTATCAATACAGTATTGTCAATAATTCAATAATTCAATAATTCTGAGCCACAAATCTTTGCCTTTATCACACTTTTTTTTTATAGGTGTTCATTAGTGGGGGAAGAAATAAGGGGCATATTTGCCATTCTCTTAAAAGTAGAAAATAACAAGCCTTTTTGCCATTTGCAATTACGTTTTTTCATCGAACAGTATGTCAGACAGAGAAGCGACAGGCCATGCACAGGGGAGGGATGCAGGCCTAAATGTTTCTGGCGCAGGCACAGGTCACAGCAGAGTAAGTGGGCGTGGCAACAGGGGTCAGTTACAGAGGCCTGAGCTCCCAGTGTCAAGTAGCAGTTGTGTCTTGACCAGCAACCCAACGGTTGTAGACTGGTTGACTCGGTCATTCAATTCATCCCAAGTCACATCAGACACCCCCAGCCAAGAGTCGGTGGGTTTGTCAGACACAACCCTAAGTTGGCATGACCCGGGAGCAGGCCCTGTGACCTCACCTGTCCTCAACCTGCCTCTGTCCTTTTCTGTTCCCTCAGCTAGAGAACTACTCTATGCTGTGGGCTCAGATCCACTATACAATGAGGGGGAGGTACTAGAGGACAGTCAGCAGCTCCTGCTCAGCTAAGATGTGGAGGAGACATCCGCCTCTTACTCTGGTAGGCGGGCAAGAAGTGATGAGGAGAGTGGCGTTGGAGCTGGTGATGAGGAGGACATCAGTGACCAGCAGACAGTAGTGGATGATGATGTAGCCGATCATAATTGGGAACCGGGTGATAAAGGGGCTTCATCATCATCAGGAGAAGAGGGCTGCAGCTTGCGCATGAGGCGGCGGGGGAGTCAGCAAGGTGGCAGCAGTGGGAGGTCGGGAGCTAAACATGCCCTGGGTAGACCACCCGTTTTGCAGCAGCCTACCTGCCCAGAAAGCAGTGGTCCCGGAGACAGTGGCGGTAGCAGTCAGTGAATGCTGTGAGTGTTGGGGTAGGTGAACATGGCCATATGTGCAGAAGGTGAAGCGTGGCCAGGGTGCCAATGTTGGCACCACAGCCCTGCGCCAACATATTCAGCGTCACCATAAAGTGGCCTGGGAGAGCCGTGGCTCCAATGTGGTGGTCCAGCCTGCTGCAGCAAACGCTGCATCACCCATTGACACGCACCCCATTTCAGGCAGTCAAGGCTCCACCACCTCAGCCGAGGGAAGCTGTGTGTTCTTCCCATCATCTGCTGGTCATCATTCTCTGGCTCCTCCTCCTCCTAGTCAGTCATTGCATCAGCAATCGATCACAGAATCTATATCTAAGAGAAAACAGTATGCGTGCACTCATCCAACAGTGCAGAAGCTGAACGTGCTCCTGTCCAAGTTGCTGGTGCTGCAGTCACTCCCCTTTCCACAGCGCCGACGTGTGGAGCTGTAACTACGGTCAAGGACAATATATGTAATTTACAGCCCATTGGGTTAATGTGGTGCCTGCCCAGACACACCAGCAACTTGGCCAGGTGACGCCGCTTCCACATACACGTTCTCACGCGTTGGTCCTGCAACAATGTCTGCCTCATCCTCCACTGTCTCCTCAGCCTCCACTGCAGGGACAATTCCCAGTGCTTCTCCAGCATACCACATGTGTAGGGCACAGCAGTGTCACGCTGTTCTACACCTTGTTTGACTGAGCGAACAAAGTCACACAGGGGAGGAACTGCTCCATGTCCTCAATCAAGAAATCGAATCCTGACTTTCTCCAAGAGAACTTAAAATTGGAACACTGGTGACCGACAACGGGAAGAACATGGTGTCGGCACTGCATCAAGGAGAGCTGAGCCATACGCCCTGCATGGCGCACGTGTTTAATCTGGTTGTCAAGCATTTCCCTAAGTGTTCCACCCATCTGCAAGACATCCTAAAAATGTCAAGGAAACTTTGCATGCACTTCAGCCACTCGTACACCGCCAAGCACACCCTCCTTGAGCTGCAGCGGCAGAACGGCCTCCCACAACATAAGCTGATATGTGATGTTTCCACCCATTGGAATTCAACCCTCCATATGTTGGATCGATTATATGAACAGAGAAAGGCCATAAATGTTTTCTTGATGATCCAAGCGGACAGAGGTACTCCCCTGTGTAACTTTAACATTAGCCAGTGGCAGCTCATGCGTGACACCTGCCATTTGCTCGTTCCCTTTGAGGAGGCCACTTTGTTAGTCAGTCGCCAGGACTACAGGATGAACAACATCATTCCACAGATTCACATCCTGGAAAAGATGCTTTTCAATCTGGCTGGTCAGGGGACTGGAGATGTGGCGTCTACATCTCAAGGCCACATGAGCCCTGTGGAGGCTGAACTGGAGGATCAGGAGGACATTGGAGCACAAACAATGTGTAGCCAAATGGGTGTAGAGGAGGAGCAGGAGCAACCAGAGGGAGATGAGGAGGTTGAGGCAGATGACCCAGACACACCGTGCCAGTATGCAGTGGACATGGATGCAGGGAGTCCCTCAGAGTCACTTGCACAAATGGCCCGATGCATGCTGACTTCCTTGCAAAGTGACAGCCAAATTGTCACCATTCGGCAGAGGGATGACTACTGGATCTCCACCATGTTAGAACCTCGCTACCGGGGAAAAATGGGGGCCTTTTTTACACCCGCTGAGAGGGAGGACAAACTGAACTACTATAGAGACATGCTATGTAGCAAGCTGGCCGCTGCCAATCTGCACCATTGTTCATCCTCTCGCTTGTCCGAATGGGGGGTCCTGAGCGCTCAACTTGCACTGGCATGGCAGCTGTGGGAGGGGGTGGGGGTGGCAGGAGTAGTATCGGCTCCATCAGCAGCAGCCTGAGCCTAGAGTCACTGATGAGCAGCTTTCTTCAGCCGCATAGTGAAGAAGCTGCTCATCAGCAACTAAACACAGAGCAGAACCAGCAGGTGGTGGCATACTTAGAGTGCACCCTGCCACCCATCAACGAAGATCCGCTGGACTACTGGGCAGCCAAACTGGATTTGTGGCCGCAACTGGCTGAGTTTTCCCTGGAAAAACTGTCCTGCCCGGTCAGTAGTGTGGCATCAGAGCGGGTGTTTAGTGCGGCGGAGGCAATAGTTAACCCAATGAAGAACTCGCCTGTCCACCCAAAATGTGGAGAGACTGACCTTTGTGAAGATGAATCAGTCATGGATCAGCCAGGACTTCCACCCACCAATGCCTGATCCAGCAGATTAAATGATCCATGCTGCCTCACCACACTCTGCCACTGGGTGATTGTATGGTCTCCTAAGGCTGTTGCTACCTACACATTATATCACCTTGCCACTCTGTGGCCTCGTAAGGGAATTGCTAGAGGAGTGATTCCCCAGTAGCTGCTGGTGAACCCTGGGGGAGGGGCACAACAGGACAGTGAACCCTAAGCTGAACCCCACCCACTGTCCCTGGCTATTTGCCCAATCTGTCCTAGGCGACAGCCAGCAACTGGTCGATGGTCCCTTCTTAATATAAGTGACAACACAGAATGCAGACAGAGCAAATAACAACAAAAGGAGGTCAGCTAGCCAAGGGGTCGGTAACAGTCGAGCAATGCAGTACCAAAACGAAATCCAAGAGAGTAGTCACACATGGAGCCTAAGGTCAGAAGTCAGAAATACAATAATAGCAGAAAAGTTGCTAGCAGGGACAAAGTCACAGGAAAGAATCTCAATAGCCAGCCACCATGTGTGGGTTGATGACCTGTTAATATCAAGTCCAGGACCTGCCCCAGACTTGATTGGTAGACAGGCTGTCAATCACACAGGCAAGGCTAAGATTAACTATTTGAGGAGCAGAAAGAATCAAGGTGCAGGAGAATGGTGTGGCTGAAATTCAATTACATAGTAGTAGTACTAGGACAGTGTTCAGACTGAGCTACAAGAACCTTAAGCAAGGAATCAAACTGAACACGCCTCTTGCACCGCAGCATGCGAGCAGAGAGTGGCGCAGAGACCCGAACAGGCAGAGATGTTACAGTTAGAAATGAGCAAAGTATTCAAAAATTCGATTCAGCAACTTTGCCGAATTTCGCGATATGATTCTATTTGATCCAAATTAATTTGCAGCGAATAAACAGCTATTTCCTGTCTGCAGAGAGCCAGGGTGGGCGGGTGGGAACAGGCAGAGATGTTACTCACGCTGCTGCCACCTCCGCACTCTGCCACTGGGTGACTGTATGGCCTCCTCACGCTGTTGACACCTCCACACTCTGTTACCAGGTCACTGGGTGACTGTATGGCCTCCTTACGCTGCTGCCACCTCCGCACTCTGCCACTGGGTGACTGTATTGCCTCCTCATGTCGCAGCCACTGGGTCACTGTATGCCCTCCTTATGCTGCTTCCACTGGGTCACTCTGACACTGGGTCATTGTATGGACTCCTAAGGCTGCTGACACCTCCACACTCTGTTCCAGGGTCACTGTATGCCTTCCGCATGCAGCAGCCACTGGGTCACTATATGCCCTTCTCATGCCGCTGCCACTGGGGCACTCTGCGTCCTCCTCATGCCACTGCCACTGGGTCATTGTATGGCCTGCTCATGCCGCTTCCACTGGGTCACTCTATATACTCCTCGTGCCGCTGCCACCGGGTCACTGTATGGCCATCCTCATGCTGTTTCCACTGGGTCACTCTGTGTCCTCCTCATGCTGCTGCCACCTGGTCACTGTATGTCTTCCTCATGCCGCTGCCACTGGGTCACTGTATGGCCTCCTCATAATGCTGCCACTGGGTCACTGTATGCCCTCCTGATGCCGCTGCCACTGGGTCACTGTATGTCCTCCTCATGACGCTGCCACTGAGTCACTTTATAGCCTCCTCATGTCGTTTCCACTGGGTCACTGTATGCCCTCCTCATGCCACAGCCATTGGGTCACTGTATGGCCTCCTCATGCCGCTTCCACTGGGTCACTCTGTATACTCCTCATGCCATTTCCACTGGGTCACTGTATGCCCTCCTCATGCCACAGCCATTGGGTCACTATATCGCCTCCTCATGCCACTGCCACCGGGTCACTGTATGGCCTCCTCATGCCATTTCCACTGGGTCACTCTGCGTCCTCGTGCTGCTGTCATCGGGTCACTGTATGGCCTCCTCATGCCACTGCCACTGGGTCACTGTATGGCCTCCTCATGCCGCTGCCACTGGGTCACTCTGACACTGGGTCATTGTATGGACTCCTAAGGCTGCTGACACCTCCACACTGTGTGTGAGCCACTGTGGAGCACATTGTGCTGTGTGGGAGCCACTGTGGAGCACATTGTACTGTCTGGGGGCAATTGTGGAGCACATTATACTTTGTGGGGCCACTGTGGAGCACATTGTACTGTTTGGGGGCCACTGTGGAACAAAGTGTACTGTGTGAGGGCCACTGTGAGGCATATTACTCTGTGGGATCTGCTGTGGATTATATTAAACTGTGTGGGGGTCACTTTGGAGCAGATCATACTGTTTGGGGGCCACTGTGGAGCAAAGTGTACTGTGTGGGAGCCACTGTGAGGCAAATTGTACTCTGTGGGAGCCACTGTGGATTATATTATACTGTGTGGGGACACTGTGGAGCATATTGTACTCTGTGGGAGCCACTGTGGAGCACATTGTACTGTTTGGGGGCCACTGTGGAGCACATTGTACCACGTGGGGGGTTTCAGTATTTATATCACACAGTATCTGTGTTATAGCAGACATGTGATATTAGTACAGGCTGTAATAACATTGCACAGTCACTATAAAGCAGATCCTGTGTGATGTAAATAGTGAACATTAATAGTTTAAAAGTACCAAATGCAAAATTATTACCTTCAGTACAAAGTTGTTTTGTATCATTGAAAGCTCTGTAAAGCCCCATTTACACCACCGTATTTTGCCGGTCCGTAACTTTCCCAAAAAAGTAAAAGTAGGTCAAAACTACAATTATTTTATTGATTTCTGTATCTTGAACTTTAGAATGTTGATGTAATATTCTGTATCTATGGATAAAATAGCCCACCATGGTCCACTAAGCCTATACATACAATATACCTAAGATCTCCCTTGGTCCTCCATTATGTTACTATGTGTCTTTGAAAATCTCAGCAATTTTTCCGTAATACACAGTTCATTAGTGAAAACATTTCTATCACTAATGAGCTTATTAGTCGTAGTCGGAGTCGGTGTCTGGAGTGCGAGTCCATTGGGAAGAGGTCTCTGATGTCCCTCACTGCTCATCTGTCACATTTTATTCAAGAGAATTTCCTACCTCCAATATATTTCTATATAAGACCCTGTTTTTTGGTAGATTGGGCCAGTAGATCTATAACTACATCATTATATAAATCTATGTGGATCTCAGCAAAGCCTTCAACAATGGATAATGTGTCCATGGTCTTCAACATCCGTGACTATGTTCTCTTAGGGCTCAAGGAGATGGAACACCTGAAATATTTCTACTCTGTGGTTGCCCTTGTAATATATCTCAGTACAATATTCTTATGTGCATTAATTGTATATGTTGTATGGACAGAACAATCTCTCCATGAACCTATGTACATCTTCATATCTAACCTGGTATGGAACGTCATGGTTGGCAGCTCAGCATTCTTCCCCAAGCTGGTCATAGACTTGTTCACTGGATCTTCCACCATCTCATTGTCAGGATGTCTGACCCAAGCATTCTTTATTCAGAGCTTTGCTTCTGCAGAGATACTAACTTTCACCATTATGGCCTATGATAGATACCTGGCTGTTGGCTTTCCATTACGATACCACTCTCTGATGACAAACAAGAAGGCTCTGCAGTGTTTGGTTATCATGTGGTTGGTGATCTTGATAGGCAGGTTGGTAGGTGTCATGTTGGTGGCCAGGTTGACACTATGTGTAATAGTATCTATAATGTGTTCTGTGAAACAATGTCTCTTATCCGCTTGGCTTGTGTCAGTACATCCATCAATCATGTTTATGGAACTACTTGGATCTTGTTGTTAGTTGTAGGTTCGATGATCATTGTGGTCTACTGCTACATACAGACTTATAATGTCTGCATGAAGATCTCAGTAGAAGCCAATCAGAAAGCCATCCATACATTGGTGACCCACATTATCACATTCTCTACCCTCATGGTGACTACTTTATTTGTCAGTTTCAGGTACAGGATAAATGGTGATTCCCTGTCTACAGTGACCCACGTTGTAATCTCAATGGGTGGTATGACAGTCTCCATCACCCTCAATCCACTGATCTATGGGATAAGGACAGAAGCTCTAAAGACAAGGATGATTCAGACTTTAAAAGACATCATTCAAAGACATACATTGGGTAAATCCAAGTCAATTTTTGATTGTGATTTTTATAAGCTAATTTCACATTTATCTACCTGAACCTACAAAGTGCCAAAGAAGAACTCGGTGCTCAATAGTCTGGGAATTAAAGGATTGTTTTCCTTTGGAAATATTTGTATTTCTTCCATGCCTCTAAATGGAGAAACTTTACATTCTTGATTAACAAATCTCCCATTTTGTGCATTTCGCTCCTAAATACATTTTAAAAAAAATTGTGATGCTGAGAAAGTCTTAAAATTAGCTAAATCCAACCTGAGATGAACAACACACAACAGATTCACCAAGTCATTATGTAACAAAAATGAAGCCAAAATGGAAAAGCCATGTGTGAAAATCTTAGTTCCCCCATGAGTCAATAGCTTGCAGAACTTCCTTTACAACAAGAACATGAAGTCCTGGTTTTCTGAATGACTTTATCAGTCTCTGACATTGTTCTGAAGGAATTTGGGCCCTCTCTTCTTTACAACATTGCTTTAGGTCATTGAGGTTTGTGGACCTTCATTTATGCAAAGTTCTCTTAAGGTCCCATCCCAGCATTTCAATTGTGTTGAGGTCTGGACTGTGACCGAGCTCCTTTATACTTTTCTTTTTCAGCCATTCTGTTGTAAATTTGCTGCTGTGCTCGAGAACATTGTCCTCTTACATGACCCATTTTTGGCCAAGATTTAGCTGTTGTATGGATGACCTCACATTTGACTTTAGAATACTTTGGTATACAGAGGAGTTCATGGTCAACTCAATGAAATGCAACTCAAAGTGTCCAAGACCTGTGGCTGCAAAATAAACCCAAATCATCCCCCTCCACCCTCCTGGACAGTCAGTAGGAGGTATTTGAGTAGATGCTGGTCTGATTTTTGCTAAACATGATGTTATGTTGTATTTTTGCCAAACATCTCTACTTTGGTTTTATCTGTCCAAAGGACAATGTTCCAGAAGTCTTGTGGTTTGTTCAGAAGCAACTTTGCAAACTTAGGCCGTGCTGCCATGTTCTTTTTAGAAAGAAGAGAATTTTTCCTGACAACCCTTCCACACGAGCCATACTTGTTCAGTCTTTTTATAATTGTACTGTCACGAACTTGAACATTTCAATTGCTAACCCAGGCCTGTAGAGTCTTAGAAGTTGGGATTTTTGCAATTTCTTTGAGCATTGATTGAGCAAGATTGTCAGCTGTCTTTAATGCTTTCCTCATGTGAATAATCTTTCTCACTGTAGAATGATGGACTACAAATTGTTTGGAAAAGGCCTTATAACCCTTCCTAGATTGATAGCCAACAACAATTACTTCTCTAAGATCATTGCTGATGTCTTCTCCTCTTTGTAGGTTATCAGTAAGTGGGTGCAGAGGCTGCAACACATGACATGAGTCTATTGAGGCATCCATAAAAACAGCCAAAAATAGGACGGTCAATTCTAATGAATTGATTTTAACTGAATGAACTGAATAAATTATGTAAAAAGTTCTTTGTAATGTTTGCTATTCATCATTTGTAGCGGCGTGTTATGATTTTTTTTTGGCACCAGTTGTTCCCCGTTCCACTCCCATCTCTGTCCTCCATGCTCCATTGTTGAGGCTCTACACATGTACATGTTGGGATGTCATCACTGGAACAAGAAGTACAGAGATCAGGGGATCGGGAAGTTGTGAAATGAGAAGATCAGGGGATGTGAAGGGTGAAGATGATTCTTTTCATACTTTATAACATTCTACAGTGTGGACAATTCCTTTAAATGTTGGGAGAATGTACTGTAAATGATGACATCACAGCTCTGCATATATTTATCATGGGTTATTTCTAGATGACCCATTAATGCATAAATTGTAAGCAGACTTCAGAGTAACTTGACCAGTTGACATTGGGTGCCATTTCTTAAAACCCATTGGCACACATTGAACTCTTGTCACCCCTATGACATGATGTAAACCATCCGATGGGATGTCCATGAGAGGAGGCAACGTTGGATTGCTGAGTGTTTTTGTTTGCTTATTTTTGTTTTGTTTTTTTAGATCTGCTCATTGGACTCGTCGGATTCAGTGGACGACGTTGATGAACGTAATGCCCCTAACCCTTGTGGCAGTAGAAACTGGTGTAATAATATGGGGAGGGGACGTTAGCCTAAGCCTTGCCTTAGTAATTGACACTAAATCAGACAGCGACCATTACTCGGTAGTAGAAATAAAATTTTAAGTAACACATACATATTAAAAAAAATTATTGAAATAAAACACTCCTACATGTCTCTTATTTACCATTTATTAAAATTAAAAAAAAAAAAAAAGATATTCTTTAACGTAGTCGACTGTAATGGTTGCTGTCTGGTTTAGTGTCAATTGCTATGGCAAGACTTAGACTCTCTAACCCACACCCCCTCCCCATTATTACACCGGTATCCACTGCATCCTGGTCTAGCGTTGCCTCCTCTCACAGAGTAAACCGCCCAATGACATGTGATTGGTTCACATCAAATGTCATTGTCAAATGAACTGTAGTAACTCCCTTTTTTGGCACATAAAGTCCCCGGATGTGACTCATCTGGGGGCTCCATGTGCTGCGGCATGATCACGATTAATCCATTCTTAGCTGGAATTGCTGATTTTAGAAGGACTGAAGAGCCAGCAGTAAGTAGGGCTCATCGCTGTTCCCAGAGTGAGTGAGAGGGACAAGAACGGGGACTACAAAGGGGGCCACCAGCATTATATTACTGTATATGAGAGGAGGGGGAGAACATAGACAGCAGGGACAGTGGACCATGCCACGTGTGTCAGCCCTCATGACTATTTGTTAAGGCTCCTATAACATTCATTAGGGCTACCATGCTGTGTATCTGTATAGCTGCCCCCACTAAGGAACATTTGTTAGCGGCTCAAGGAGTTGTATGAAGCCTCCACGTGCTCCAACAGGTTAGGGAGTGAAGTCGGCCCAAATTAATCACAAAAGTTTTGATTTTGTTGGAAACTTAAACTTGAGAAAATCTGGTCGAATCACATTTGTTGTAAACTGGTTCGACTATCTTGAATTATTACAAAATATATCACTACACAGAGGACAATATAGTGACACTATACAAATACTACTGGTATATCATGACCACTGCCATTATATAATAACTGAATGCTACTGCCATACTGATACTTTATAAAAAACAATATGCAAAGATTGATATCGCCTCAAGAACTGCAGTGGCCACTTATTGGAGTTGTTCACATTTTCCATTCTTTCCCATTCTCAGACCGCCATGATGACTTCTTCTAGCCACAACTCATCTCTGCAAAGTTGACAAAACAGACATCTCTGACTCCTAACTTTTCCATGATTCTTCCTATCTTTATCTAATCTACAGTACAAACACACCCATCCTGCTGATACAACCATTTTTTGGTAGTTTTTTTAATGTTGCTGCAATGCCACAGTGCCACAGTGTCCCCAATAATGTCCTATTTCCCCCACAATAACCCCTGTCCTCCACAGTACCCCTCTGTTCCCCACATTCCATCGTGTACTCCACAATACCCCTCTGTTCTCTACATTGCCTCCTTTCCTCCACAGTACCCCTCTGTTACCCACATTTACTCCTTTCCTCCACAGTACCCCTCTGTTCCCCACATTGCCCTCATCCTCTACAGTTCCGCTCTGTTCCCTACATTACTTCCTTTCCTCCACAGTACCCCTCTGTTACCCACATTGCCTCCTGCTCTTCACAGTACCCCTCTGTTCCCCACATTGCCTCCTTTCCTCCACAGTACCCTTCTGTTACCCACATTTCCTCCTTCCCTCCACAGTACCCCTCTGTTCCCCACATTGCCTTATGTCCTCCACAGTACCCCTCTGTTCACCACATTGCCCCGTCCTCCAAAATACCCCCCTGTTCCCTACATTGCCTCTTTTTTTCAACGGTACCCTTCTGTTACCTACATTTCCTCCTTTCCTCCACAGTACCCCTCTGTTCCTCACATTGTCCCGTCCTCCACAGTACCCCTCTGTTCCCCACATTGCCCCCATCCTCCATACTACCCCTCTGTTCCCTACATTGCCTCCTTTCCTCCACAGTACCCCTCTGTTCCCCACATTGCCCCATCCTTCACAGTACCCCTCTGTTCCCTAAATTGTTTCCTTTCCTCCACAGTACCCTTCTGTTACCCACATTTCCTCCTTTCCTCCACAGTACCCCTCTGTTACCCACATTGCCTTATGTCCTCCACAGTACTCCTCTGTTCACCACATTGCCCCCGTCCTCCAAAATACCCCTCTGTTCCCTACATTGCCTCCTTTCTTCCACAGTACCCTTCTGTTACCTACATTTCCTCCTTTCCTCCACAGTACCCCTCTGTTCCTCACATTGTCCCGTCTTCCACAGTAACCCTCTGTTCCTTACATTGCTTGCTTTCCTCCACAGTACCCCTCTGTTACCCACATTTACTCCTTTCGTCCGCGGTACCCCTCTGTTCCCCACATTGCCCTCATCCTCCACAGTACCGCTCTGTTCCCTACATTACTTCCTTTCCTCCACAGTACCCCTCTGTTACCCACATTGCCTCCTGCTCTTCACAGTACCCCTCTGTTCCCCACATTGCCTCCTTTCCTCCACAGTACCCTTCTGTTACCCACATTTCCTCCTTCCCTCCACAGTACCCCTCTGTTCCCCACATTGCCTTATGTCCTCTACAGTACCCCTCTGTTCACCACATTGCCCCCGTCCTCCAAAATACCCCCCTGTTCCCTACATTGCTTCTTTTCTTCCACGGTACCCTTCTGTTACCTACATTTCCTCCTTTCCTCCACAGTACCCCTCTGTTCCTCACATTGTCCCGTCTTCCACAGTAACCCTCTGTTCCCTACATTGCTTCCTTTCCTCCACAGTACCCTTCTGTTACCTACATTTCCTCCTTTCCTCCACAGTACCTTTTGTTCCCCACACTGCCTCCTGTCCTCCACAGTACCCCTCTGTTCCCCACATTGCCCCCGTCTGACAAAGTACCCCTCTGTTCCCTACATTGCCTCCTTTCCTCCACAGTACCCTTCTGTTACCCACTTTTCCTCCTTTCCTCCACAGTACCCCTCTGTTACCCATATTGCCTTATGTCCTCCACAGTACCCCTCTGTTCACCACATTGCCCCCGTCCTCCAAAATACCCCTCTGTTCCCTACATTGCCTCCTTTCTTCCACAGTACCCTTCTGTTACCTACATTTCCTCCTTTCCTCCACAGTACCCCTCTGTTCCTCACATTGCCCCGTCTTCCACAGTAACCCTCTGTTCCCTACATTGCTTCCTTTCCTCCACAGTACCCTTCTGTTACCCACATTTCCTCCACAGTACCCTTTGTTCCCCACATTGCCTCCTGTCCTCCACAGTACCCCTCTGTTCCCCACATTGCCCCCGTCCGACAAAGTACCCCTCTGTTCCCCACATTGCCCCCGTCCTCCACAGTACCCATCTGTTACCCACATTTCCTCTTTTCCTCCACAGTACCCCTCTGTTTCCCACATTGCCTCCATCCTCCACATGACCCCTCTGTTCCCTACATTGCCTCCTTTCCTTCACAGTACCCCTCTGTTCCCCACATTGCCTCCATCCTCCACAGTACCCCTCTGTTCCCTACATTGCCTCCTTTCCTCCGCAGTACACCTCTTTTCCCTACATTGCCTCCTTTGATCCACAGTGCCCTCCTGTTACCCACATTTACTCCTTTCCTCCACAGTACCCCTCTGTTCCCCATATTGCCTCCATCCTCCACAGTACCCTTCTGTTACCCACATTTCCTCTTTACCTCTGCAAGAGGACCAAGGGCTGGGCCCACAGGTTCAGCAGGTACACATTGTCACACAGACACACACACCGTTTGTGTAAACAATGTTTACTGAGTAAAGCAATGAAGAGAGATCTGGGAAAATATGCATCAAGGTATAAACAGAGAGAAAAAAATACAAAATGCTATGAAACAGATTATTGCAGCAAACTAATACTATACTCCTTAGTTCCCACAATTACTTAAAAAGGTAATGGATTCAAGTCCTTTAAGAACGCGGTTTTCCTGGTTCGGTCCCTCGTCGGGGTGCACCCTAAGTATACTATTTGTAATCCACAGGCAAATGCTGTCTTCCTCTTCAAGTACAGTTATAGGCCTTGCTCCAGCTCCCTGTAGTGCAACACTTAAAAGATAGGCCAGTCTCTCCAATGATAAGGTGTCAGCGTAAGAGTTCCTTATATAACTACCACCACATGGTCTATGTAGATGCGGCCAAGCCTTACTCACAAGTCCTTGAGGCCTTTACTTTGTGTAGTCACTTTATCTTCTGTGCTTCAGGGGTGTCTTGACTCCGTCCTCAGCCAGCACCACAGTCACTGTGTCCTAGAACTCAGTCCTACGCCAGCACCAAGACTTCACCTGCAGTCAGCTCAGCTCAGGCCTCCATCCAGCACAAAGCTCTCTCCAGCACAGCACACCTCAGGTTTTCAGTTTTAGATCTTTCTACACACCACCCCTCCCTTCCTGTTTCCTGCTGGGTGATGATGCAGTTCCCTATCTCCAGTGGGAGGCATCAAAACTGCAATCCTAGTGCACTGCCATACTTGTAGAAGTCCAACACGTTCCAGTAATTATCTATAATCAGACTTTGAACCCTAGAACAATATTTACATTAATTACATTAATACTTATGGGCAGTTTCTTACTTTGCTGCCACCTACTTACCAAAGTTAGTTACTGCAGATGTATTGCTTCACAACTTTACACCTCCACAGTGCCCCTCTGTTACCCACATTGCCTCTTGTCCTCCACAGTAACAGTACTCAGTGTCCGACTGAAGGACCTAGGGCACACCACACAGTGGCCTCACATAGTATTATATGCTCCCCACAACCCAACCTCCTAGTATAATGCTCCACAGAGTATAATATGCTCCTGAGAAATAAAAATGTAGACAGTACGCTAGTACTAAACAGTATTTCAGGATTCCAAGCAAACTTATTCAGTCCAAAATAAAACTCTGAATTGGCCGAATCCATATAGATATACAGTATATGGAATAGTCACAAGAGGTCCACATCCTGTGGATATGCCATAGATATCTTATCAGTTGGATAACTAGTTATATAGACCATAGTCTTTACCCAGTAGTCCGGCACACTGCCAAGGCGCAGGAAACATTCTGAGTGAATTGTTTACTATTTTATTGATTTCCATATATTGACCTTTAGAATGATGAAGTAATATTATAGACCCCTCCATGGTTCACTAAGCCTAAACATACACTGTGCCTAAGAACTCCCTAGGTCCTCCATTATGTTACTTTGTGTCTTTTGTAATTCTCAGCAATTTGTGCAATGTATACAGATCATTAGTAAAACATTCTTGTCACTAATGAGCTTATTAGTCGCAGTCGGTGTCTGGAGTGTGAGTCCATTGGAAAGAGGTCTCTGATGTCCCTCACTGCTTATCTGTCATATTTCATTCAGGAGAATTTCCTACCTCCAATATATTTTTATATAAGATCCTGTTTTTTCATAGATCGGACCAGTGGATCTATAACAAATATAGTAATGCAAATCTATGTGGATCTCAGCAAAGTCTTCAACAATGGACAATATTTCCAGGGTCTTCAACATCCGTGACTATGTTCTTTTAGGGCTCAAAGAGATGGAGCACCTGAAATATTTCTACTCTGTGGTTGCCCTTGTAATATATTTCACCACAATATTGTTATGCACATTAATTGTGTATGTTGTATGGACAGAACAATCTCTCCATGAACCTATGTACATCTTCATAAGTAACCTGGTATGGAACGTCACGATTGGCAGCTCAGCCTTCCTCCCCAAGCTGGCCGTAGACTTGTTCATTGGATCTTCCACCATCTCATTTTCTGGATGTCTGACCCAAGCCTTCAGTATTCAGAACTTTGGTTCTGCAGAGATACTAACTTTCACCATCATGGCCTATGATAGATACCTGGCTGTTGGTTTTCCATTGAGATATCACTCTCTGATGACCTGCAAGAAGGCTTTACAGTCCTTGGTTATCATCTGGTTGGTGATCTTGATAAGCGGGTTGGTAGGTGTCATGTTGGTGGTCAGGCTGACATTATGTGGTAATAGAATCTATAATGTGTACTGTGAAACTTTGTCCCTTATCCGTTTGGCTTGTGTTAGCACGATCGTCAATGACATTTATGGAACTATTTGGACCTTGCTGTTGGTCGTAGGATCATTGATGATTGTGATCTACTGCTATGTACGGACTTTTCTAGTCTGCCTGAAGATCTCAGTAGAAGCCAATCAGAAAGCCATCCATACATTGGTGACCCACATTATCGCATTCTCTACTTTCATGGTGACGGCTTTATTTGTCAGCTTCAGGTACAGGTTAAATGGGGGTTCCCTGTCTACAGTCACGCACGTTGTAATCTCAATGGGTGGTCTAACGGTCTCCATCACCCTCAATCCACTGATCTATGGGATAAGGACAGCAGCTTTAAAGGCAAAGATGATTCAGACCTTGATGGACATTATTCAGAAGCTGAAATTGGGTAGCTCCAAGTAATTTTTGGTTTGTTCTTATTTTGAGATCATTTCGTATTTAAGGGAACCCGTAAAGTGCCAATGTTGCACTAAGTGTTTCGTAATTTGGTTGTTAAAGGTTTGTTTTATCACTTTCATGAATCCAAACGGAGCAACTTTATATATAATCCTGATTAAAAATATAGTCCAGTTTTGTGTATATCCATGTTCATGGTCAAACAATACAAATACACCTTGTATAAAGTGATCCTGCAGTCATGTAACACCAGTGATGTGCTAGACCATCGTCCACTATTTCTAGGTTTCCCACCAGAGAGGACAACAATGTAACAACACATATCGTCATTTACATAGAACTCTGTCTAGTCCATATCCATATCCCATAGGTCTAATCTACAACGGAGCTTTACACATGAAATAAGATTTTTAGAACAGACTTTTTGAAAAGTTAATTTTTTTTAGTTTAGTTGTATTGAAACAATAAAAAGAGGATTGCATAAGTATACACACCCCTGTATCACTAAGGCATTGGGAGCATACACTGTCTATCAATAATGTTGACCACCCATTACAATATAATGTAACACATAAAATGTTCAATCTGCTTTGTTGTTCGGAGGTTACAACTAAACTAATGTCTCAAAGGAACACAAAGCCTAGAGAAGCAAAAACAAGAGATAAATTTGTCACCATTGGTCAGTGATTGGCTGCAGTGGTCACAGGAGAGGATGGGACATCGTGTGCTCACGACTACCCATGTGACCACTGCAGGGAGCGGCGGTACTGGAACGGTTGGATATTAATCCAGGGACTAAATGGTCTTTTAATATTTTATAGCATTTTCTCCGCCCCCTGTGTCCAAGAACAAGTTTAAAGGAAATGTGTCACCAAAAATAGCCAAGGCTTTATGAGAAACACAATTTCAATGAATGTTTTAATGTTTTATTTTATATTTTCCATTCCACTATCTATATTACAAAAAAAATGTACAATATCCTGCAATTCTCATTCTGTCCACTAAAGCCTAAGAGCAGCCTTACATTTGCTAATTCTGTAGGGGTTTTCATTGCAGGAGTCACTTCATTTACATCAGAGACAAGACAGGCAGGGTTACAATAGAAGTTCACACCTCTACACAGTGACCCCACAGTGACCCATTACTAAATGCTGTTAACAGTTCAGAAGAGAAACACAGGCAAAATTACTGTCCCCATACAGACAATAAAATAAAAAATCCACAATCAGAAAATGAAAACAGATTAAAAAAAAAGTGATAGATTTCACTATCTGGTTTTAACAAATAAAAAATTGGTGATATATCCCTTTCAAAGAGCTGGAAACTCCTATGTCTGGGTAATGCCAATATGGTCACTGGAGGGAACTGGGTGGTGAAGAGCCTTGGACAATTGCCCCTACTGCCCTCTATGAGAGAACTCACCAGAAGGTCATCAGCCAGGCCTGTAAACATAATATAATTCCCAAAATGGAAAATGTTAAAAAACAGAATACCAAATCAACAATGTGTAATTTATGTCCTAAAAAAACATAAGATCATTGTGTAACCCCTTCCCTCCACAGCCAACTCCACACCTTCCAAAAGCCATGCGTTTTTTTTATTTTTCCATTTACAAAACTGTATCAGAGCTTTTTTTTTGTGGGACAAATTGTACTTCATAATAGTACCATTTAATATTCCATTTTCTTGTGGGTTTTATTATCATGATATTAACTGTAAGGTAAAAATGACTTCTATTCTTTAGGTTGACACAATCCTAGCGATACCAACTTTATAAAGTATTGTTACATTTTAGTACATTAAAAAAAAAAAAAAAAAAACTTTGAAAATTGCAATAACTTATTTCAATTGACATATTCTGACACCTGTAACTATTTGGGGAATTACCCGATGTTTTCATCGGCCATTGCTCAATTTTATTTGAGAGGCAAAAAGGTGAATAAACGGTGATTTGACTATTTTGATTTTTTTTTTTTATCATCTATGGTGTTTTCCGTATGAGCTAAATATTTTTATAGCTCGGACATTTTTGGTTGTGGGAGTGTCTAATTTGTTTGTGTTTTTTTCTTTTATTTCATTTTATTTGTGATCTAGGGAAAGGAGGAGATTTGAATTTTTATGTTTTTAAATATATTTTTAACAACATTTTATTTTAATTTTATTTTTTACTCTTTTTTTAGCCCCCCTACAAAGGGGCTTGACCCTTCAAACATTACTTCGCTGGTACCATAGACTTCAGTACAACTATATTGCAGCCTATGGGCAAATCATTATATAACCACTGAGGCCACAGACAAGCCAGAAGATTCCTTTAAGCAAAAAATTCTGTATTCTATCATGTACAATAAAGCTCTTATATTTGTTGAAATTTATTGATTGTGGTTTTTAAAGCAAATATTATTATTTTTTTAATTAATTACATGTAACATTTAAAGGTAGCGTCCCAAAAATGGTACCAATAAAAACTACAACTTGTCCCACAATAAACAAGCCCCATAAAAATTTGTTAATGATAAGATAACAAGTTACGTCTCTCAGACAACAGTGACCCACAAAATAAGAGAGACTGCTGGGTCTCTCACTGCAAAGATTTGTTCCTTCTGTCCTCCCAGTGGAGAACATGGGCCCACCATTTCTTGCTGTGGTCCAGAGAACTGTGTGTCCCACTACAAGTTCAGCAGGTGATTATGTTATGTTCAAGATGGTTCCCACCATGATGAGTCAAATAAATGCTATCCCCTACCAAAGCTTTTCCAGCTCAATGTCATTTATAGGGCTGCATCAGTCACATGTATAAAGTTGCCCTTTGCACGTTTGAGGGTCCTCACAACCACTAGACCGCTACCTTTCTCAAGAACTTCCTAAGTACTTCTCTTCAACACAAAGACATCCATTCTGACGATCTGGTACCTGGAACTTGGTGCATCCCATTTGTTTTCTTGAAACCCAGCACTCCTTTCCCCAGTATGTGTACTACTTTGGCCTTTGTCCAGACAGAGGAGCCAAAACATGTATTTATTTTGATGCCCCTTACCAACACCTGCAGATGTGGTGCAGCAATGTGTACTGTCAGGTAAGCACAGGGTAGAAAAATGCCTCCGCCCCCACTTACCCATTGACTGCCTCATCCTCAAGAATGTTGTTTCTGGTGTCAAAAGGTGATTCCTTTGAGACAATAGTACACCAGCTCCTACTCTACCACTGACCATCTACCACTCTACTACTCTGGGCTCGCTTGGTGATAAGTCAGTGCCTCCAACTTTATTTCTAGTATTTGCTGTTACCTGGTGGTCTCTAATGACTGTCTAGCAAAGATCTTCAATGGGACAGAAGTGGGACTGGGAACTTTCACACAGCTCACGTAAAAAGAGGAGCCAAGAAGCCCTTGTTGAAGCTTCAGGACTCTCTGCAGAACCAAATATGTCATCCATGATTCCAACAAGGTCTTTCAATATGTTCATCCCCATAGTTTACAGTCAGCCATCGAATAAGACTTTCTTTGTTGTACCTCTCCAGCTGTAGGCATAGGTAGGCTGTTCATGACCCTACAGATGCATTGTCTTAGTATAGGAAGACCAAGAAGTCTTTCTCCAAAGCTGACTTATCCCATGGTGGTTACTTGTGATCCATTGTCCAGCAGACATGAAGTCTCACAGGAGCTGGGCTGAAGGCACAGCAATCACATCAGGCTCTCACATGGTTCCCCTGTTGTCATAGCCCTTCTTTGGAAACTGATGTGTGCCTCTGGCGTATTTATTTACTCCACTCAGTACATGGGACTACTACCTGCCTTGTGCTTCATGCTCTGCTCTAGATAATTACCCCTAACTGCAGACAAAGTGGAAGATGTCACTCAAGCAATGGGAAGCGGTGTGGGCAGCAGTTATATAGAGCAAAGAGTAAAGTCCCAGCAGAAGAATAAACACCCTTAAAGCCCTTTTCTACTAATTTCCATAGGGATAAAACACTGATTTTCATGAAAATGGAGCTGCATTGCAGTATAAGAAAGGCATCTTTGGAAAGTGTAGAAGTCACCCAACAAGGTGCTGTCATTAGTTTCATATTAATTTTCCTGCTGACAGACTCGCTTTAAATAGCAGCTGTTTATGTGCAAGCTAGCCATGCACCAGAGTGCAGGGACCCTTTAGCTATGGAAGAGTCCCTGCACTCGGGTTACCTGTGGTCATTGACCTACTTTTAAAAGTAGGTCAAGATCATGATTATTTTATTGATTTCTGTATATTGAACTTTAGAATGTTTATGTAATATTGTGTATCTATGGATAACAGAGCCCACCATGGTCCACTAAGCCTATACATACAATGTACCTAAGATCTCCCTATGTCCTCCATTATGTTACTATGTGTCTTTGAAAATCTCAGCAATTTTTCCGTAATACACAGATCATTAGTGAAAACATTTCTGTCACTAATGAGCTTATTAGTCGCAGTCGGTGTCTGGAGTGCCAGTCCATTGGGAAGAGGTCTCTGATGTTCCTCACTGCTCATTTGTCACATTTTATTTAAGAGAATTTCCTACCTCCAATATATTTCTATATAAGATCCTTTTCTTTGGTAGATCGGGCCAATAGATCTATAACTACATTTTTATGTAAATCTATGTGGATCTTAGCAAAATCTTCAACAATGGATAATGTGTCCATGGTCTTCAGTATCCAAGACTATGTTCTCTTAGGGCTCAAGGAGATGGAACACCTGAAATATTTCTACTCTGTGGTTGCCCTTGTAATATATCTCAGTACAATATTCTTATGTGCATTAATTGTGTATGTTGTATGGACAGAACAATCTCTACATGAACCTATGTACATCTTCATATGTAACCTAGCATGGAACGTCACGGTTGGCAGCTCAGCCTTCCTCCCAAAGCTTGTCATAGACTTGTTCATTGGATCTTCCACCATTTCATTGTTAAAATGTCTGACCCAAGCATTCTTTATTCAGAGCTTTGCTTTTATGGAGATATTAACTTTAACCATTATGGCCTTTGATAGATATCTGGCTGTTGGTTTTCCATTGAGATACCACTCTCTGATGACAAACAAGAAGGCCCTACAGTATTTGGTTATCATGTGGTTGGTGATCTTGATAGGCAGGTTGGTCGGTGTCATGTTGGTGGCCAGGTTAACACTATGTGGTAATAGCATCTATTATGTGTACTGTGAAACAATGTCTCTTATCCGCTTGGCTTGTGTCAAGACAGCCATCAATGACATTTATGGTACTACTTGGACCTTGCTGTTGGTCATAGGATCATTGATCATTGTGGTCTACTGCTACATACAGACTTATAATGTCTGCATGAAGATCTCAGTAGAAGCCAATCAGAAAGCCATCCATACATTGGTGACCCACGTTATCATGTTCTCTACTTTCATGGTGGCCACTTTATTTGTATACTTTCAGGTATAGGTTAAATGGGGGTTCCCAGTCTACAGTCACGCACGTTGTAATCTCAATGGGTGGTATGACAGTCCCCATAATCCTCAATCCACTGTTCTATGGGATAAGGACAGAAGCTCTAAAGACAAGGATGATTCTGACTTTAAAAGACATCATTCAAAAACATACATTGGGTAAATTCAAGTAATTTTTGATTGTGCTTTTTATAAGCTAATTTCACATTTATCTACCTGAACCTACAAAGTGCCAAAGAAGAACTCGGTGCTCAATAGTCTGGGAATTAAAGGATTTGTCTTCCTTTGGAAATATTTTTATTTCTTCCATGCCTCTAAATGGAGAAACTTTACATTCTTGATTAACAAATCTCCCATTTTGTGCATTTAGCTCCTAAATACAATTTTAAAAATCTGATGCTTACGAAAGTCTTAAAATTAGCTAAATCCAACCTGAGATGAACAACACACGACACATTCACCGAGTCACTATGTAACAAAAATGAAGCCAAAATGGAAATAACTTTATCAGTCTCTTACATCATTCTGGAGGAATTTGGGCCCTCTCTTCTTTACAACATTGCTTTAGGTCATTGAGGTTTGTGGACTTTCATTTCTGCAAAGTTCTCTTAACCACTTCCATACCAGATGCTTTACCCCCTTTCCAGATCAGACACATTTTCAAGTTTTTTGTATGTGCAGGTTTGAGGGCTGTAACAATTTTATCCTTTGCATTATTCAACTAATTTCTGCGTCTTTTTTTAGTGACACATAGGGCTTTATTTTTATGTTGTTTTTATTTTTGCATGTGTTTTAATTTTTTTTTTTTATTCGGGAAAATATAAACAAAAGAAGAGGGAAATTGGGTCTGTTTTTTCACTTTTCATTTTTTTTTATTTAATAACACAAAGTGCTACTAAAAAAACTTTATGAAACAGTTTTTCCTCTCCGTTACGGTAATTTTTATTTTGTATGGTGTCGTCGGGGCTATAAACCTGTAATAAGGGCATGTTATTGGCGTATTATTTTATTTATTTTTTTAATTATTTTATTTACATTTTTTTAAACTTTTCTATTAATTTTTAATTTTTTTTTTACATTGTGTCCCCATAAGGTCATAATAGACCTTTGGGGACATTTGATCACTTTTTTTTTTTTGTTGGGGAGGCTGATTTTTCCCTGTAACTGGGACTGGTACGTTTATCCCCAGTTGCAGGAGGAATACCACCTCCTGCACATTACTATAGAGCTGATCTCGATTTCGTGCAGCTGCTGAGTTCTGCTTGGACATACCGGTACGTCCTTGAAGAACTAGACAACCACCGTCCGGACATAAAAACCCAATGGGCGGTCCAGAAGTGGTTAAGGTCCCATCCCAGCATTTCAATTGGGTTGAGGTCTGGACTGTGACTGGGCTCCTTTATACTTTTCTTTTTCAGCCATTCTGTTGTAAATTTGATGCTGCGCTCGGGAACATTGCCCTCTTACCAGTGTCGGACTGGGATGTCTAGGGTCCACCAGTGGAATTGTTTCTAGGGGCCCACCTTGAGGACCCTTGCAGATCAGCGGTACCGATCCAAGGTAATAACATGTTGGGAGCTATGCTGCTCACCCGCCATACCATGTGCACCACTCCACTACCTAAACTCACCACTACATACTGTATGGCAAGTGAACAGCGTGGCTCCTGGAATTGTCACCATTACCTGTAGCCTCACTGTCCTGGAAAAGCTGATCTGCAGAAGTCCTGGCTGTTGTATCATCGCAGATGTAATATGGCTGGTCTAGCCTAAGGACAGGCCATCAATATTAGAAAGATGGATAAATTCTTTAAAGAGGTTGTCCAGGAATGGGAGCAACCCATGTGCCGGGCGGGAGGTGTAAAATAAATAAATAAAAAAGCATACTCACCTGTCCCCCGGCGCTCCATTGTCCTCTGTCAGTGTCCATTCATTCTCGTGCTCCTTGCTGGGAATCCTGCACCTCATGTGACCACTAAGACCAATCAGGTACGGGATTTCCAGAAATGAGGTGCCACCATGAGACCGAACAGAGACAGGCAGGGGACATCAGGGTGCTGGGGACAGGTGAGTATGCTTTCTTTTAAAAAAATTTTATTTTTACACCTCCCTGGCGGCCATTACAGTGGTCACTCCAGTTTATGGACAACCTCTTTTAAGGGGTTGTCTGGGCCAAATTTTTCTATGGTCACTTCACTGGTCCCCCATATAGTGGCCTCTTCACTGGTCCCCCATACTGTAAGGGGAACAGAGATGGGGCCATTATATTGTTTGGGAGCAGTGATGGGGGCTAACATTCTGTGCGGGGGGACATTAAACTGTATGGGCATATTAAAGGATTAATCTTTTTTATGGTCTATGCTCAGACCCAACTCTCAACAGACCCAGAGCATCTGGAGCTGCTGGCGGTTGTAGTTATCAGAGTGGTCAGTGAAAGTGAAAGATTTGGGGGCAAAATAGAGGGAAATGTTTTTTGTTTGCGTGGTTAAGTTGTACTTACCTTTCATACTGCTGGTCTGGGCTCCTATGCAGAAACCCGCCGCCGCGCACAGCATCAGTACGTCAGTGGTGCTTGCAGCAACCGAGGAAGGTGAAACATTAAAAAAAAAAAAAAAAATCCTACTCACCTGACACCAGTGTCTGCCACCACTGTCCGGTCCAGCATGTGCTGTTCATTTGCGGGCAGAAGTACTGCGCTGCACCTGACTGCTGAGGCCAATCAACGAATCAACGGCCACAAGAAAGGAACCGGTGACATATGTAAGTGACATCATCAATTCCTTTCCTGTGGTCAGTGATTGGCCTCAGCAGTCATGTGTGGCAAAGGGGCTTCCACCGGCAAAACTGTGGATTACGCTGGACCAGTCAGTGGTGGCAGACACTGGGGACAAGTATGTTTTTTTTTTTTATGTTTCACATTTCACTGTCTCCTCCCTGACTTCTGAAATTCCTGGACAACCCATTTAAATCAGTAATGCTCACCATAAATTAATATAGCCCAATACCCCATAAGTTAATATCCCTTTACATCAATGCTGCCTACCAATACCCCCCTTGTATTAATAATTCCCCTTAATGAGCTGTTTTTAATACCACTGCCTGCCCCAATGACCCCTTTATATCATTATTTACCCCTAATATTAAGGCACCCTCCTGACCCCACAACCAAAAAAATAAATAAAAAATACTTACCTGCCTTCAATCCCCTGACGCACCTGACTTGCCACCGTTACTTCTTCACAACCCGCTTCACTCACCATCAGCATCCTGGCTCAAGAGACGCAATGTAGTGATGTCATCGCGCCCTGGGTCAGGACGCTGACGTCTTCAGCGGTTGCCAGGAACCCCCGAGCCTGGGGCCCTCGAGGTTACCGATCCGGCCTCTGACCACTATTAGCATACCTCCCAACTTTCAAAGGACAGAAAGTGCGACAGTACATGCGGTGTGCCGTGGCAAATTTAGATCCACCCACTTCTATGTTGACTTCGCCCACTCTGATCCATTTTTCTATGTGCCCCACATAGTATAATGCTCCTACAGTCACTCATTATATGCCCCCACATTATAATGTTCATCCCCAATAACCCCACAGTATGAAGTCCATCTCCTGGTGCCCCAGTTTAAACTGGGGGAAACTAATAATAATAATAATCCTTTAATAGTCCCACAATGGTGAAATTCAGTGTGTTACAGCAGCAAAGATAAGCAAATACAAATACAACATGAACAGGAATGTTCCAAGGTGAGAGGCATTACTAGAGGGAGACATTAAACTAGGGCATCTGGAGGGTGACATTAAACCAAGGGGGTAATTGGATGGGGACATTAAACTGAGGGCTACTGGAGGGGGACATTAAACGGGGGGCAACTAGAGGTGGACATTAAACCATGGGGGTAACTGAAGGGTGACATTAAACTTGGGGCAACTAGAGGCAGACATGTTCCCCTCCAGCTACCCCCACGGTTTAATGTTCCCCTCCAGTTGCTCCCAGTTTTACGTCCCCTTCCAACTTGCCCCCAGTTTCATGTCATGCTATATCTGCCCCCAGTTTAATGCCCCTGCCATCTGCCACCAGTTTAATGTCCCTCTTCATCTGCCACCAATTTAATGTCCCCCCCTCCATCTGCCCTCAGTTTAATGTCCCCTTTTCATCTGCCCCCAGTTTAATGTTCCCCCTCCATTTGCCCCCACAGTTTAACATAATAAAACACTGATACTTACCTCTCCTCAAATTCCTGCTGCTCTGTCTGAGGTCTGCCTCTCTGGACTGTTGAGAGAGCTACAGGCGCGATGTGAGTGACGTCATCACATCGCGCCTACAACTCCTAGGGCCGGTGCATACAGGATACAGAGGCTGTCCTCTTCTGCTTCATTGCTGTATTCAACTCATCTGCGTCCTCTCTGGACGCAGTTTAGTTGAATTTGGGACATACCTCCCACCGACCAGGACCGCGGGAGAGGACCTAGACTGTCCCGCCGAATCCGATATGGTTGGGAGGTATGCTATTAGTCCTCATTTTGCCAATGCAAATGCATTGGTTAGGGGTCCGATCGGGATGGTGAGGGGCCCAGCCCCTGACCTTCCCGATAAGGCCCCTAACCAATGCATCTGCATTGGCAAAATGAGGACTAATAGTCGGGGCCCACCTGGGGATTCACCAGTTCCCCGGTGGGCCAGTCCGACCCTGCCCCTTACATGACCCAAGATTTAGCTGTTGTATGGATGACCTCACATTTGACTTTAGAATACTTTGGTATACAGAGAAGTTTATGGTAAACTCAATGAAATGCAATGTAACTCAAAGTGTCTAAGACCTGTGGCTGCAAAATAAACCCAAATCATCCCCCTCCACCACCATCCTGGACAGTCGGTAGGAGGTATTTGAGTATATGCTGGTTTGGCTTTTGCTAAACATGGTGTTATGTTGTATTTTTGCCAAACATCTCCACTTTGGTTTCGTGTGTCCAAAGGACAATGTTCCAGAAGTCTTGTGGTTTGTTCGGAAGCAACTTTGTAAACTTAGGCCGTGCTGCCATGTTCTTTTTAGAAAGAAGAGAATTTCTCCTGACAACTCTTCCACACAAGCTACACTGGTTCAGTCTTTCTCCTGCCAACCCTTCCACATGAGCCATACTTGTTCAGTCTTTTTATAATTGTACTGTCATGAACTTGAACATTTAACATGCTAACCCAAACCTGTAGAGTCTTAGATGTTGGGATTTTTGCAATTTCTTTGAGCTTTAATTGAGCAAGATTGTCAGCTGTCTTTAATGCTTTCCTCATGTGAATAATCTTTCTCACTGTAGAATGATGGACTACAAATTGTTTGGAAAAGGCCTTATAACCCTTCCTAGATTGATAGTCAACAACAATTACTTCTCTAAGATCATTGCTGATGTCTTCTCCTGTTTGTAGGTTATCAGTAAGTGGGTGCAGAGGCTGCAACACATGACATGAGTCTATTGAGGCATCCATAAAAACAGCCAAAAATAGGACGGTCAATTCTAATGAATTGATTTTAACTGAATGAACTGAATAAATTATGTAAAAAGTTCTTTGTAATGTTTGCTATTCATCATTTGTAGCGGCGTGTTATGATTTTTTTTGGCACCAGTTGTTCCCCGTTCCACTCCCGTATCTGTCCTCCATGCTCCATTGTGGAGGCTCTACACATGTACATGTTGGGATATCATCACTGGAACAAGAAGTACAGAGATCAGGGGATCGGGAAGTTGTGAAATGAGAAGATCAGGGGATGTGAAGGGTGAAGATGATTCTTTTCATACTTTATAACATTCTACAGTGTGGACAATTCCTTTAAATGTAAGGAGAATGTAAATGATGACATCACAGCTCTGCATATATTTATCATGGGTTATTTCTAGATGACCCATTAATGCATACATTGTAAGCAGACTTCAGAGTAACTTGAGCAGTTGACATTGGGTGCCATTTCTTAAAACCCATTGGCACTGTGAAGCATGGGATTTTCCAAAAAACAATCAGACCTTGATTGATGAAAAGAAATCCAAAGGAGTTTATTCTAAGTCCTAGGATTGCCCCAAGTCCCACCTCTGATGCATCAGTCTGCACAATAAATGGTTTGTCAAAGTTCGGGCTTTGCAGGACTGGTTCTTTACTCAAAATTTCTTTTATTTGTTCAAAAGCTAGCTTAAATTCTCTTGTCCATGCCACTTCCTCTCGTCTGTTCTTTTTAGTTAGGTCGGTTAAGGGAGTAACTATGGTAGCAAATTCTGGAGTAAAACGTCTATAATAACCAACAAGACCTAAAAATGATCTGACTTCTTTTTTTGTGGCTGGAATAGGAGCAGATTGAATGGCTTGTACTTTTGATATTTCTGGCCTTACTTTACCACGACCCATAATAAACCCAAAGTACTTTGTTTCTTGAAATCTGAAAGCACATTTACGTGGAATAATTGTGAAACCAGCTTTCTCAATTTCAGTTATTACCTTTTCCAAGTGATACAAGTGGTCTTCCCATGATTTACTAAAAATTACAACGTCATCTAGATAAGCAGCACTGTACTCCATATGATCCTTCAGGAGTAAGTCCATGGCTCTTTGAAACGTGGCTGGAGCACCATGAAGACCAAATGGCATGTTTCTGAACTGATACAGACCACTAGGCAACACAAAGGCAGTTTTTTCTTTTGATTTCTCATCAAGTGGAATTTGCCAATAACCTTTACATAAATCGAGGGTAGAAATATATTCTGCACACCCCAATCTATCTATGAGCTCATCAATACGCGGCATTGGGTAATTGTCAAAACTAGATATAACATTAATTTTACAAAAATCTATGCAAAATCTTAGTGTCCCATCTTTTTTTCCCAACCATCACTACAGGCAATGACCAAGGACTTTTGGAGGGTTCAATAACTCCCAATTTAAGCATTTCCTGCAACTCATTTTCAGCCTCATCCTTTAATTTTTCAGGTATTCGATAAGGTTTCTGCCTGATAGGCGCATGATCCCCAGTATTTATTGCATGAGAAATTAAAGACACACGACCAGGCTTACTTCCAAAAGCATGTGAACTAGACCCAATAAGCTTCCTCATGTCACATTGTTGTCCTTTAGATACCTCTGACCAGTGTGCACAATTTTTCAACAAATCATAAATCTCTTCAGACATATCCTTTGAGATTATGGAAGAACTTAAGTCCCTATGCGAAATCTCTCCCATGCTGTCAGCATCTGAATCCTCCTCCATTTCTTGATCTTGTCTGTTATCAGAGGCCATCACTACAGAGCCTGTTGGAAAGTGAGGATGCTTCTTCGTGAGGAAGCGTTGTAAGTCCCCTTGCAGTTTAGGACCTTTTGGTGTGTTGGGGAGGTCGCAGCTTTTGTCTCTCCCTATTTTAACCATAATGTTGCAGAAGAATAGTCAGTTATAAGTAAGATGCAGGCCACACTCTACCGCACTTAGAATGATAGGCCCATTCCAGCCATTTAGGCAATATGTGGTTGTATTAAAGACTGCAGTTTGTTCACTGCTCAACTGATCCCCTCGGGTCTAAGGTGATGGAGTCTGTCTATCTGCAGACGTCGGGTTTCTTAAGATGCCCTTGCCAGCGACTCAGCCGCCCACTCCAATGGGTGCTTGCCACGAATCTCAGGTCCTCCGTTGGCGACCTCAGCTCTTACGCGGACTGCCTCCGCGCCCTCCGTGATCCACCTCTAGTGTGTAGCTGGATGCGGTCTGCTTGTGCCGACCGCGTCCTCCGGGATGCTCGACCCCCGGCGCCTTGGAGCACTCCGCGGTATGGTCTTAAGATGTCCGCCCTCCTCTCCCCCTCTCAGCCTCAGGGTACCGCTACCGTACCCGCTACCTGCACGGGAAAAACGCTTGCTCCTCGTCAGACCTGATGCTGCGGCTTCTCGCGGCTCCGCTCAGACAGCACCAGGGCAATCAGACACAGTATCCTCCCAGCTCATCTGACAAGGAAGGCCTCAAGACGGCGGCCGACCACTCCGCGCTGACGGCAGTCCCTTCCTCTCCGGGCCTCCGTCCCCGCGCCTCAGGACCCTCCACCCGATCAGTGTAGACCGCGGTGAGATGCGTCGGAAAGATCGTTGGTCGTAGGCGAGGGAGCGGGACTCCGCTGCTATGTTAACTCTCAGCAGATCGCTCGAGTGGTAGCCAAGATGGCGTGTTAAGGGGAGAAGCGTGAGAAGGCCTCAATTTAATCTGACCGTTATAGGAGTCAGAGGTCTCTATAAACACTCCCGACTGGCTTACTGGGGTCTGGGGGTGAACCCCTGAGTGTTTGTGGACTGTAGTAGTCGAGATGTATGTGATTGGAGCTGGATAACATTTACCTCCTTGAGGAGCTAAGAGATGTACGTCTGCTCCCTTCTCCAGCTGGCCACGCACCCCCTCTTCAGACATATCCTATGAAGACTCTGCGGCAATAAAGTACAGGTAATGTTATTTTTAGGATTAACCTCTGGTTGAAGCCAACGTTTTAATAAATTTACATGGTAAACCTTATTTTTTTGTTTTTTATCTGGGGTTTCAATTTCAAAGTCAACAGGACCTGTTTGTCTAACAATTTTATATGGCCCTTGCCATTTGGCCAACAACTTATTCTCACTGCTAGGAAGCAAGAGAAGAACCTTATCCCCAACTTTAATTGATTTATTTTTGGCATGTTGATCATACCATTTCTTTTGGTAACCTTTTGCTTTGCGGACATTATCATGGGCTACCTTAATCAATTTCATTAATGTCTCTCTCATTTCGAACACGTGTTCCACCACATTTTTCTGATGACCAGCTCTACCTTCCCGTACCTCTTTAATAACATCCAAGAGTCCCCTGGGTCGTCTCCCATATAACAATTCAGAAGGGCTAAAACCTGTAGACTCTTGTGGAACCTCACGATAGGCAAATAACAGAAAGGGCGACCATTTGTCCCACAGTTTTGGATCATTATGTGCAAATTTTCTAAGTATATTTTTCAAGATTTGGTTATACCGTTCAGTCAACCCATCAGTTTGTGGATGATAAGGGGTAGTTCTGAGGGGCTGTATACCAAGAAGGTTATAAACTTCTAACAGAAAGGAAGATGTAAAGTTCTGATCGGTAAGGGATATGCTTAGGTAATCCAACCCTGCTAAACACATTCAAAATGTCCTCAGCAACTCTCTTAGCAGTAACTGTGCGCATAGGTATGGCTTCAGGATACTTGGTACAGTAGTCTACAATTGTAAGAATAAAACGGTTACCTTTGGAACTTTTTTCTAGTGGTCCAATAATATCCATACCCACAGTATTAAATGGTTCATCTATACTGGCAAGGGTATAAGTTCTGCTTTGGGAGGAACAGAAGCCGTGTACTGACATACTGGGCAACTACGACAATAAGTAGTTATTTCATCATAAACTCCAGGCCAATAGAACCGATAAAGTACTCTGGCCAAAGTTTTTTTATACCCCAAATGTCCAGCAATAGGAACATCATGCGCTAATTTCAAAATTTCTGATCTAAACCTTTTTGGCACAACTAACTGTTGCACTTGTTCTCCTGTTTTTGGATGACTACACACTCTATATAAAATATTGTTTTCAACTAGATAAAAGGGTGTAACAGGCTGCCTACCACTTTCTTCCACCACTTTACAGTTAGTTAAACCTTGTTCATACAATGGATATAAGTCAATATCCTGTTTTTGTGTCCCACAAATAAGCATTTTTATACTTGCCATCCTGGGAAAGTCTTTTCCTGAAGACAACCTGCTGTCCTGGATCTGTCGGAGGCTTTGATGATGGAGGCTCCATGATGTCCTCATGAAATGGGAAAATGTCCTTCAAAGTCTCATCTCTCTTGTGTGCCTTTGCTTTAGCTCGGGTAGTCACAGCAGACAACTGGATTTCCCCCATTAGCAAATCTTTGAATCCAGGAGTGGTTCTTCCAAGGATCACTGGTACTTGTAGTTCCAGAACAACACCTGCTGGCATGGTAAAACATTTCTCATCCAACTGCAGTTCAATATTTGATGTGGAGTAATTTTTTGTATCTCCATGAACACAAGTAATTGGCACTTTGGGAAAGTCCATTTTCTCAGTTATTAGGTCGCCATTTACCAAACTTAGTTTACTGCCAGAATCCAGCAAAGCATCCACAGTCTGTCCATTAATTTGGATTGGCAGAATAAAGTCACTGCAAGTAAAAAACGATCCCGACGTTGGGCCTTTAGTGCTTTTCCTTGGGCAAAATTTAGCTATGTGTCCCTTTTCTTGGCAAATATAGCACATTTTTTCACTGGTAATGATTTTTAATGGACTTCTGGCTTCTTGACCTCTCCCTCCAGAGGGAATTCTGAATGGTTTGGATGGGCCTGTTGCAGACCTGCTTAGGTTTCTTTCTGCTTGAAGAAAGTCCTCTGCCAAAGAAATTGCTTTGTCAGCATTTTTGGGCCGATGTTTTCTAACCCAGGCATGAACATCAGCTGGAAGAATTTGTAGAAACTGTTCAAGGATGATCACTTCACTGATCTGTTCAGTCGTCTTTGTGTTTGGTTTCATCCATTTCATATAAAAGTCTTGCAGGCGAGTTAAGACTTCTCTGGGACCATCAGTGTAGCAGTACTTCAATTCTCTGAACCTCTGCCTGTAGGTTTCCTCACTGATGTCATATCGCCTTAGAATAGTCTCTTTAACCAAGTCATAGTTATTTGCATCGTTTATGTTCATGTGGCTTTATGCCAGTTGGTCTTGTCCAGTAAGATATGGTGCCAGTCTTACCACCCACTGTTCCTTAGGCCACTGTCAAGTGTGTGCAATTCTTTCACATGTGGTTAAATATGCCTTGCTATGCGAGGGTCTTTCCAAGGAGACATAGCAACAGGCAGTCTCAGGGTTTGGAACAGTTCCCTCCAGCATTCATCCTGACGTTGCAATTCCTCGCGATTTCTCCTGACTTCCTCTATTTGCCTTTTTTCTGCTTCAATCTGCTGCACAGTTAACTATTTCATAAGGTCAGCAATGCTCTCAGGTAAAGTCTTTTCAGAAGGTTCAGCAACACTTGGTGTTATTGGAGCAGCTGTGGCTCCTTGCACTTCTGCCTCCTCCTCTATCTGTGCACTCTGTCTAGCACCTTGACTTTCCATTTTCACCAGCTTGCTTGCAGCAGTTTGCTTTGCATACACAGTTGGTTGTGTTTTAATGCGCCAGGAATGTGTCTTGCTCATAACTCCCTTGTTTCTTTATGCTGGAGTACTTGGAGCAATACTCCAAAAATCATCCATCCCACTTCTGACACCATATGTGAAGCATGGGATTTTCCAAAAAACAATCAGACCTTGATTGATGAAAAGAAATCCAAAGGAGTTTATTCTAAGTCCAATTTTAACAGAAAAATTATTTCATCAGAAAATATCCATAATGCATACAACAAAATCCTTGCCTTTCAGACTGCTGTAGTCTCACAGATTTTCCATTATGTCAACTCCACCAACAACAACCCAGCTTGCTGTTTAATGGAATCCTTTTATATCATAGACATTTCCCATAATCCTATGAAGTTTTCTCTGTAAAACACTGGAGTTGCTGCAGACTTGCCTCTTGGATTGCTGAGTGTTTTTGTTTGTTTATTTATTTATTTTTTTTCTGTGTTATTTTTTTTAGATCTGCTCATTGGACTCGTCAGATTCAGTGGATGATGTTGATGAACAGAGACTTTTTTTTTTGTAATAAAATGGCCCATGAGACATATAGGAGGGTTTTATCTCAATAAAAAAAAAATCAAATGTCTCTTTGTTTTTTTACTTTATTACTGTTAGGGTCTTGCCAGATGTAGCAATACCTTACACTACTGCAGCGGTCTGGGAGGAAGGACAGAGACAATAGAGCCCTAATCTCACCCCAGCCACTGTCCCTTCCTATTGCCTCAGTTACCCTAAACGGTAAAAGGACAACCTGAAGACAAGCCCTATACTGAGTAAGTGACAACACTGAACAAAGACAGAACAAACGACACAAAGGGAGGTCAGGAAGCCAAGGGTTCGGTAACAGACGAGCAATGCAGTACGAAATCACAATCCAAGAGAATAGTCACAAGGCAAGCCAAAGGTCAGAGAATCAGGTAACAAAGTAGCAAGGGATATAATAAAGAGAGCAGGCAAAGACAGTGCAATAACCAGCCACTTGCTGAGAAAGTGACATCCCGTATATAGAAAGTCTGGGCCCAGCCCCAGACCTGATAGGTACACAGGCTGTCAATCACACAGGCAAGGAAAAGATTAACTCTATGCAGTCCAAAGAGAAACAATGCTCAGAACACAGGTGTGGCTGGAAATCCATTACACAGCAAGGGAACTAGGACAATGTTCAGACAGAGCAACAAGAAACCTATGCAAGGAATCAAACTGAACACGCCTCCTTCGCCGTGCGAACAGAGGATGGCGCAGAGACCCGAACAGGCAGAGACGTTACAATAACTTTTGCCTTTGTAAAGCCCCCAACTCATGTGGTAGTAGAAACCGCTGTAATTATAGGGGAGGGGACGTTAGCCTAAGCCTTGCCTTAGTAATTGACACTAAACGAGACAGCGACCATTACTAAGGCAATAGAAATAAAGAAAAAAAACACATAGATATTAAAAAATATTTATTGAAATAAAACACTCCTACATGTCTCTCCATCATTTTATTAAAATTAAAAAAATAGTAACAAAGTAAGAAAAAACACAAATATTTAAGAAATATTATATTGACATAGAAAACACACAACCCATATTAAAAGTTTAAAGAACGGGGGACTACAAAGGGGGCCACTTGCATTATATTACTGTATATGAGGGGAGGGGGACAACACTCTGCCACTTGTGTCAGCCCAAATGACCATTTGTTAAGACTGCTATACAGATATGGTATAGTGACCCTAACATTCATTAGGGCTACCATGCTGTGTGTGTGTATAGCTGGTCTCACTAAGGAACATTTGCTAGGGACTCAAGGAGTTGTATGAAGCCGCCCCATGCTCCAGCAGGTTAGGAAGCAAAGTCGCACCAAATTTATCACAAAAGTTTTGATTTTGTTGAAAACTGAAACTTAAGAAATTTGGGTCAAATCACATTTGTTGGAAACTGGTTCGACCATCTTGAATTCTTACATAATATAGTATATCACCATACAGAGGCCAATATCACCTGTGAGACTGTACAAATACACTGTCCAAATACACACTGTACCCCTCCTGTCCTCCAAGTACCCCTCTGTTCCCCACAGTGCCTCCTGTCCTCCACAAAATCTCTCTCTCCCCCACATTGCCTATCCTCTTCCACAGTACCCCTCTGTTCCCCACATTGCCCCTGTCCTCCACAGTATCCCTCTGTTCTCCATTGCCTCCTGTCCTCCACAGTACCCCTCTGTTGCCCACATTGCCCCTGTCCTCCTGTAATGCTAAGAACCAAAATGAAAGCCTTGATAAAATGGCTGACAAGATGTTTCTAGAAGCCAAGTCATGTAACCTTAACTTCAACTCTGTATGAGGTAATATGTCTAGTTAAACAGAAAGCAAGATCAGAGTTCAGCTCTGTTCTATGTGATGTTTACATGGACAGCTTGAAGGTTCAGCTCTGTTTGACTTTATGTCTACATAAGACATAAAAATCAACTCCAAAGTGCAACTCTGTTTGAGCTAGTGTTTACATGAATATAAAACGAGCTTAAAGTATTAACTCTGTATGAGCTAATGTCTATAATAGACTTACAAACCAGCTTAACGATTAACCTTGTATGAAGCATAGTGTCACAAGACATATTCTGGTGAAAACTGGCCTTTTTCGCAAGAATGTGTTCTTGGAAGTGAAGCCTTATAGAGGTGTATACACTTCTATAACCGCCCACTCTATGACACACAAAGGGTATATAAAGACGGATGATATCCCCCAGCCATATGTTGCAATCTGGACAGCAGTGATTGGGGACGCCTGGTGCTGCTTGATGACCTGTCACAATGGCTGGGTGATATTTTCTTGAAGATACCTTGATCGGAATTCATCCATGAAGCTGGGCAGTGTTGTAAGTGTTAATTATATCACACTTTGATTACGTTTGATTACCTTGCCATACTTGCTGTATTGCAAGTGTTGATTAAGTCACAGTTTGACTAAGTTTGATTACCTTACTATACCAGTTGTATAGTAAGTGTTGAATATATCATAGTTTAATCGACTTTGATATTTGATTGTACCTTGCAAATACCTGCTGTATTGCAAGTTTGGATAATATCATAGTTTAATCGACTTTGATATTTCATTGTACCTCGCTATACCTTCTGATATACTTTTAAGTGTTGTTAATTACATTCTAATATCTGTTATACTTTTCCCTGTTGTAAGACCTTTTGACCTTTTTGCTATACTTTTCCTTGTTGTAAGACCTTCTTCTTATACTCTTCTTAATAAATTGTTAAACTATTGTTGATAGTCAGGTGTTTTATTCTATAACTTTATTCTATTATACGGAATCCAAAGAATCTGTTTTCATTTGGCAAAACACCTCCACAGTACTCATCTGTTCCCCACATTGCCTCCTGTCCTCCACAGTACCCATCTGTTCCCCACATTGCCTCCTGTCCTCCACAGTACCCATCTTTTCTCCATTGCCTCCTGTCCTGCACAGTACCCCTCTGTTCCCCACATTGCCCCTGTCCTCCACAGTATCCTTCTGTTCCCCACATTGCCTCCTGTCCTGCACAGCACCCCTCTGTTCTCCACATTGCCTCCTGCTCTCCACAGTACCCCTCTGTTCCCCACATTGCCCCTGTCCTCCACAGTACCCATCTGTTCCCCACATTGCCTCCTGTCCTCCACAGTACCCATCTTTTCTCCATTGCCTCCTGTCCTGCACAGTACCCCTCTGTTCCCCACATTGCCCCTGTCCTCCACAGTATCCTTCTGTTCCCCACATTGCCTCCTGTCCTGCACAGCACCCCTCTGTTCTCCACATTGCCTCCTGCTCTCCACAGTACCCCTCTGTTCCCCACATTGCCTCCTGCTCTCACAGTACCCCTCTGTTCCCCACATTGCCCCTGTCCTCCAGAGTATCCTTCTGTTCCCCACATTGCCTCCTGTCCTGCACAGCACCCCTCTGTTCCCCACATTGCCTCCTGCTCTCCACAGTACCCCTCTGTTCCCCACATTGCCTCCTGCTCTCACAGTACCCCTCTGTTCCCCACATTGCCCCTGTCCTCCACAGTAACCATCTGTTCCCCACATTGCCACCTGTCCTCCACAGTACCCATCTCTTCTCCATTGCCTCCTGTCCTGCATGGTACCCCTCTGTTCCCCACATTGCCCCTGTCCTCCACAGTTTCCTTCTGTTCCCCACATTGCCTCCTGTCCTGCACAGCACCCCTCTGTTCCCCACATTGCCTCCTGTCCTCCACAATACCCATCTCTTCTCCATTGCCTCCTGTCCTGCACAGCACCCCTCTGTTCCCCACATTGCCTCCTGTCCTCCACAATACCCATCTCTTCTCCATTGCCTCCTGTCCTGCACGGTACCCCTCTGTTCCCCACATTGCCCCTGTCCTCCACAGTATCCTTCTGTTCCCCACAGTGCCCCTGTCCTCCACAGTACCCCTCTGTTCCCCACATTGCCCCTGTCCTCCACAGTACCCATCTGTTCCCCACATTGCCTCCTGTCCTCCACAGTACCCATCTCTTCTCCATTTCCTCCTGTCCTGCACGGTACCCCTCTGTTCCCCACATTGCCCCTGTCCTCCACAGTATCCTTCTTTTCCCCACAGTGCCTCCTGTCCTGCACAGCACCCCTCTGTTCTCCACATTGCCTCCTGCTCTCCACAGTATCCCTCTGTTCCCCACATTGCCTCTTGCTCTCCACAGTACCCCTCTGTTCCACACATTACCTCCTGTCCTCCACAGTACCCCTCTGTTCCCCACATTACCTCCTGTCCTCCACAGTACCCTCTGTCCCCCACATTGCCTTATCTCTTCCATAGTACTCCACCATTTCCCTTATTGCCTCCTGTCATCCACAGTACCCCTCTGTTCCCCTCATTGCCTCTTGTTCTCCACAGTACCCCTCTGTTCATCACATTGCCTCCTGTCATCCACAGTACCCCTTTGTCCCCCACATTGCCACTTGTCCTCCACAGTACACCACCATTCCCCTTATTGCCTCCTGTGCTCCACAGTACCCCTCTGTTCCCCACATTACCCCTGTCCTCCACAGTACCCTTCTGTTCTCCACATTGCCTCCTGCTCTCCACAGTACCCCTCTGTTCCACACATTGCCTCTTGTCCTCAACCGTACCCCACCATTCCCCTCATTGCCTCCTGTTCTCCACAGTACCCCTCTGTTCCCCACATTGCCTCTTGTCCTCCACAGTACCCCACCATTCCCCTCATTGCCTCCTGTTCTCCACAGTACCCCTCTGTCCCCCACATTGCCTTTTCTCTTCCATAGTACCCCACAATTCCCCTTATTGCCTCCTGTCCTCCACAGTACCCCTTTGTTCCCCACATTGCCTCCTCTCCTCCACAGTACCCCTTTGTTCCCCACATTGCCTCCTGTCCTCCTCAGTACCCCTCTGTTCTCTACATAGCCTCCTGTTCTCCACAGTACCCCTCTGTTCCCCACATTGCCTCCTGTCCTCCACAGTACCCCTCTGTTCATCACATTGCCTCCTGTTCTCCACAGTACCCCTCTGTTCCCCTCATTGCCTCCTGTTCTCCACAGTACCCCTCTGTCCCCCACATTGCCTTTTCTCTTCCATAGTACCCCACAATTCCCCTTATTGCCTCTTGTCCTCCACAGTACCCCTTTGTTCCCCACATTGCCTCCTCTCCTCCACAGTACCCCTTTGTTCCCCACATTGCCTCCTGTCCTCCTCAGTACCCCTCTGTTCTCTACATAGCCTCCTGTTCTCCACAGTACCCCTCTGTTCCCCACATTGCCTCCTGTCCTCCACAGTACCCCTCTGTTCATCACATTGCCTCCTGTTCTCCACAGTACCCCTCTGTTCCCCTCATTGCCTCTTGTTCTCCACAGTACCCCTTTGTCCCCCACATTGCCACTTGTCCTCCACAGTACCCCACTATTCCCCACATTGCCTCCTGTCCTCCACAGTACCCATCTGTTCTCCCTTGCCTCCTGTCCTCCACAGTACCCCTCTGTTCCCCACATTACCCCTGTCCTCCAGAGTACCCCTCTGTTCCCCACATTACCCCTGTCCTCCACAGTACCCCTCTGTTCCCCACATTACCCCTGTCCTCCACAGTACCCCTCTGTTCCCTGCATTGCCTCCTGTCCTCCACAGTATTCAGTGTCGGATTGAAGGGCCTAGGGCCCACCAAAGGAACTTGTTCTGGGGCCCACCCAACAGCTTTCTGTTAATAGCCTACATCCTGGCTCCTTCATCTTACATATGTGCTGACTATCCAGCATTACTGAGTATGTTTCCGGTATAGCTATCCCCTATGGTACTGTGCCGGCCCCAATAGCTCCATTGTCGATTCATAGTACTGGGGAATGACACAGTCACGGAGCACTACACGTATGTTCAAGATTATAGTGAGGGAGCTGTGAAGCAGAAATAGCAGACAGGGATGCCAGCAGGAATTTAAAGCCCTCCCTCACAGTATAATGCTTTACGTGAAATATGCTCCACAGTGCCCTCCACAAAATAAAATGCTCTCCAACCCCCCCCCCCCACAGCATCTCACATTGTATATAATGCTCCACACATTATAATATGCTACCCAGAGCCCCAACACAGTATAAGTCCTCACAGTGGCCCCCACATGGTTTAATAGGCTCCCCACAGCCCCCCAGTATAATGCTCCACAGAGTATATTATGCTCCCGAGAAACCCCATAGAATGTAATATGCTCCACAGTGGCCTCACACACTATAATAGGCTCCCCACAATGCAAAAGAATAAATCTCACAGTGTAATAGGCTCCCCACACTGCCCCCCAGTATAAAGCTCCACAGTAGCCCCACACAATATAATGCTCCACAGTGCCCCCCCCCCCACAATATAATATGATCCCCAGAGGCCCCCGAGTATAATATGCTACTCAGAGGCACCTCCAGTATGATATGCTCCCCACAATAGCCCCACACAGTATAATATACTCCACAGTGGCCCCACACAACATAATATGCTCTCCAAAGGGCCCCCTAGTATAATGTTCCACAGTGGCCCCACACAATATAATATGCTCTCCAGAGGGTCCCCCCAGTATAATGTTCCACAGTGGCCCCACACAATATAATATGCTCTCCAGAAGGTCCCCCCAATATAATTCTCCACAGTGGCCCCACACAATGTAATATGCTCTCCCCCACATAGTATAATATACTCCCCAGTACCTCAATCTGATTCAGGTTGAGGCACTGGGGAGTATAAGCACTGGAGTAACCCCAGGAGGTAACGGCCTATTTACTTACCTACACCCGCGCCTGCTCGTGGCCTCCCCCGATTCCCCTTCTGCTATGAGACGCAGAACCGGGAAGCAGAAACAGCTATGAGTAGGAGTGGGGATCGGTAAGTGAAGCCGCGGGCCTTTTCAGGCCCCAGAGTATAATAATTGGAGGCCTGGGGAGGGGAGGGAACTTAAAAACCAATGTTACTCACCTCCCCTGCGATTGGTGTTACTCCCAGCAATCTTCAGGTCGCGACGCCTGACTTATCACATTGATGTCTGTGCACAATTAAACAGGGCAGAAAGCTGCAGGGAGTGTACCAGTGCCAGGATAGGTAAGTAGCACTGGTTTTTATGTTTGTTACCTCCCCTGGGTCTCCGATCATTATACTCTGGGGTCTGAAAAGACCCCAGAGTATAATAATAGTTCATGGGTGGGCCACTATAGGGCATAATACCGTGTGCAGGGGCCACTGTGGAGCATAATACCAGTGCAGGGGCCACTATGGCGCATAATACTAAGTGCAGGGGCCACTATGGAGCATAACAGCGTGTGCAGGGGTCACTATGGAGCATAATACTGTGTGCAGGGGCCGCTGCGGGCCATAATACCGTGTGCAGGGGCCGCTGCGGATCATAATACCTTGTGCATGGGCCACTATGGAGCATAATACTGTGTGCAGGGGCCGCTGCGGGCCATAATACCGTGTACAGGGGCCGCTGAGGATCATAATACCGTGTGCAGGGGCCACTACGGGCCATAATACCGTGTACAGGGGCCACTGCGGGCCATAATACTGTGTAATGCTGTGTGCAGGGGCTGCTGTCGAACATTATAGAGTGTATAAATGGGTCTTTATAAACAGGGGCTTTGGTGCCTGTTTATATCACACGCTGTCTGTTTATAGTGACCGTGTGATGTAATTCCAGCCTTGTCACATAGACGTGTATAGGACGAGGCTGTAGTTACATTATATGGCCGCTATGAGATGAATGATACTATGTAAACAGAGAAGCTATACTCACATTGCCTTACCTCTCCTGGGCATCCTCGCATTGCTCCACTATCTCGGCCGGATTCTTCTTCAGGTCTGCGGCTGACGTCACGTGTTCCGAATGTCACTGCTGAGGCCTGTGATTGGGCCTCAGGAGTCATATGGGGCACCTTGATGATATCACCAGCGCTCCCCACATAACTGCTGAGGCCCAATCACAGGTCTCAGTGGTAACTTCCGGAATATGCGACTTTTCTACCCTATTGCTGGGACATTATTGTGTGGATTTTTGGGCAGCTAGGGGCCTAAAAGAGGGCTTAAATCAGGTTTTATCTGTAATTTGAAAAAATATACTGAAATACTAAAAGTACTCCAGTGCTTCATAGAATAAAACAAGGGTTTCTTACTCTACTGGGAAAAATAGAAAACAAAAATGCATAAAAAAAAATAAAATAAAATAATTAAAAAAATCTAAAAAAAACCCTAAATTATATTTATAAAAAAAAAAACTAAGAAATGCAAAAAAAAAAAAAAATATTACACTATATTGACACGAAAAATAAAAGTTACTGTTCAAAAAATTGCCAAAAAAAATTGGCGTCTGTAAGGGGTTAAAGAATTGTGACTTCCTATGACAAATCTTTATTTTTTATGTATTTATGTATCATCGGCATATTCCCAGTCTCATTTATTACTACTCTCGGCTTTGTTCGTCTTGAGGATTTGCCTCCCCTGGGACTGAGAATTTCCACTATATATACTGCGTGCATATTCTATACCTACCTTGTATGATGCCAATCTGCTGAGATCCCTGCACAAGAGGACGTCACCAAGACAGAAAAAAAATCTTTGTGATTTTAGAGGGATTATAATTCAGATTGTTACAATTTCACCAGGTTTTTAGGTTTTTGTGACTTATTGTATTCCCTTTCAGCTTAGACTACAAGAGCAGCTACAACTCAACAGCCATTGACTGGCCCAAGACAATCCGTCTAACCTCATCCAGGACCATCCTTTGACCAGGTATTGTGTTTCTTCATCTTTTCTTTCTGATTTGTGGCCGTGCATGTTACTATGTGGCAAACAAGTTTAGAAATTCTAAAAACCTAGGCAACAACCAAGATAAGAGGAGGCCGTAGGGCAGGAGGACTACATACAGCAGCAGCACCTGTTTAGGATAATTCATGCCATCTCACCCAACTATCCCAAAGAGACCACCCAACTTCCATAGTAGCCAATTGCATGACCTTCTAGCCCTTAGCACCTTACTTAGCTAGTGTTTCTGTGATTGTAAGAAGAAACAGCGATTAATGCCAGGAAGCTGCTGCCAAGACTAATAAGAGAGGAACAGATGCAGATGACAATGACATGGTTTTGCCTCTATACAAATCACTGGTTAGGCCACATGGACATAATTCAGGGCTGCCTGGCACTGGTTGCTAAAATTAAGTTTACTGTCCACCAATATCCCCGAGTCATATTCAGCAGCTGTCATACCCAGAGCTTTATTATCTAATACATATTTGTAAGACTTGCTCCCCTACCCAGGTGCACAACTCATCTGCCATTTCTCTACCAAAGCTTCCAGCTTCCCTATATACTTCTGTGATATTACACTATATCATCCTCTGTGATATTACACTATATCCTCCTCTGTAATATTACACTATATCCTCCTCTGTGATATTACACTATATCCTCCTCTGTAATATTACACTATATCCTCCTCTGTAATATTACACTATATCCTCCTCTGTAACATTACACTATATCCCCCTCTGTAATATTACACTATATCCTCCTCTGTGATATTACACTATATCCTCCTCTGTAATATTACACTATATCCTCCTCTGTAATATTACACTATATCCTCCTCTGTAATATTACACTATATCCTCCTCTGTGATATTACACTATATCCTCCTCTGTGATATTACACTATATCCTCCTCTGTGATATTACACTATATACTCCTCTGTAATATTACACTATATCCTCCTCTAATATTACACTATATCCTCCTCTATAATATTACACTATATCCCCCTCTGTAATATTACACTATATCCTCCTCTGTAATATTACACTATATCCTCCTCTGTAACATTACACTATATCCGCCTCTGTAATATTACACTATATCCTCCTTTGTGATATTACACTATATCCTCCTCTGTGATATTACACTATATCCTCCTCTGTAATATTACACTATATTCTCCTCTGTAATATTACACTATATCCTCCTCTGTGATATTACACTATATCCTCCTCTGTAATATTACATTATATCCTCCTCTGTGATATTACACTATATCCTCCTCTGTAATATTACACTATATCCTCCTCTGTAATATTACACTATATCCTCCTCTGTAATATTACACTATATCCGCCTCTGTAATATTACACTATATCCTCCTTTGTGATATTACACTATATCCTCCTCTGTGATATTACACTATATCCTCCTCTGTAATATTACACTATATCCTCCTCTGTAATATTACACTATATCCTCCTTTGTGATATTACACTATATCCTCCTCTGTGATATTACACTATATCCTCCTCTGTAATATTACACTACAGTATATCCTCCTTTGTGATATTGCACTATATCCTTCTCTATAATATTACACTATATCCTCCTCTGTAATATTACACTATATCCTCCTCTGTAATATTACACTATATCCTCCTCTGTAATATTACACTATATCCGCCTCTGTAATATTACACTATATCCTCCTCTGTAATATTACACTATATCCTCCGCTATAATATTACACTATATCCTCCTCTGTGATATTACACTATATCCTCCTCTGTAATATTACACTATATCCTCCTCTGTAATATTACACTATATCCTCCTCTGTAATATTACATTATATCCTCCTCTGTGATATTACACTATATCCTCCTCTGTAATATTACACTATATCCTCCTCTGTAATATTACACTATATCCTCCTCTGTGATATTACACTATATCCTCCTCTGTAATATTACACTATATCCTCCTCTGTAATATTACACTATATCCTCCTCTGTAACATTACACTATATCCCCCTCTGTAATATTACACTATATCCTCCTCTGTGATATTACACTATATCCTCCTCTGTAATATTACACTATATCCTCCTCTGTAATATTACACTATATCCTCCTCTGTAATATTACACTATATCCTCCTCTGTGATATTACACTATATCCTCCTCTGTGATATTACACTATATCCTCCTCTGTGATATTACACTATATACTCCTCTGTAATATTACACTATATCCTCCTCTAATATTACACTATATCCTCCTCTGTAATATTACACTATATCCCCCTCTGTAATATTACACTATATCCTCCTCTGTAATATTACACTATATCCTCCTCTGTAACATTACACTATATCCGCCTCTGTAATATTACACTATATCCTCCTTTGTGATATTACACTATATCCTCCTCTGTGATATTACACTATATCCTCCTCTGTAATATTACACTATATTCTCCTCTGTAATATTACACTATATCCTCCTCTGTGATATTACACTATATCCTCCTCTGTAATATTACATTATATCCTCCTCTGTGATATTACACTATATCCTCCTCTGTAATATTACATTATATCCTCCTCTGTGATATTACACTATATCCTCCTCTGTAATATTACACTATATCCTCCTCTGTAATATTACACTATATCCTCCTCTGTAATATTACACTATATCCGCCTCTGTAATATTACACTATATCCTCCTTTGTGATATTACACTATATCCTCCTCTGTGATATTACACTATATCCTCCTCTGTAATATTACACTATATCCTCCTCTGTAATATTACACTATATCCTCCTTTGTGATATTACACTATATCCTCCTCTGTGATATTACACTATATCCTCCTCTGTAATATTACACTACAGTATATCCTCCTTTGTGATATTGCACTATATCCTTCTCTATAATATTACATTATATCCTCCTCTGTAATATTACACTATATCCTCCTCTGTAATATTACACTATATCCTCCTCTGTAATATTACACTATATCCTCCTCTGTAATATTACACTATATCCGCCTCTGTAATATTACACTATATCCTCCTCTGTAATATTACACTATATCCTCCGCTATAATATTACACTATATCCTCCTCTGTGATATTACACTATATCCTCCTCTGTAATATTACACTATATCCTCCTCTGTAATATTACACTATATCCTCCTCTGTAATATTACACTATATCCTCCTCTGTAATATTACATTATATCCTCCTCTGTGATATTACACTATATCCTCCTCTGTAATATTACACTATATCCTCCTCTGTAATATTACACTATATCCGCTTCTGTAATATTACACTATATCCTCCTTTGTGATATTACACTATATCCTCCTCTGTGATATTACACTATATCCTCCTCTGTAATATTACACTATATCCTCCTCTGTGATATTACACTATATCCTCCGCTATAATATTACACTATATCCTCCTCTGTGATATTACACTATATCCTCCTTTGTGATATTACACTATATCCTCCTCTGTGATATTACACTATATCCTTCTCTGTAATATTACACTATATCCTCTGCTATATTACACTATATCCTCCTCTGTAATATTACACTATATCCTCCTCTGTAATATTACACTATATCCTCCTCTGTGATATTACACTATATCCTCCGCTATAATAGTACACTATATCCTCCTCTGTGATATTACACTATATCCTCCTCTGTGATATTACACTATATCCTCCTCTGTAATATTACACTATATCCTCCTCTGTAATATTACACTATATCCTCCTTTGTGATATTACACTATATCCTCCTCTGTGATATTACACTATATCCTCCTCTGTAATATTACACTACAGTATATCCTCCTTTGTGATATTGCACTATATCCTTCTCTATAATATTACACTATATCCTCCTCTGTAATATTACACTATATCCTCCTCTATAATATTACACTATATCCTCCTCTGTAATATTACACTATATCATCCTCTGTAATATTACACTATATCCTCCTCTGTAATATTACACTATATCCTCCTCTATAATATTACACTATATCCTCCTCTGTAATATTACACTATATCCTCCTCTGTAATATTACACTATATCCTCCTCTGTAATATTACACTATATCCTCCTCTGTAATATTACACTATATCCTCCTCTAATATTACACTATATCCTCCTCTGTGATATTACACTATATCCTCCTCTGTAATATTACACTATATCCTCCTCTATAATATTACACTATATCCTCCTCTGTAATATTACACTATATCCTCCTCTGTAATATTACACTATATCCCCCTCTGTAATATTACACTATATCCTCCTCTGTAATATTACACTATATCCTCCTCTGTGATATTACACTATCCTCCTCTGTAATATTACACTATATCCTCCTCTAATATTACACTATATCCTCCTCTGTAATATTACACTATATCCCCCTCTGTAATATTACACTATATCCCCCTCTGTAATATTACACTATATCCTCCTCTGTGATATTACACTATATCCTCTTCTGTGATATTACACTATATCCTCCTCTGTAATATTACACTATATCCCCATCTGTGATATTACACTATATCCTCCTCTGTGATATTACACTATATACTCCTCTGATATTACACTATATCCTCTTCTGTAATATTACACTATATCCTCCTCTGTAATATTACACTATATCCTCCTCTGTAATATTACACTATATCCTCCTCTGTAATATTACACTATATCCCCATCTGTGATATTACACTATATCCTCCTCTGTGATATTACACTATATACTCCTCTGATATTACACTATATCCTCTTCTGTAATATTACACTATATCCTCCTCTGTAATATTACACTATATCCTCCTCTGTAATATTACACTATATCCTCCTCTATAATATTACACTATATCCTCCTCTGTAATATTACACTATATCCTCCTCTGTAATATTACACTATATCCTCCTCTGTAATATTACACTATATCCTCCTCTGTGATATTACACTATATCCTCCTCTGTGATATTACACTATATCCTCCTCTGTAATATTACACTATATCCCCCTCTGTAATATTACACTATATCCTCCTCTTTAATATTACACTATATCCTCCTCTGTGATATTACACTATATCCTCCTGTAATATTACACTATATCCTCCTCTGTGATATTACACTATATCCTTCTCTGTGATATTACACTATATCCTCCTCTGTAATATTACACTATATCCTCCTCTGTGATATTACACTATATCCTCCTCTGTGATATTACACTATATCCTCCTCTGTAATATTACACTATATCCTCCTCTGTAATATTACACTATATCCTCCTGTAATATTACACTATATCCTCCTCTGTGATATTACACTATATCCTCCTCTGTAATATTACACTATATCCCCCTCTGTAATATTACACTATATCCTCCTCTGTAATATTACACTATATCCTCCTCTGTGATATTACACTATATCCTCCTGTAATATTACACTATATCCTCCTCTGTGATATTACACTATATCCTTCTCTGTGATATTACACTATATCCTCCTCTGTAATATTACACTATATCCTCCTCTGTGATATTACACTATATCCTCCTGTAATATTACACTATATCCTCCTCCGTAATATTACATTATATCCTCCTCTGTAATATTACACTATATCCTCCTCTGTGATATTACACTATATCCTCCTCTGTAATATTACACTATATCCCCCTCTGTAATATTACACTATATCCTCCTCTGTAATATTACACTATATCCTCCTCTGTAATATTACACTATATCCTCCTCTGTAATATTACACTATATCCTCCTCTGTAATATTACACTATATCCTCCTCTGTGATATTACACTATATCCTCCTCTGTGATATTACACTATATCCTCCTCTAATATTACACTATATCCTCCTCTGTAATATTACACTATATCCTCCTCTGTAATATTACACTATATCCTCCTCTAATATTACACTATATCCTCCTCTGTAATATTACACTATATCCCCCTCTGTAATATTACACTATATCCTCCTCTGTAATATTACACTATATCCTCCTCTGTGATATTACACTATATCCTCCTCTGTGATATTACACTATATCCTTCTCTGTGATATTACACTATATCCTCCTCTGTAATATTACAGTATATCCTCCTCTGTGATATTACACTATATCCTCCTGTAATATTACACTATATCCTCCTCTGTAATATTACACTATATCCTCCTCTGTAATATTACACTATATCCTCCTCTGTAATATTACACTATATCCCCCTCTGTGATATTACACTATATCCTCCTCTGTGATATTACACTATATACTCCTCTGATATTACACTATATCCTCTTCTGTAATATTACACTATATCCTCCTCTGTAATATTACACTATATCCTCCTCTGTAATATTACACTATATCCTCCTCTGTAATATTACACTATATCCTCCTCTGTGATATTACACTATATCCTCCTCTGTGATATTACACTATATCCTCCTCTGTAATATTACACTATATCCCCCTCTGTAATATTACACTATATCCTCCTCTGTAATATTACACTATATCCTCCTCTGTGATATTACACTATATCCTCCTCTTTAATATTACACTATATCCTCCTCTGTAATATTACACTATATCCTCCTCTGTAATATTACACTATAACCTGCTCTGTGATATTACACTATATCCTCCTCTGTAATATTACACTATATCCTCCTCTGTAATATTACACTATATCCTCCTCTGTGATATTACACTATATCCTCCTCTGTAATATTACACTATATCCTCCTCTGTAATATTACACTGTATCCTCCTCTGTAATATTACATTATATCTTCCTCTGTGATTTTACATTATATCCTCCTGTCCGTATGTTCTCCCTTCGCCTAGACCCTTACAAATTGCCTGACGCAATGATGAAGTCTTCTCGTATCCCATGTCCCTTCTAAGATCAGACATGGTCATCAAGGTCCTAAGTGTAAGGATTGTCTTGAATTTTAGTTAAGGATCTATTTTTTGCTCTTGATGATTTGTCAGAAATGATTATTATTTGTGGTACATTTGTAGGGATATTTTACATTCATGTTATTTTCTGATATTCAGGATCCTATGTTGAAACATCTCTCGCTTGGAAAGAAAAAGGCAACATGGAAAATGCATTCAATGTCAGCAAAAATCTGGTCCTCCTGGGCCTTGTGGAGATGGAAAGACTAAAATATCTGTACGGTGTCCTGTCTATTGTCCTATATTCATTCATTGTACTCTTGAGTATTATTATTGTGTTTGTCGTAGTCACAGATACAAGTTTACATGAACCCATGTACATCCTCATAAGTAATCTGGTCCTCAATGGGATTTTTGGCAGTTCCTCATTTTTCCCAAAGCTGATAGTTGACCTCATCACCTCCTCCCCGATCATAACTCATGGGAACTGTCTTGCTCAGGCTCTGTGTGTTACGTTATTTGCTATCTATGAAATGAGCACATTCACCATAATGGCGTACGACCGATATTTGGCCGTTTGTCACCCGCTACGCTATGTCATCCTTCTAACAAACGAGAAGGTTATAAGCCTCATCATTGGATCCTTTGTGGTGGCCTTCATTATTGTCCTCACAGCTGTGCTCCTCACATGGAAACTCCCTATTTGTGGGAGCAAAATAAACAATATTTTTTGTGACAATATGTCTTTGGTTGTACTCTCCTGTGTGGACTCTTCGGTTAGTCGACTCTACTCTGCTTCTGTGGTTATTGCCTACTTGTGTGTCACCATCTTTGTCACCATGTTTTCCTATTTGCAGATATTTCTCGTCTGTTTGAAAGTCTCTGGAGAATCACGACAGAAAGCCGTCCACACCTTGGTCACCCATCTGTTCAACTTTTTTATCTTTTTAGTTGGATTTTTATTTATCTTCATCAGGTACAGGTTGGGCAACATTACCATGCCGATTGTTATCCATGTTCTCCTCTCTGTCACTACTCTCATCGTTCCACCATTCTTCAACCCCTTGATATATGGAGTCCGGACACAAGCCCTAAATACGAGGGTTAATCATTACTTTAAAAAAATTGAAGCTTGGCCAAAGTGGAAAAGTAGATCTAATCATTCTGCACTTATATCTGCCATAAGTGAGTCGGTCAGAGTCGATAAGTAGAGCAGATGCTAAAAACAAGAGATGTAATAATAGTCATAAATACAATAATAAAGGTCCTTCTTATGTATAATGTGTAGGTTTCTGAGGTTCATGGGTCAGAAGTGGTGGCAGACTTGAGGTTCTTCCAATGTGGGGCTCTTGTCGAAGGATGAGTTGTACAAGATATATTGCTGGAAAATATTTGCTGATATCTATTGTTCTCCTACCAGGTGGACATAATTCGTGGTAAAGATATCTCATCTGATTCATACACTACAAAAAAATGAGATTTCTGACTGGTTTTTGGTGAAACAGAAGTACACGAGTCCACTCTTACCTTGACTTGTCTTGTGTTAATGGTACCATGAAACAAATTCAATAAAATATTCAATAACAAGACTCTTTACAGGCAGTGATTCACAAAACACATAATGGTTGGCCACCCATAGATACATATAGTATATCAATATGTGGCACAATATTACAAAATAATGTTGCTTTGAAAAGTTGGTCTTCTCATGACACATATCTGGACATGATCATCCTAGAGGAAAGGTAAGGGTAGATGAATCTGTAATTTAAAAGGAGTGAGGACCTCGCTCACAAGAGCTTACAATTTACAAGGGATAGGAGGACACAAAAGGAGTGAGAGCCCTGATCACAAGAGCTTACAATCTATGAGAAGATAGAGTGGACACATGAGGATTGAGGGCCCCGCTCACAAGAGCTTACAATCTATGAGGAGATAGAGAGGACACAAGAGGAGTGAGGACCCCGCTCACAAGAGCTTACAATCTATGAGGAGATAGGAGGAGGACACAAGATGATTGAGGGCCCCGCTCACAACAGCTTACAATCTATGAGGAGATAGAGAGGAGGACACAAGATGATTGAGGGCCCCGCTCACAACAGCTTACAATCTATGAGGAGATAGAGAGGACACAAAAGGACTGAGGGCCCCGCTCACAAGAGCTTACAATCTATGAGGAGATAGGAGGAGGACACAAGAGGAGTGAGGGCCCCGCTCACAAGAGCTTACAATCTATGAGGAGATAGAGAGGACACAAGAGGAGTGAGGACCCCACTCACACACTTTTTTGTGCCACTATCACTATATGCAGAACAATGAGTGTTCTGTGTTACAAACTTGACTCTTGGATTCAGACTCCGTGTAAGAGAATTGTAACTATAGCGCCACCTACAGATTTGGATCCCTAACACACTGACTGGGTCTTACTCCTATGTCTCTCTAAAACCTATCTCTTTTCACCATCTTTTCCTCACTATGAAGAACACTAGTCCACTATCTGACTGGATGCCGTTTTATACTATCTTAGACTCTCAGCTCTCTGTCTAAGTCCCTTTCTGCTATCTGCATCTCCACAAAGTGTTTAATGGTTGGGCGTAGAGATGGCCGATCCTCCCAAGATTTGTTTCATTTCAGCTTTGGGTGGCTCGGTTCTCGATTTGTTTCTGGTTGAACAAGTTTTGTACGAACCAGAAGTAAACTTATTATACTCCGAGGTCTCTTCAGACTCCAGACTATAATAGGTGGAGGTCCAGGGGAGCGTAAAGAATAATGAACACTGATACTCACTGTCGCTCACCTTTTTTGGGCTTCCTTGTGGCTTCTGGTTCTCTCTTTCTTCTCCTCAGTGATGTTATGGGCCTGGAGTCACTTCTGAGGCCTGTGATTGGGCCTCAAGGGTGACCAAGGGCACAAGACAACACCAGGAAAGTGCTGGACGCCGTGAGGAGGCCCAAAAGAGGTGAGGGAAGGTGAGTATGAATGTTTTTTATTTTTGTCACCTCCCCTGGGCTTCCATTTCTTATACTCTGGGGTCTTAGGAGACCTCAGAGTATAATAATTTACCACAAAGCATGTCGCAGCGGCCATTTTAGTTTGTCCAAGACAAATCCCTATTTAGTTAAAAAACGAACAATTTTGAATATTCGAGCCAAACCTGACTCGGAACAAATCAGTTTGCCAATCTCTACCCAGGAGCCTTAAGGGGCTCATAATGTGTCTCTTCCCAATATGAGTAGACCAGTACTTTGAACTATACATTATAGTTGGGGGTCCTGGTTATAGATTTTACATTGGGGTCCACAACTTCATGTTTCACCTCTGGGTGGGGCTGTTTTATCAGGGCTATGACTCCTCCAAGGACACATCAGTGACCTCACACCTGTAGTCACTCAAGATTGGCCTATACCTGCAAGACAACTTGGAGAAGCCAAGGTCATGTGATCCTCCTCCTTCTCCATCTTGTTCTGAATTCTAAATAGTGGTTGTTAATTAGAATGTTTTGTTGATAATGAATCTCAAAAGTTTTGGATTTGCCGGAATTCAAAAATATTCGATTTGGGCCAAAATAATTTGCTCCTCTCTGCTTGACACTTATAATATCCTATCACAGAACACAAAGACATTGACAAGTTGACCTGAAATTCTGTAGTTAACACATTAAGATTCAAGTATAAGTTTTGCTATCTGTACTTTGAAAAAGAGGGAGAAAGCTGGGCTCAGAGTGACCCCAAAAGACCCCATTTTTGAAACTACACCCCTAAAAGAATTCACAAAGGGGTGTTGTGATCATTTTGACCTTGCAGGTACTTTATAGAAGTTAAAAACATGGGGTCATGACAATCAAAAAAGTTATTAAAAATTTATATAAATATTTTTTTTTTCAGTTATTTGTTGTTGTAGCCTCGGATGTTGTATTTTCACAAAGGAGACTAAGCACCCCACCATTTGGTACCCATCCTGTCCTGAATCAGGGAATGCCCCCTACGTGGCCATAAGCTAGTTTTTGGGCTCACAACAGGACTCTGGAGCAAGCCATTTGACTTGACGAGCCCCTAGATTACCTAAACAGTGGAGACCCCCAAAAATGACCCCAAAATGTGTTCTATTACACCCCATACTGGTGTTATAGAAAAAAAAACACCCCACCAAAACTTCTTTTGAGTACAGCAGTGTCCCATATGTGGCCATAAACTGCTATATGGGCACATAATGGGGATCAGAAGGGAAGGAACGACCTTTGACTGTAATGGTTTTTGGATACCAAATGGGAACTGACCTAGTCTATAAAGCAAAGCTGACAAATAAGCTGCAGAAAACAGGACATCAGACTATTGTATACTCTAGTAAGCAGTGAGAAAACTGGAGAGTCGCATAAAAAAATTGAAAAATAAATAAAAATTTGTTTAAAATTAAAACGGGATTTAACTAATCTGTTATTCTCCCTTCAGTATTTTCTGATGTGTATCCCTCCAGGCCTTCTACAGTAAGTCTCTCGCTGATAGAATATTACACTTCATTACAGATCATAAATCCCTATTAAACATCTCCATCTATGTTTTCCGATGCGTCAACGAATTCCCAGTCTCATTTTCTCGAAGTTGGTTCATTTGTAGGATTTGCCTCCCCTGTGGTTTTCGTCTTGAGCATTTCCACTATATATACTACATCTAAATATTCAAGATCCCAGTATGATTCCACCTGGCTGTGTCTCTGGATACGAGGTATGTAAGGATGCGACACAACAATTATTTACTCTTAAAAGTTGAAGAGTTTTTTTTTTTTTTTTAAATGTAATGATTCTTTTTATTTTTATTGCCGTGTTATTGACTTCTTTGGTTAGTTTGATTTTACCATTTTCATTACTTACAATTTAAGGTAGACTTTTGAGATCTGTCTTTTCTACCAAAAATCTCTTCTTGTCTCTGATTTATGGCAAAAAGGGCTCTTTTTGCATAAGTGTCATGGCCTCCAGTCATAAAGGACCTTCCAACCCAGTACTAGATACTTTACAATAAATCCACCTATTGAGTTATAATGAGGTCTTTTGGAATCTACTGCGGCTTCTGTATCTTAGATTACCAGTATAGTTCTACTACAGAAGCTCCAGTTGGGGCCTCCAACAAAAAAAAAAGAATAGAATCTAAATGTGGCAATGTTGCAAATTGGTTTAGAAATTCTTTGTCAATTTTTTTTAGACTTCTTGCAATCCAACCAGCACAGGCAGATTAAGATGTGACAACATGGTCAAGCAGAAGACAACCTCATTTGAAGCCAACCATTGTTGCTATCATGAGGACAGTCATCATGAGGTGACTCTATGAGTGTCCCAAGCCCAACGTATAGCTGGAGTAGAGTAGGAGTCTCGGGGCAGAGCATTGAGGGATACCAAGAGAGTAGGGGTGAGAAGGTGGAAAATGCGAAATATACAGATGATGATGCTCTTCCAAGTGTTGTCAACAATCCTTTTTTTTCATGTACATCATACTTTCAATATCACTGCCATAAATGTGTCCAGGGAGTCTATATGTGTTTAGGGAGGTTGGGGTCATAGGTCCTTAAGAATATTATAATCTCTAGCAAGAAATTCAATTTTTGCTTTATATGGATAAAGACCTAGTTAATGATATAATACGAGCCACTGAAGCTCATCCTAGGTCTATATTTCGACTTTGTTTACAATTGTCTCTCAGTCATTCACATGGTGGAAAATTACTCATTTGCATTTTAAGAAGTTGTTGTTTAGGGTTACTTAATGCCTGGTTGTAAGAATTATACTTGTAGGGGTTCTCAGATCTTGTTTTTTTCAAGAAATACTACAGAACTCCTCAATGTGACCTCGATCTACAACAACGTTGATCACAGCAGATAATCTCATTACTTCAGACCAAATGAAGAGTGTTTGTCTAGGCCTTCCTATCATCTTCTTGGGCCTTCAGGCTTCTCAATGACTTGTTCATGACTTTTTGGTTTTCGCCTTCCACCTAATTTTTGGTCATTGTCTCCTGGTCCCTTCACCTGTTCTGAATATAATTGGTTCATCTGTTGCGTTGGGTCTTCTTGTCATTGATTGGGATGAATTTTTAAGGTTTGGCTTGACTAAGTGAAGGATCTAGTTTATTGTTCTTGATACTTCTTCAATATTAAATGTAATTTGCTTCATATTCTATTGATTTTTTTATTTTTTATTTTTTGCTCAGGAAACGGTATATCGATAATTTGGGGAAAGAAAGCAACATGGAAAATGCATTGAACATCAGTAAAAATTTGATCCTTCTGGGACTTATGGAGATGGAAAGACTAAAATATCTGTACTGTGTCCTGTCTATTGTCCTATATTCATTCATCGTACTCTTGAGTATTATTATTGTGTTTGTCGTAGTCACAGATACAAGGTTACATGAACCCATGTACATCCTCATAAGTAATCTGGTCCTCAATGGAATTTTTGGCAGTTCCTCATTTTTCCCAAAGCTGATAGTTGACCTCATCACCTCCTCCACAACCATCACTTATGGTAGCTGCCTCGCTCAGACTCTCTGTGTCTCCATATTTGCCTTCTATGAGATGAGTACTTTTACCATCATGGTGTACGATCGATATTTGGCCGTTTGTCACCCGCTCCACTATGGTCTGTTGATATCTAATGAGAAGGTTGTCAACCTCATCATTGGATCTTTGGTCGTGGCCATCACAACTCTTCTCATCGCATTGATCCTCACTTTGAAACTTCCTCTTTGTGGGAGTAGCTTAAACAATATTTTTTGTGACAATATGTCGCTGGTTGTCCTCTCCTGTGTGGACTCTTCGGTCAGTCAACTCTACACTGCTTCTCTGGTCATCGTCTACTTGTCTGTTACCATCTGCATCACCAATTACTCCTATCTACACATATTTGTTGTCTGCTTGAAACTTTCCGGAGAATCTCGCCAGAAATCCGTCCACACCCTGGTCACCCATCTACTCAACTTTTCTATCTTTTTGATCGGATGCTTATTTGTATTCATCAGATATAGACTGGGCAATATTAAGCTCCCTATATCCGTCCACGCTCTCCTTTCCATATCTGCTGTCATCGTTCCTCCATTGTTCAACCCTTTGATATATGGAGTGCGGACACATGCCCTGAAGATGAGGGTTACTCATTTTTTACAGAAAACACATGCCTGGCCAAAGTGGACAAAAATACCTATTCATTCTTCACCTATATTTGTCATGAGTGGTAAGAGTCAATGAGCAAAGCCACCTAAAAGAGATTTGAGAGCGATCACACATAAAAGGTCATTACTATAAGATGGTTTTGTCTATATGGGTGACATGGTTGAGTAGTGGTGGGAGCCCAGAGGTCCCTCATGCTTTGACAATGCTTGTGGCTTCACTAAAGGTAAGATATACCAGACATGATTTCTGAAAGTGTTTTACTTCAAAAATAAAAAGCCATTATTGACTGTAAAGAAATCTTTTTTGTTTTTCTGGACTACACATTGAAAGGTTCCATCTGATAATGCCCATTTTATCAAAAAGAGATCTTAAATGAAAATTTTGTTTGCACATTCTGAAGAATTTAGATGCCCATCACAAACTCATCAAGAAAAACATTGTACATGCTCCAACGATATACTGATAGGGAACTTAGATTGTGAGCCCTATATGGGACAGAGATGGACAAGGTCTGTAAAGCGCTGTGGAATATGTTGCCCACCTGACCAAAGTTGGGACACCTGACCAAAAACCTCGTCCTGATAAGACACATCTAGGAGATTCTTGTGGCTAATAGTCAATCCTAGAGAGAAAGGAGATGTTACAGGGCGTTTCTACTGGAACCATACTAGTTTTCTGGGACCCCATGATATTGATAGATCAGTTTCTTGTAGGGTGGTGGACCATTTACACTCCTAAGCCAATGTACGATTGTGGGAATAGCATTATTCACCTAATCGATTTCCTGGCTTAGGATCGTCTTCCAAGGGTGGTAGGTTGTCTGATATCAGGGCCTGCACCCTCCATTTGTCTAACCTACCCCTTTATAATAAAGCTGAATATAAGGAACCAGCCATTCCCCCATAGTCCCGTAGATTTTGTATTATGTAGCAGGTAAGTTTAATTCTCCTCTCTTTCCACACAAATTACATAAGGTGGAATTTACTTTTTTGAGATGAGCCAAATTAATTATGAATTTTCCAAAAATTTTCCGATTTTTGAGGTTTGCTACCCACGATTCAATATTAATCTCTTCAGACCCCAGAGTATAACAAGTGGATACAATGTGCAGAAACCTAATAAATAAGGATGGGCGAACCTCTGAAGATTTGTTTCGTCCGGTGTTCAGCTGAAGCAATCCTCCTGAACTTGTTTGGATAGACCCGGATGTTAAATTATAATACTCTCGGGTCTCTTCAGACCCCAGAGTATAATAGGTGGAGTCCCAAGCAAGGTGTAAAAAATAAAAAACATTTACACTCACTTTCCCTAACTTCTTTCGGGCCTCCTTGTCATGATGCTCGGCATGCCCATGTGACCGCTGGTGGCACAATCACAATCCTCAGTGGTGACGAATCCCAAATTGTTTGGTATTGTTAAAAACCGAACAATTTGGAATATTCAGGTCAATATTTGGAATATTGGTCCTGTCTGTTGCCCCTAGAAGGTTTCATTGACAGCCTGGAGCCCATTCAAGGCTCCCAGGCCTGTTATTATACACTGCCACAGGCGGAGCATATTAATAAAAGTTAAAATACATTTTTTAAAAATATTTGAATATATAAAAAAATATAAAAATTCAAATGACCCCCACCACCCCTCTCCCTAGATACCATGTAAAAATAAGCACCAAAAATTAAGATAGACACATTAGGTACCCCCCGTGTCTGAAAATGGCCGAACAATAAAAACATTTATCAACATGGTGAACATTGTAGCAATAAAAGAAACCAAAATTGACAAATTTGAAAATGTCAGACGTTCCCCAACATCGTATCAATAAAAACTACAACCTGCCCACCACAAATGAGCCTAGTACACGGAAATCGAAAGAAAGAAGTTGTAATATGGCAATGTCAAGAGATTTTTTTTTTTACTTTTCTAAGTTTTTACATTTTTTTTATAATATCAAGGTATTATTTAACACATGAAAAAATAATATAAATTTGGTATCACCGTGATCATACTGATCTGCAGAATACAGAGAATATTTCATTTTCGCAATTGTACTTTTATTTTCCAATTTCACTTCATTATGGAATTTTTCAGCTTCCCAGTAAATTGCATGTGTCATTGTGAAGAACAAGTTGTCTCAGAAAAAACTCTGTGAATGGATAAATAAAAAAGTTATGGGAGTAAAAAAATGGAAACGCAAAGATGAAAAATGGCTGCCCTGACACATTAAGTAATACAAGAGTTTGAAACACATTGAAAAACTAGCAGAAGACCTAACTATTTTTATATCGGCTGTCTCTACTTGCCAGCGTACTACAACCCTCAGCAGGTGCAGCCACCATGTTACCTCTGCTGCACGTCAGAGGCATAGCTAGCAGGGGGTGAAGGCCCCAACCCCCTCACTGTAGGGCCCGCCCTGGAGCCACCTCAAACAAAGGCAGCATTTTCCGCTGTAATGAGATCTACAAGGACCCCAATACATTTGTTATACATGGTAGAGGAGGAAGCTGATGTCTTCCTGCTCTACCATTCTTACTTGTAGGCTTCAAGCCTCCTCAGGCCTGTAACCTACGTGCAGTGGTGAACCTAGCCTCTTTGCTGCCTGAGGCGGACTATAGAAAGACGCCCCCCTCCAAAAAAAAAAAAAAAAAACTGAGTTTCCATGCTACTAGTTTAACACACTGTTATCGTCGCACAATATACACAATACACAAAGTTATAAAACAGTTTTTAAGAATTCTTCTTCCTGTATTACTTCAGTATCAGATCAACAACACGGCATTAACAATGAAAGTAACTTCTCACATCTTCTGCTTGGTGGATGGACGAGCCCACGTGGCCCCCATTCTCTATAATAGGAGCCCCACAGATAGCTGAGTACTGGACTTCGGGTATCTTTGGCGCTCCCATTGAAGTGAATGAGAGCCCCGCGGGTTCGTCCATCCACCAAGTGACACACCTATATATATGACTGCGGTCAGGCTGGATTCCCACCCAGTGGGGGAAAAAACCCAATTCTCAGGCTCAGTGGGGGTCTCAGCAGACAGACCCCCATCACTCAGGTATTTATCCTCTATCATTTAGGTGTATACAGTGCAGTAACATTCTGTGACTTACAGGTGACGTCTCTGACTAATCGGTCACATTTCCCTTCTCTTCCCTCCGGACCGCCATGACCACTTCTTCCAGCTGTGACTTGTCTCTGTAAAGTTTGCAACACAGACATCTTTGGCTCCTCACTTTTCCAGGCACCGACCCACATTGTCCTCACCTGCACCCCCATCCTGCTGCTACCCCAATTATATAATATATGATATAACCCCCCATAATGAATAATACCCCCAAGTGCATCTTTATATTAATAATGTCCGTGTGTACCCTGTATAAATAGTGCCCCTTATCAATGTCCCATAGGTTTCCTAATTAAAAGGTTTTTCAGGTCATTTAGTAAAATAATCAGTGGGGGTCAAAAACCCAGGACCCCTACTGATCAGCTGTTTGAATGAACCGTGGTACCTGTGTAAGCGCCAAGACCGCTTCTCTGTTTACATAGTGTCATTCACCTCATACCAGCCATGTAATGTAACTACAGCCTCGTCCTATCCACGTCTATGTGACAAGGCTGGAATTACATCACACGGTCACTATAAACAGACAGCGTGTGATATAAACAGACACCATAGCCCCTTCATACAGCTGATCAGAAGAGGAGTCACTTATCTCTTATTTCTGTCCTAAGGATAAATCATCAATAAAAATGAGCTGGAAAGACCCTTTAATAAAGCCCAAGTGCCACCTTAAAGGGGTTGTCCAGGATAACCACTTTTTTAATATGAGGCTGGGGAAGGTGCTCCGGTGTCTCCCAGCGCGTTTCAGTCCTGCTGCTCCGGTGTTTTCTTCCCCACAGTCCTGTGATGTCTTGTGTCAGCGACCTCAGGAGTCATGTGTGGTGGCGACTTCCGCCAGAAGAAAATGTGGCATCCCAGAGCTGGCTATGGCTGGGCTGAGGGTGATCTCTGTGCATTGTATTATTTCCTGTTGCTTCATAGCCTGTGTGACATAGCAGGGGGTCCTGAGTCTCACACAACACAGCGCCACCTAGTGAGCCTCACACATGCATTACACCTCCCATAGGATTGAATAGTAACCAAATGTCCAATGGGAGGACATTGCCTGGGAAAAGGGGAGGAGTCAGCTGATCACTGGGTCCCCATGGTAACACCCCTGCAGGAAGGTCCTGCGTGTGAGGAGTTAGAAGTGTGGAGTGTTAGGAGGAGGAGGTGAGGAGATAAGTGTGATGTCCTGTGAAGAAAGCAGTGAGTTTAGTGCAGGAATCTCAAGTCCTAGACAGGCCCAGGAAGGTTGGAGAGCTGACATACTCCAGCTATTCAGAAGATCCTGTCCCCTGTCTGCCTAGCCATCGCCCTGAAGGAAGTCAAGCATCATTATCTTGTCAGCATGAGACTGTGGAGAGAACATTCTGGAACACGTGCTCCATAGCAAGTATCACAGGATCCAGGGGCCAAGGCCAGACCTGTGGAATATCCTGCCACCCTGACTATTGCACCCCGAAACTCTGAGCTATCAGGACCACATAACGTGAGTGGGGAATATTATGTACTAGTATCATGGTGGGCATCCTCCTATGAGCCAAATAGGAGCCCAGACGCACCTCAGGGCTGTAACACTGAAGTATAAGGGGCTAGGAACACCTTTCATCAAGTCTACCCTGCACCCCAGGACTTTGCTGTGTCACCAGGCGTACCCCGTTGTTTTGTATTGAAGAAACTGTTTAAGCATTTGTGCCTCCACACCCATGGAAGTAAAAGTTCAACTTTACAACCGTTTCTGTGTCTGACTCTGCACCGACAACATCAGGGCGCCCCAAACACCACCAGTCGGCACAGTATAGGGGAAGCGCCCCGGGGGAACAATCACCACCAACATTTGTGCAGCCCCCTCATCACCGGTACCAGTGGTGGTAACGTGGGACAGCACCAGCGCAGCGCCCTCGTGCCCAGAGACCGTGACAAGTCTGCGCTGTTTGCACCCCGCAATCCCAACTGCAGCGTTACCTTCCATCTGGTCACCGCAAGAAAAACTGGCGTCACGAACAGGATACGGGTGTGTGCCATTTTGAGAAAGTCGCCATGAAAAGTGCGCCAAATTGTCTCCAGAGCATCGGTCTTTATTGTGGACTTTGCTAAGATCAAGTTTATTCCCTGAGAGTTCTTGCCACAAAGAGGGGAGCCCTATACCCCTGAAGTAAGCCCTAAAGACTGTCCTCTCAGTGTGTTACAGCCCTGGAAGAGTTAAAACGCCCAGGACTTGTTTGCTGTGCCACATCGCTGTGTAAGAACGCCCACAAAGGGTTAACTGTACTTTGCAAAAGTGCGGGAGATTGTTAGCACTGCCCATGAGGCCAGGAGACCCATCTGCCGCCATCTTAGGAGAGCCCAGAATGCTGAGCGCAATGCTCCAGCGCACCCATACAAGAAAGTGAAAGGCGAACGTGCCAGCGCCATTTCTGACTCTCCGGTGCCACATCACCGTCCCTGCTGTGCACCGCTGATCTCTGGTCCACGCTGCAGTTGCTGTCAGTGAGTACTGTGCCTCCCTGTCCTTGTCTTCAGTCCTCCCACGGCCCCAGCGAGTGTTTTCCGTGTACCGTGTCCGTGGGGAGTGCCACCATTAAAGAGGGGGAGCACACCGTCAGCCTGCATCACAGTGACTCTGTTAATAGCTACAGCATTCTTAAAGGGACAGCATTCCAAGTTGTAGTCTCCATTCCCTGCCAGCAAGCAGTTGAGTTTCTTAAAGAGACGGCGACCTAATTCCAGTCATACCTGCAAACAACATGACTGAGCAAAGTGACATTGTGCCATCTGTTTCTAGTGATCCAGCAGTGCCCATGGCGAGCAGCCTACCATTCTCCATGCCATTTTACCTTGGCGCACCATGGCTGCCGCGCTACAAAGGGGAGGCGCATACCCTCAGGGACTTTCGTGAGAAGATGCTGTCTCTCTTCCAGTTCTATCCTCTGAATACAGAACAGCAGATACAGATCCTGCTGGGCCAGCTTGAGGGTGCTGCAGCTAGAGAGGTCAAATCCTGGCCTGCCTCTGACAAAAGAACCCCTGGGCAAATTCTGGACAAACTCCAGGTGAACTTTGACGTGCGATCTGTCTCCGAGGTAAAGATGCGCTTCTTTTCCAGACGACAACTACCTGGTGAGACCCTGCGGGACTATGCTTTATCCCTCCAAGAGGCATTCAGAGCTGTGGTGCAAGTGGATCCACGTGAAAATGTGGACTCTGATAAAATCTTGCTTGACCGCTTCATAGAAGGGGCGGGTACCACATTGCTCCAGAGTCAGTTGCGAATGCTTGCTGCACAACATCCCAGCATCACGTTTGCTGACTTCAAGGCCCTTGCCATCCAGGTCTTGGGACAGGAGCAGCCCCAGCCGAGCCCAGTCATCTGTGCTCCCTCACCTGGACCCTCAACAAGCATTGCTCCAGTTGTCCTGCCACTACCTCTGGGTACCTCACCTGCTGCCCAAACTGCGCAGACTACACCAGCAGACTCCAGAGATGACCTTCTGGCCCGAGTGGATCATCTGACCCGTGCCATGGAACAGATCACCGTCCGTCTAGATCGTCTGACCCAGCCGTCTTCATCGTCCAGTGATCCTTTGCGAAGTCTCAACATCTCACCTGAGTCGCCACCCAGACGTCCGTCTTCAGTGAAACCTCCGCAGAGTGAGAGGCCATACTGTACCTATTGCAATAGATATGGACACACCAGGCCTCAGTGTTTCCAGTTAAACGGACCACCCCCGAGGCAGCGGGCCGCCCCTCGGGAGGAAAGAAGAAGGGCCCAGGTGAATCTTCAGTGCCATTGTCACGCTTCGTCTCAGCCTGCCCACACATCACAATCCTGGTGAACGGCGTCCCTCTGACAGCGTTGGTGGACACTGGATCTCAGGTAACAACCCTGCGCAAGCAGGTGTTCCTTGAACATTGGGACTTAGGTGTGTTGAATAGAACACCTGACACATGGATAAATCTGTGTGCCAGCAATGGACAGCCCATACCACAGCAGGGTTATTGGGAACCCACTATCCAGATTGGGGACTTGAAACTGCCTAGACAGGGTGTAATTGTCACTGATGTAGAGGATGATAGGTTTGCAGTTGTAATATTAGGCATGAATGTTTTACGCCATTGCTTTGCAGAAGTGTTGGATGCCTTGCATGCCTCTCTCCTTACAGCTTCTCCCAGTGACCAGCAGACCATTCAGCGGGCCATTCGTGTACTCAATGCTCAGCACAAGTTCGCCAACAAACAAGGTGAAATTGGTCGAGTCCGGATCCAAGATACCCGTCCAGTAACCCTACAGCCTGGAACAGAAACTATGGTGTGGTGCCGTGCCCGTCTGGGCATAGAAAATCAGGACTACGAGGCCTTGCTACAACCCATACAGGTAGATGGCCAACCACTTGTCATGGCTGCCCGCAGCCTTGTCACAGTTTCCAATGGACGTGTTCCTGTCCGCTTAGTCAACTTGGGCGATGCTCCCGTGAACCTCCACAAGTTCCACTCTGTGGCCCTGCTACACCGGTTAGCACCAGAAGACATTCTCTCTGGTGATTCTACCGCCACACAGCGTTCCACCCAAGCTGCTGAGAACATTCAGAATGGAGCCACGAAGTCCTGGTGGGATGAATTGAACGTCGGAGACGCCAATACCCCTATAGAGCACATCAATGGGGTTCGCAATGTGGCCAAGCGTTACCAACAGGCATTCAGCAAACACCCATTGGACTTTGGTAAGACCACGACCATACAACATCGCATTCTGACTGGCAACCACCATCCAATCAAGGAGCGTCACCGTCCAATACCACCCGCGATGTACCAACCGGTGAAAAAGTTGATCCAAGAGATGCGAGATGCTGATGTCATCCGGGAGAGTAACAGCCCCTGGGCAGCCCCGCTAGTCCTTGTCAAGAAGAAAGACGGAACCCTACGATTTTGTGTGGACTATCGTAAACTCAACAACGTCACGCACAAAGACGCATACCCATTGCCGCGGATTGAGGAATCTCTAACGGCTTTGGGATCAGCTACCAGTTTCTCGACCCTGGACTTAACCAGTGGATACTGGCAAGTCCCTATGGCGCCTGAAGATCGTGAAAAGACTGCGTTTACGACCCCGATGGGACTCTTTGAATTCAATAGTATGCCATTTGGGCTATGTAATGCCCCAGCCACATTCCAAAGGCTTATGGAGAGGTGCCTCGGCCATGAGAATTTCCAGAGTGTGCTACTGTACCTGGACGATGTTATTGTATTCTCCCGGACATACCAAGAACACCTTCGTCACCTGTCCGAGGTATTCAAGGTACTTATACAGCACGGCCTAAAGGTGAAGCCCTCCAAGTGCTACCTGTTGAAACCCCAAGTTCACTACCTTGGGCATGTCGTGAGCGCACAAGGCGTCCAACCTGATCCTGAAAAGATCACTGCAGTCCAGAACTGGCGAAGACCAACTACCGTCAAAGAAGTCCGAAGCTTCCTTGGATTCGCAGGTTACTACCGGCGTTTCATACCACACTTCGCCCAAGTAGCCGAGCCTCTGAACGAGTTGTTGCGCGGTTGTCCCAGAGAAAACTACAACCGAAAGCTTCCGGTAGACTGGACAGCGCATCAAGAGGAAGCCTTTCAAGCACTTAAAGCACTTCTGACGCAACCACCAATTCTAGCCTATCCCGACTACAGTCAGCCATTCCGCTTGTACACAGATGCAAGTCACCAAGGTTTGGGTGCAGTGTTGTCCCAGGTTCAGGACAACAAAGAGCGAGTCATCGCCTACGCCAGCAGGAGTCTGAGAGGCGCGGAGAAGAACGACCAGAACTATAGTTCTTTCAAACTCGAACTTCTGGCGCTTGTCTGGGCCGTGACAGAGAAGTTTAAAGACTACCTGGCTGCCACACCCTTTACCGTGTACACAGATAACAATCCGTTGGCGCATCTGGACACTGCTCGACTGGGAGCCCTTGAACAACGGTGGGCCTCAAGACTCGCGAATTACAAGTTCTCTGTCAAGTATCGCAGTGGCAAGTCCAACGCTAACGCTGATGCACTCTCAAGGTTGCCTGTGGGAGAAGAACCACCCCGAGAAGACATCTGGGAAGAGGTGGAGATGCCACCATTCTACAACAAGTTTGCCCAACAGGTTGCTATTGGTGTCCCTGTAGAAGGAGAATCTCTGGCGAAAACAGCTGCCGAATCCCTCCAGGAGCCATCTCTGTGGAAAACGTTCCAAGAAGAGAGCAGAGTTTTAGGAGAATTGTCAGATTTCCTGCTTACAGGAAGAATACCAACCCGTGTAAAGAGAGGTCTTCATGACGTGGAATTAAAACGCCTTTGGCGACAGAGGAAGCGCCTGTTTGTCCAACGAGGCCTTCTACATAGAAACACTCTTGATCCTGTCACAGGTGAAAGGCTTCATCAGATCCTCGTACCAAGAAGAGACGCACAGATGATACTTGAGGCGTATCATGACAGATCCGGTCACTTCGGGGTACAAAAGACCGAAGCTACCATCCGTCGTCGCTTCTATTGGGTTGGGATGAGGAGTGACATTGAGAGTTGGTGCCGAGAGTGTCCCGCCTGTAGTATCACCAAGGAAGGTAGAAGAGATCAGAAGGCCCCTCTACATCCAATTAAGACTCAAAAGCCGTGTGAAATTGTTGCTCTGGACCATGTGAAGTTGGGTCCCACACGTTCCGGCTACAGCTACGCTCTGACGATGGTGGATCATTACTCCAAGTTCCTTGTCATCGTGCCTGTCAGAGATCTTACAGCAAGAACTACGGCTGAGACCTTCTACGCAGAGTTTGTCCGCCATTACGGTTGTCCTGAGCATATCCTCACCGACCGTGGATCGGCGTTTGAATCCCAATTGTTCCGTGAGCTGTGTCAGTTCCAAGACTGCAAGAAGTTGCGAACCACAGCGTATCACCCTCAAGGGAATGGTATGTGCGAGAAGGCAAATCAAGTGATCATCGGCATGCTAAGAACAGCCGCAGTTACACCTGGTGTTGAGTGGCCTGAGCGGATCAAGGACTTGGCCTATATTTACAACAACACACCCCAAACATCTACGGGATACGCACCATTTTATCTAATGTTTGGAAGACAAGGTCAACTTCCTTCAGACTTAACCCTTGGTGTGAAGGTCCCTGACACCATCAATCCACTACCCATAACAGACTGGGTTGTTGAACACCGCCGACGTATGGAGGAAGCTAAAGAGATAGTTGAAACGCGCATGGATGAGGTTCGTAGGAGACAACAGGAGGATTACAACCATCGCGCCCATGCAGCGCCCCTGAAAGTTGGCGACCGTGTATGGTTAAGGAATAACCATCGGAATGGGAAATTGGATCCATTCTGGGAGAAAGAACCATACAGTGTCATCTCCATACCATATCCTGAATCCGACGTGTATGAGATCTCTAAACCTGGGAGACAGCCCCAAGTAGTACACCGAAACCGTCTGAAGCTGTGCCTTAAAGAAGGACTACCCACAGAGGTGCCCCCAGCTGAGACAACGAGTACAGAGATCTTGTCACCTTCTGAAGCGAAAGAGAGACCCCCAACGTTAACTGAGCTTATGTGGGCACCTAAACTACTACCATTTAGCTGTTATCCACCAATTGCTCTAGTGCAAGAGAACCCTTCGACAGATGATTTAATTGATTTCAGTGACTCTGTTCCTGATTCAAATCTCGTTCCACTTAGGCGTTCTGAGCGTACCACAAAAGGCATACCTCCAACACGCTATAGTGATGCCATGGCTGTCCTTGGGTAAAAGAGGTTAACTGTCTCTGCTTCTGTATATATGTTATTCCTGCACTGATTACATTAATGTTTTTCCTGTGTGTATATACAGTATATATATAATATCTTGCCATGTAATATAGTATTTACATTTATATGCAACAATCCAAGCCATAGTGCCTGGCTCACCGAGCCAAGGAAGTTCTGTTACCCCATTGCGGTATGGACATTCGTGCTAGAGTGCCTACTCTTCCTTACAGAAGGGACTGTTTATTGTTTCTCAGAGAGACTCTCATGATAATGGACACTCACGAAATTTGTGCCAGAGAGCCTCTGGACCCATTTGCACTACTGTTGTTTCTATATGGACTGTCTGATGGTACCGCCAAAAGGTTCCATAAGTCTGAGTTTAATTATCTCTCCGTTACCCTTCAGACTTCTCATGGACATTCCAGGACTATGCCGGGAGGTCTTACCTCAAGTTTCTAAGTATTATATTTTTCTAAATTGTTAGTGACAATTGCACTTTATTCGTATTTATTAACGATATGTTACATTTCTCACCTTCACCCCAGCCCGTCGCCGAGGTCGGCTCAGTGAAAGAGGGGGAGTATGTGGCATCCCAGAGCTGGCTATGGCTGGGCTGAGGGTGATCTCTGTGCATTGTATTATTTCCTGTTGCTTCATAGCCTGTGTGACATAGCAGGGGGTCCTGAGTCTCACACAACACAGCGCCACCTAGTGAGCCTCACACATGCATTACACCTCCCATAGGATTGAATAGTAACCAAATGTCCAATGGGAGGACATTGCCTGGGAAAAGGGGAGGAGTCAGCTGATCACTGGGTCCCCATGGTAACACCCCTGCAGGAAGGTCCTGCGTGTGAGGAGTTAGAAGTGTGGAGTGTTAGGAGGAGGAGGTGAGGAGATAAGTGTGATGTCCTGTGAAGAAAGCAGTGAGTTTAGTGCAGGAATCTCAAGTCCTAGACAGGCCCAGGAAGGTTGGAGAGCTGACATACTCCAGCTATTCAGAAGATCCTGTCCCCTGTCTGCCTAGCCATCGCCCTGAAGGAAGTCAAGCATCATTATCTTGTCAGCATGAGACTGTGGAGAGAACATTCTGGAACACGTGCTCCATAGCAAGTATCACAGGATCCAGGGGCCAAGGCCAGACCTGTGGAATATCCTGCCACCCTGACTATTGCACCCCGAAACTCTGAGCTATCAGGACCACATAACGTGAGTGGGGAATATTATGTACTAGTATCATGGTGGGCATCCTCCTATGAGCCAAATAGGAGCCCAGACGCACCTTAGGGCTGTAACACTGAAGTATAAGGGGCTAGGAACACCTTTCATCAAGTCTACCCTGCACCCCAGGACTTTGCTGTGTCACCAGGCGTACCCCGTTGTTTTGTATTGAAGAAACTGTTTAAGCATTTGTGCCTCCACACCCATGGAAGTAAAAGTTCAACTTTACAACCGTTTCTGTGTCTGACTCTGCACCGACAACATCAGGGCGCCCCAAACACCACCAGTCGGCACAGTATAGGGGAAGCGCCCCGGGGGAACAATCACCACCAACATTTGTGCAGCCCCCTCATCACCGGTACCAGTGGTGGTAACGTGGGACAGCACCAGCGCAGCGCCCTCGTGCCCAGAGACCGTGACAAGTCTGCGCTGTTTGCACCCCGCAATCCCAACTGCAGCGTTACCTTCCATCTGGTCACCGCAAAAACACCGGAGCAGCAGAATCAGGCTGCGATGGGAGACATCGGAGCACAAGGGACAGGTGAGTAGGTGTTTTTTTTTTTATTGTTTTCACTGCCCCCAGCTTATTTAAACTTTAAAAGGGTTGTCCATTTTTGCCTGGACAACCCCTTTAATGTTTGTGGGACAAATTGTTCTTCATAATGGTACCATTTATTATTCTGTACATTGTACTGGGAAGCTGGGAAAAAAATTCAGAATTGGGAGGAATTAAAGAAAAACTGCATTTCTGCGACTTTCTTATGGGCGTCGTTTTTACGGTGTTCACTCTGCAGCCAGAATGACATGTCATCTGTATTCTATGTTTCTGCACAATTCCAAGGATACCAAACTTATATAGTTTTATTTACATTTTAATCCTTTAACAAAGATCTAAAACATTTTTTTTTAAAGTCTCCATATTCTGAAACCCGTAACTTTTTTTTATATTTTCGTGTAGGGGATGCATAGGGCCCCTTGTTTTGCGGGGCCAGGTGTACGTTTTAGTTATATCATTTTGGGGAATGTCTATTGCTTTGACCACCTTTTATTCAAATTTTTATCAGAGCCAAAACAGCGAAATAACGGCGGTTCGGCACTTTTGATTTTTTTTTTCCCCGCTATGGCATTCACTGTACGGGAAAAATATTTTTATAAGTTTTGGGCATCTGCTGAGAATCCCACTGAGCCTGAGAATTGGGTTTTCTTTTCCCCCACTGGGAATTCAGCCTGACCGCAGCTGCTTGGTGGATATACAAACCCATGCTCCCATTCTCTTTAAAGGGAATCTGTCAGGTCAATCTGGGACACTAAACCACCCACAGATCCTTATAGACCTGGGTTAAGTGTTCCAAATCGCCCTGTTGGAATGCAATCCGTAGGCGCATTAAAAATAAAAAAACCTTTCTATTTACCTAGAGAAGGGTCTGATGAGCGCTGTTCGGCCGAGAACAGTCCGGCTTATTCATGAGCTTCTTTGTTGGCACGCCTCCCCCATGCTCCCAGCGCCTACGCTGTTCTTCAGTGAAGCCGAAGATGGACACCCCGGCTTCACTGCACAATTGCCGGAGGTATGGGGCATTTAGGAGGGGAAAAAAAAACAATCCTCAAGCCCGGGGGGGGGGGGGGTGTCTCAGCAGATAGACACCCAAAACGCCCCCAACTCCCACCCCCCGCGACACCCAACATCCACTGCACCCCAAACTTCGCCCCCCCCCCATGACACCCAACCCACCCCCTCCATCATCATCAATCTGGTATTTATCCTCTATCCTATGGATAAAGGATAAATACTTAGAAAAGCAATATTTCTCTAATAGGAAACACTGACTTCAGCTACTTCAGTAGCGCTTTTGAGAGCAGGGACAACTTAGGAGACCACGCAGGAGCCACACTGTGTATCCTATCACATCAGGTCACGTCACGTGATGCACGTAGTCCAGCGTGGGTGCAAGCGGGGGTGGAGGTGGAGAGCAAGGAGTAGGCCAAGTGAACGCTTGAGGGTAGACCACTGGAGCAACACCGCTGCCAATAGGTGAGTGTTGAAGCAGCGCTGTCTCTGCCGCTCCGAGCTACCTCTCTCCTCCCTTGCCTAAAACTCTAAAGCTAAACCAGCCCAGGACAGGTCCCACTCAGCATGTTTTTTAAAGCAGCCTGTCTTGGGCTGATTTAGGTCACTCAAAATGCTGCCCCCCCCCAACTGACAAGATAGCGCCACCTGAGGCGGCTGCCTCACTTCGCCTCGTTAGAGGTGCGCCCCTGGTTGCAGCTTAAAACTGCATGTCTATACTATCTGTGAGTGCTGTGTTCAGAATCTACAGTGTATCCCATGAGACCCAGTGAAAAAATAGAAAATTGCATTTTTTCTGTATATCGCCAATGTTATAAATTACACAGTAATGTAGTGGTACTGTACCCCTAAAATTGCGAAATACTATTTTTACAAAAAATATAGTAAAATAAGATCTTTTACAGACTTGTCAAAGATAAAATGAATAAGTCGTGGTCGGATTACTTGTTTTTTAAGGCCCAAGCAGGCCTGGTCATTAAGGGGTTAAATAATCTGTCATTTACTGATGATAAATGGCTTTAATATGCTTTAATGTACTAAGGTCCTTGACTCTCCTCCCCAGGTGATTGTATAGTACGCCTCATTACCGGTGATAGATCCTTATTACACGTCTTGCTCTATGTTCTCCATTGTGTCAGGTTATTCCCATCCCCATTTATCACCACTCTCTGTATTCTCCTCTCCGGGGATTTCATTCCCTGCACAGTAAGAATGCTTAATAGTATATATTTGTCAATTATGAACTAAAGAGAAATCCCATCAATATTTGGTGTGACCTTTGCCCTTTGCCTTCCATCAATTCTTCTTGGTACTTGCTATCAGTTTTTGGCAGAACTGGGCAGGGAGGTTGTTCCCGCCGCTATCAGGACTGGATGATGATGAGATCAGGACTATATCTGTGGGGGTCGGATCATCACTTCCAGGACTCCTCCTCCAAAGGGCAAAGGTCACACCAAATATTGATGGGATTCACATTTCACCTAATTTTGTTAACTGACTAAAATTCTATTAACACTTCAATTTTTACAGCATTTTGGCTTTACTGCATTTTTTTCACACTCACCTATAACTTTTGCACAGCACTCTTTGTGGTCACCACTCGATTCACCTTTAAGAGGCTACCCGGATGGCGAGCTTCGGAAACACAATAAACGTGAACAGAGTGGTGGCCATGCATGAATGTGGAGCACTGGGGATCACCTGGAGCACTTAGCAAAATATGGTGGCCATGTTCCTGATTACTGGAGGTCCAAGGGTCAGTCCCTCATTGATCATTTACGTGTATCCTATGTTGTGGATGAGGACACGTGTATACAGTGGGATGACTCCTTTAAGCACAAAACCATCACGGCTTCCATTCCTAATAGAAGACATGACGCACTTCTAGATCCGTTATAATGGACCCCATTAGATTATTGACTTATAATGGAGTCCATTGTGGTCCTTAATTTCTGCCTTATAGATGTCAAGAACAGTGCTATACACTATACACTAATCTGACAGAAGCTCCACATGGGGCCTCCAACACCAGTGTGGTCAGAACAGTGAGCCTGAATGTCACCATATTGTAGGCTTCGGACTACTTTGTAAATTTTTATTGACCCTCTGCTTTCAACCATTATACATTTCTTTGGACAATCTAGTTTCTTTTCTTTTTTCATTACTTGCTCTTTGGTGTGGAACAAAAACATAAAGTCATATTCACCTCAATGACCCCCCCAACACTTCCTAGATCCCCCATGGTTGTCGACCTCCTGATCCCCCTAGACACAGAAGTGAGAATCCATAGCCAACTCCTGACCATAGTAGAGACCTTCTCCAGCCAGTGGTCACATTTATGTACCAAGACAGACCAGAAGGTAAAGATCGGTAGGGAAGTGAGAAGTGATCGCATAAGAACGGCAACTTCTCAGGGAAAATGACTTCTTTTATTTTTTTTAAAGTCCATTATTTATGACCCTACAAGAGGATCTCTGAATCTTAAATGGGACTTTTCTGATCACAAAAATAGTATTTGGCCAAAACACTATATATTCTGCCTTAGGGGTTCTCAATGACATGTTTATGACTTAAGAGGTGGTCTCCATCCATCAAATTTTTACTTATTTTCTTCTTTACCCTTAACCTTTTCTAAGTAGAGTTGTCTTCTCCATAGACTTGGTCTTCTCGTAGCATCTCCAGATCAATGTTTGTCCTGATCTTTTTGCTCACTTTTTGATAGTTCTTCCATAATGTCATTTGCTGCAAATTCTCCTATTTTTTTCTTTAGGAAATCGTGTTTAGCAAACGTTTTTATAAAAAAAAGAAAGTGACATGGAAAATGTAATGAACGTCAGTAAATATTTGATCCTTCTAGGACTTGAGGAGATGGAAGGACTAAAATATCTGTACGGTGTCCTGTCTATTGTCCTATATTCATTCATCGTACTCTTGAGTACTGTCATTGTGTTTGTCGTAGTCACAGATACAAGGTTACATGAACCCATGTACATCCTCATAAGTAATCTGGTCCTCAATGGGATTTTCGGCAGTTCATCATTTTTCCCAAAGCTGATCATTGACCTCATCACTTCCTCCACAACCATCACTTATGGTGCCTGCCTTGCTCAAGCTCTGTGTGTTACTTTATTTGCTTTCTATGAAATGAGCACATTCACTATAATGGCGTACGACCGATATTTGGCCATTTGCCACCTGTTACGTTATGTTATCTTGATAAATAATGAGAAGATCACGAATATCATCGTTGGATCATCACTGATGACCTTCATGGTCATCCTCACAGCGATGATCCTCACATGGAAACTTCCTCTTTGTGGGAACAGAATAAACAATATTTTTTGAGACAATATGTCGCTGGTTGTCCTCTCCTGTGTGGACTCTTCAGTCAGTCAACTCTACACTGCATCTGGGGCCATTGTCTACTTTTCCATCACAATCTTTTTCACAATCTTCTCCTATCTACAAATATTTGTTGTGTGCTTGAAAGTCTCTGGAGAATCTTGCCAGAAAACCGTCCACACCCTGGTCACCCATCTGCTCAACTTTTCTATCTTTTTGATCGGATGCTGATTTATGTTCACCAGATATAGATTGGGCAGTATTACGCTCCCTAGATCCGTCCATGCTCTTCTTTCTGTAGCCGTTGTCATCGTTTCGCCATTTTTAAAACCCTTGATGGAGTGCGGACATATGCCCTGAAGACGAGGGTTATCTGTTTTTTACAAAAAGCATGTTTGGCCAAAATGGACAAAAATACCTATGTAATCTTCAATGATATTTGTTATAAGTGATAAGAGTCAGTGGGTAGATGTGATAATAACCACACGTAAAACATAGAAGGTCATTCATTATCAGTACTATGTGAGAGATGAGATTGTCTATATGGGTGTCATGGTTGAGAAGTGGTGGAAGCTCTGAGGTTCTTCAGCATTATATCAATGCTTGAGGCTTCACTGAAGGGCAAATATACATCTTAATGTATAACAGGTAAATAAACATCAATGACTGAAAGGAAATCTTTTCTGGTTTCTGAACTACACATTGAAGAATTCCTGGTTGGTTTTTCATAATGAGAAGTTTAGTACAAATAGAAAAATAAATAACAGGTAAAATGTACAGAAAATTTGGATGTATTTTGTAAAGAATTTAGGTCTCCATATGTAAATTTTAAAATAAAGGAAGTATGTGGACCTCTCTCCTATCTAATATGAAGTGGGCAGGAGGACCTCTATCTTATCTAATATGTAATGGGCAGGAGGACCTCTATCTTATCTATGTAATAGGCAGGAGGACCTCTATCTTATCTACTATGTAATGGGCAGGAGGATCTCTATCTTATCTAATATGTAATGGGCAGGAGGACCTCTATCTTATCTACTATGTAATGGGCAGGAGGACCTCTATCTTATCTACTATAGTATGGGCAGGAGGACCTCTATCCTATCTACTATATAATGGGCAGGAGGATCTTTTTCTTATCTACTATGTAATGGGCAGGAGGACCTCTATCTTATCTACTATAGTATGGGCAGGAGGACCTCTATCTTATCTACTATAGTATGGGCAGGAGGACCTCTATCTTATCTACTATAGTATGGGCAGGAGGACCTCTATCTTATCTACTATGTAATGGACAAGAGGATCTCTATCTTATCTACTATGTAATGGGCAGGAGGACCTCTATCTTATCTACTATGTAATGGACAGGAGTATCTCTGTCTTATATACTATGTAATGGGCAGGAGGACCTCTATCTTATCTAATATGTAATGGGCAGGAGGACCTCTATCTTATCTACTATGTAATGGACAGGAGGAACTCTATCTTATCTACTATGTAATAGGCAAGAGGTTCTCTATCTTATCTACTATGTAATGGGCAGGAGGACCTCTATATTATCTACTATGTAATGGGCAGGAGGACCTCTATCTTATCTACTATGTAATGGACAGGAGGACCTCTATCTTATCTACTATGTAATGGGCAGGAGGACCTCTATATTATCTACTATGTAATGGGCAGGAGGACCTCTATATTATCTACTATGTAATGGACAGGAGGACCTCTATCTTATCTACTATGTAATGGGCAAGAGGACCTCTATTGTATCTACTATGTAATGGGCAGGAGGACCTCTATCTTATCTACTATGTAATGAGTAGGAGGAACACTTTCCAATCTACTATGTTGCAGTTTATAGTAGCAGGTTAGCTGCCAGTGTTTTTCTGAGGTCCAGGGCTACAAGTGATAAATGATGGTCAGTAAACTTTCTGAGTGGAGGGATATTTGATTGCTGAATGAGTCCTCGCATTAGCTGTGTGCTAAAGATGCACAACAATTAATAACAATAGTTGTGGCACATCTCAGGCCTACAGCCACTGCAGGGGCTCTTTCATCCTCAAAGAGTCCCTGCACTAGGAACTCATGTCCATTAACTGTGATCAACCCAGAACCACATACAGTAGTGTAGTAGGCAATAGCCTGCCTCAATAGACACATGGGAGGAGGAGGCAGCATAGACAGAGTGTCAGGCTCTGCAGTTCAGAACATTGGATGTACGCTGGATGCCAAAATAGCCACCTTCAGGCAGCACGGTGCTCAACACATTCTAATGAGATACAGCACTGGCCGTATAGAAAAACACTATATGCAATCTTTTTTATCTGACCCCTGCACAGGTGCGGTACTGATGGGACGTGTACCAGAATTGATGCCATATAAAACTATTGGGTCTGTCTTGGTATCAGTTTCCCTCCTGCTTTTCTCCTCCAGCATAGGATGGTGATAGTCACACCTGTATTCTGTAAGGGTGTGCTGACAGATATATATGTGAACACACCCTTACACTGTGACATTTGGTTACCATGTTATATCAGTGACAGTGAGGTCTATTGTCACAACAGACGATCACTGCAAAAAATGAGATGTCTGTCTTCTAGGGTAGTCTATAGAGCTCTTCACCATTAGAGTTACCCATGAGGTCTCCATGCACCCACACCAGTCCATCTTTTTTTTAACTTTTTTGAAAAAGTATAAAAATAATACAGTAAAAAGAAGAGAGAGAAAGAGTGAAGGTTCTCCAGAAGACCACTCCTGTGACAAAGACTGGTTTTCTTCCATTATACTCTATGTAGATGCCTTTGAAAAGACCACACGTTGGAGTTACATACACTGTAAGACCAATATGTATGCAGCTCCGTGCCACGCCGCATCAATGGACTGCAGCAAGTAAGAGCAAGAGACGTGTCAGGGACATGGGGGGTGGAGTGGAGAAGAGAGCCCATGTCATAGTCAATGCTATGTGCCACTGAGGGGTCAAAAAATACATGCGATCAGTTCCAATTTTGCTAGGAATATCATGGGAACAGGACCACAAAAGGGACGGATTTTATGTCTTCCTTCCATACCAAAATGGGCATTCCTGCGATGTTCCCAGGTGGGCATTAAAGTTGCATGGGGCCCCAGAGATCAGAGGGTCCCTCAACAATGAGCTATCTCGGCTGCGTTATGGCTTGTTTTGGGGGATTCTTTGCTTTACTGTAAAATCAGATTATTCCAACATGTAACTGCTGATATTTTACTCACTGATCCCCAATACGGACCAGGCCTGCCACCAAATGGGCTCCACGGGAGCGTCACACATTATGTTCCAGCACTAAATAACTCTGAGTTACTTACTGATGTTGTTAAGCATCTGGACATAGCGGTCAATTTACTGGCCCCATTCCTGCTATTGCTTACTAAGTGCCCCTATAATGCCCTGAGCCCACACAGTACAGGGCTTGAGGAGTGAGCAGCGAATACAAGTCTCAGTTCTCCACTCCTAGGGTCCCACTTCTCTAAACCTTGTATGATTGTCAGAGTGACACCTTTCTACAAAAACTGTGGGGAGTCCTAGGAGTGGTGAGAATCTTAGAAGTACAGCGCCTTGCGAAAGTATTCGGCCCCCTTGAACTTTTCAACCTTTTGCCATATTTCAGGCTTTTCAGGCTTCAAACATAAGGATATAAAATTTTTATTTTTTGGTGAAGAATCAACAACAAGTGGGACACAATCGTGAAGTGGAACGAAATTTATTGGATATTTTAAACTTTTGTAAAAAATAAAAAACTTAAAAGTGGGCCGAATAATTTGGCACACCCCACTTAAGTTAATACTTTGTAGCGCCACCTTTTGCTGCGATTACAGTTACAAGTCACTTGGGGTATGTCTCTATCAGTTTTGCACATCGAGAGACTGAAATTCTTGCCCATTCTTCCTTGGAAAACAGCTGGAGCTCAGTGAGGTTGGATGGAGAGTGTTTGTGAACAGAAGTTTTCAGCTCTTTCCACAGATTCTCGATTGGATTCAGGTCTGGACTTTGACTTGGCCATTCTAACACCTGGATACGTTTATTTGGGAACCTTTCCATTGTAGATTTTGCTTTATGTTTGGGATCATTGTCTTGTTGGAAGATAAATCTCCGTCCCAGTCTCAGGTCTTTTGCAGATTCCAACAGGTTTTCTTCCAGAATGGGCCTGTATTTGGCTCCATCCATCTTCCCATCAATTTTAACCATTTTCGCTGTCCCTGCTGAAGAAAAGCAGACCCAAACCATGATGCTGCCACCACCATGTGTGACAGTGGGGATGGTGTATTCAGGGTGATGAGCTGTGTAGCTTTTACGCCAAACATATCGTTCTGCATTGTGGCCAAAAAGTTGGATTTTGGTTTCATCTGACCAGAGCACCTTCTTCCACATGTTTGGTGTCTCCCAGGTGGCTTGTGGCAAACTTTAAACGAGACTTTTTATGGATATCTTTGAGAAATGGCTTTCTTCTTGCCACTCTTCCATAAAGGGCAGATTTGTGCAGTGTACGACTGATTGTTGTCCTATGGACATACTTTCCCACCTCAGCTGTAGATATCTGCAGTTCATGCAGAGTGATCATGGGCCTCTTGGATGCATCTCTGATCAGTCTTCTCCTTGTTTGAGATGAAAGTTTAGAGGGACGGCCGGGTCTGCGGAAGCAGAGGCGGCTGTGAGCAGGAGCGGGGATCGGTAAGTAACGCCACGGGCCGTGAACCCCACAAGCACTGCTGTCATTATACTCTGGGGTCTTTTCAGACTCCAGAGTATAATGATCAGAGGCTCTGGGGAGGTGAGGGAACATAAAAAACAATGTTACTTACCTCTCCTGTGCTCAGGCAGTCTTCGGGCCTCTATGGTGACATCCCAGACGTCACATGGGCCAGGCCGACGTCATTATGCATCACAACGCATGCCTGGCTCACATGAAGTCTGGTCCAACAGGAAGAAGGCCGAAAGTAGCGGGGAGGGCGCTGGAGCCAGAGAGAGGTAAGTAACATTGTTTTTTATGTTTGTATCCTCCCCTGGGTCTCCGATCATTAAACTCTGGGGTCTGAAAAGACCATCTATCCTCTGGAACTCACTACCACGACACATAAGACGATCATAAGCTTGACGAAGAATCTAAAGACTAACTTCTTCAAGAAGGCCTACAACCTCCAATAACCCCGCTGCCACCACTCCACCATCTGAACAGTCTCTACCCTCATCTACTGTCTCTACCCCCTCTGCCATAGATTGTAAGCTCTTCTGGGCAGGGTAATCTATACCACCATTCCATTCTTGGTCGCTAAGTCTATTGAACGTGATTCTTTATTTGTGTATTTTGTTCTGTATGTAAAACCTTCTTCAAATGTAAAGAACCATAGAAATAATATGGAAATAATATGGAAATAATGGCGCTCTAAAATATACAATAAAACAATATTTTGGATAATTTCCCTTTCACATTCTCTAATGTAAACTTATTTAGCTCCTTGACTCTCCTCCCCAGGTGATTGTATATTACGCCTCATTACCGGTGATAGATCCTTATTACACGTCTTCATCTATGGTCTACATTGTGTCAGGTTATTCCCAGCCTCATTTAGCACCACTCTCTGTATTCTCCTCTCCGGGGATTTCATTCTTCAGAATTTCCACTATAAATACTGAACATGTATATTCAGATACCAGATATGTATCCAGCCTGCTGAGGTCCCTTGACATGAGAAAATGTAAAGAGATGATCTACCCTGTACATGATCTCCGAAAGATTCTCGATCTATTACATGTAGGTTATTTTATTATCTCTTATTTTATTACTTACACTTTGAAGGATTTCCCACTATAGACAGTTATCCCCTCTCTATAGAATAGGGGTCTGGGTGTCTGATCCCCAAGGGCCCAACTGCTTTCCCTAAGTGCTCCATGTGACCACCATGGTCACCGCTCTATTCACTTTTATGAGTTTACCAGAAGATACAATAAATTTCTTCTAATATGATTTCTTTTTTCATTCCTTACACTTCAGAATGACATAAAAATATAAAACTGGACTCACCTCACTGATTCTCCCTTCCAACAATTCCTAGACCCAATGGCGTAACCTACCATAGAGACAAGGTAGACAATTGCTCTGGGGTCCGCAGCTCCCTCTCATATCACTTTCATCTCTTTTGATGTCTAGCAGTCCATGTATCGTAAATCCTTCCCGATACTCTGTTTACTGAGATTTATGATACAGATGGTCAGACATATCCCCTATAGGTAAGTAGGTCAGTATATAGTCAAATAAGGGAGACTGTGGAGAAAATGTAGGTGAAAGGGTTACAGTGTCCTCCTGTCTGCTGGACTAGAGGGCTCTGTAGGAAGAGGTAAGCGCGCCATTGTTATATATTTAGAGGAAAGGGTTATTTCTACGACCACTGTCCTTTTGCCCTACTCTGCCTTTTATTTTTTGGAAGGGGGGCCAATTATGACAAATGACAGAAAAGAATTGTGGGACTCATGCAAAGGTTTTATGCAAGGTACAATCGTTTGTGTCATGTAGTGCTGATCCACATTTTCTTTTTGGTGTTCTGACTGTTGTTATGTGGACCCATAACTTTTATCTATGACCCTGTCTAGATCCCCCACAGATGATCCCTCTTGACACAGAAGAGAATATGCACAGCCAACTTTAGGCCACAGCAGAGATCCTCTCCAACCAGTGATTGGTGGGGTGGTCTATGTATGTAACAAAGATGGATGAGTAGATAAAGATGGGCAAGTGACCTGGAAAGTGTGAGAATAACAATGGCGGGTTCTCAGTAGATAGGACTTCTATATTGTTAGCTGTTATGACTTCTTTTGAAATATATTCAGTGGTCAGACAAACCCTTTACTGTACAATGTTGAAGTCTTCTCATCCAATCTCTTGACAATCCATCACTTTTATCATCAATCTTTGGTTTTGGTAATAAGGTTTTGTTGACTTACTTGACATGGCTTCCCTTCATTCTAGAGCTTCAGTTTTAGAATGTCAAGTCTTCTCCTTGGGTCTTCAGACTTCTCAATGACTTGTTTATGACTTGGATAGTCGCCTCCATCCACCTTATTCTTAGTTATTGTCTTCTTTACCCTTAAACTTTTCCATGTGGAATTGTCTTCTCCATTAACATGGTCTCCTTGTAGAATGTCCAGATGAATGTTTGTCTTGTTTGTTGCACTTTAAGTTTAAGGCTTGACCTAAAACAAAGGATTCACTTTGTCTTTCTTGATACATCTTCAATATTAAATGCCACTTGCTTCATATTTTCTTCTTTTGTTGCTCAGGAACCTGCGTTTAGCAATTCTGGAAAAGAAAGCAACATGGAAAACGTATTGAACATCAGTAAAAATCTGATCCTCCTGGGACTTTTTTATAAAAAAAAGAAAGTGACATGGAAAATGTAAAGAATGTCAGTAAAAATTTGATCCTTCTAGGACTTGAGGAGATGGAAGGACTAAAATATCTGTACGGTGTCCTGTCTATTGTCCTATATTCATTCATTGTACTCTTGAGTATTATTATTGTGTTTGTCGTAGTCACAGATACAAGGTTACATGAACCCATGTACATCCTCATAAGTAATCTGGTCCTCAATGGGATTTTCGGCAGTTCATCATTTTTCCCAAAGCTGATAGTTGACCTCATCACCTCCTCCACAACCATCACTTATGGTAGCTGCCTCGCTCAGACTCTCTGTGTCTCCATATTTGCCTTCTATGAGATGAGTACTTTTACCATCATGGCGTATGATTGATATTTGGCCTTTTGTCACCCGCTGCACTATGGTCTGTTGATATCTAATGAGAAGGTTGTCAACCTCATCATTGGATCTTTGGTCGTGGCCATCACAACTCTTCTCATTGCATTGATCCTCACTTTGAAACTTCCTCTTTGTGGGAGTAGATTAAACAATATTTTTTGTGACAATATGTCGCTGGTTGTCCTCTCCTGTGTGGACTCTTCGGTCAGTAAACTCTACTGTGCTTCTTTGGTCATCGTCTACTTGTGCGTGACCATCTTGGTCACCATCACCTCCTATCTACAGATACTTGTCGTCTGCTTGAAAGTCTCCAGAGAATCTCGCCAGAAAGCCGTCCACACCCTGGTCACCCATCTACTCAACTTTTCTATCTTTTTAATTGGATTCTTATTTGTGTTCATCAGGTATAGACTGAGAAGTATTACGCTCCCTATATCTATCCATACTCTCCTCTCTGTAACTGCCCTCATTGCCCCTCCTTTGTTCAACCCCTTGATATATGGGGTCCGGACACATGCCTTGAAGATGAGGGTTATTCATTATTTACAGATAGCTTTCCCTCAATGGACAAAAACACATTTGCATTCTTCATCTATATCAGTCATAAGTGGTCATAAGGTTCAGTAGATGCCACCTAAAGGAGAGATAATAAAATAGTAAATCTTATATAGGATGTTATGACGTCTTTGGATGTTATGGTTGAATGGTGGGAGCCCTGAGGTTCTTCACCATTAATTGACCTATATCAGACGTGACTTCTCAAAACTGATATAAAAAAATTTATGATCAAAAAACTATAGTGTCTGATTTTCACCCTAGGTGACTTCTATAGGTTTATACACATATCTCAGGATACATTGACTAACTGTCCATCATGTAGTTTTTACCTGACTGAGATGGTCAGATTTAGAGATGGGAGAACCCCCCAAGATCCGTTTCAGGTTCAGCTGGCTCAGGTTCCTGATTCGTTTCGGGTTGAAGAAGTTCAGATAGAACCAGAAGTGAAAGGAGGCTCAATGGAGGTGTGAAAAATAAAAAAAAACATTCAAACTCACCTTCCAACATCTCTTTTGGGCCACTTAGCAGCATCAGGTCTTGGTCTTCTTGGTGACATCATGTGCCCAGGGTCACCACTGAGGCCTGTAATGACGCTTAGCGTGTCCATGTAACCACTGTGGCCCAATCACAGGCCTGAGCAGTGACAGTGGTGATGTCACCAGGAGAGCACTGGACACCGCGAGGAGGCCCAAAAGAGGTGAGGGAAGGTGAGTGGAAATGTTTTTTTTTTCCACCTTCCCTGGGCCACCACCTATTCTACTCTGGAGAGACCCCAGATTATAATAATTTACTACAATGCACCATGGCATTAGCTCATCCAAGACAAATTACCAATTGTTCAGTTTCGTTAAAAACTGTACAATTTGGGATATTCAGGTCAAGCCCACCTTGTGATGCATCAGTTCGCCCATCTCTAGTCAGCATGGCAGCTCTTGAACCCAAACAATAAAATTTACTTTATTTTTAATTTGACTTAGAATGTAATATCCAGAATTAGTTTTGTTCCTACATGTACTAGCGGTATGTCGAAAGTCTAAAAAATTTGTAGAATGTGATAAGCATTGTCATTGTCACCGATTTCTAAACAATTGGTGGGTTTTCCTCTTAATCCCAAGTCCTGTTTTGTAAACCTTGTATAGGAAACTTTTACGGTGTTCTATAAAGATCTCTTATAAGAAAAGGTCAAATTCTCATTTATGCTCCCTCCCCAATGAGGTTCAGCTACTGAAGGATACAAGCATCATGATCCCTGCGTGGTCCATGTGGTCGATAAAGCCCAATCACAGGCCTCAGCAGTTCCCATGGTCACGCAATGTCATTCAGGATGCCGGGAGAGGATCCTGCAGGAATGCCATGACCATAATTAAGCTCTTGAGTGCAGGGACCCATTTAGCAGGAGAAGGAGTCCCCGTATTCTGGATCACAGTACACATTGTGCTAAATTCTCGGAATCCAAAGGACAGCGGAGCAAGCCTACCATGTGTCTTAGTGATGAAATCACTGATTGCCCAACTCTCGTTGTCCCTGCAATCAAGGGGTTAATCACAGGTTAATCACAGGTATGGCAAGACTATGATTAACCCCTTGAGTGCAGGGACAAAAGTCATATTGGGGTGTTATATTTTATTGAACTATATTTTTTTAATGTTTGTGTATTTTTTTTACTTACTATTATTGGCTTAGCATTGGCCACTGTCTGACTGACAATGTCCATGAATAAGGTGGGGCTTCGTGCTAGCTGCTAAATAGGTTATGTGTTACTAGAGATAGCCAAGATTCATTAGCTCCGCCCCTATTTCATTTAATCCTGAACCAGAAGTGTTATTATTATACCCCTTCATACCCCAGAGCAAAGTAAGTGGAGGCCCCAGGGAGGTGCAGAAGAGTAATAAACAGTTATAGTCACCTTCAATCACCTCTCATTGACATCCTCATGGTGTCCTATGGTTCCCAAGGGTCTTCTTCCAGTCTCTTCAGGCCTCCTGGGTTATGTCACATAGTGCTGAAGCCTAATCACAAGGTCATGAGGCTCAGGTTAAAACATAATGACATTGGCCCACCCCATGTGATTGGGCCTCAGAGGTCTGATGGGACATGTGATGTCACCCAAGAGGCCGGAGGAGGACTTCAAGGGAGGATGGCAAGCGAGGATGCAAGAAGAGGTGAGGGAAGGTGATCATAACTGTTTATTAGGGTTCTGTGGCTCTTTTGGGTCACCAGCAACCCAAGAGTATAATAGTTTTTTATGGATGACAAACCCCCCAAAAATTAAGGCCTGCTGCTGGTGCTTTGACATATCACACAGGTTATTAAAAAATGGGGGGGACACCCTGTTGGGTTTGTTTCTTTTTTTAAATATATAAATAAATATTTGAAAAAAACCAATGTTTAGTCTTATTATTAAGGCAATAGTAATAAAGTAAAAAAAAAAAAAAAAAAAAAAAAAGCTATTTAAAATAGTTTTGCCCATTGTATTAAAAATTATTTTAAAAAAAAAATGTAAAAAAAATTCACATACTCCACCAGATCTGACGATGTTCAATTAGTGGATCACAATAACCCAGTCAATGACTTATCTCATGTTTCTTGTTATCATGTGATAGGGTTACTAGAATTCATGGGCCAATGAACAGAGATGGGAAAACCGCTTTGTCACAAACTGGATCCGAATGAATGTTACAAATTGTTCGTTTTTGAAGAAAACTGAATAAATGGTGAATCGCTTCGGACGAACAAAAATGGCCACTGCACTATACTCTAGGATCTCCTCAGACTCCAGAGTATAATAGGTGGAGACCCAAGGCAGTTGACAGAAATAAAAAAAACATTTATACTCACCTTCCATTACCTCTTTTGGGCTTCCTCACAGCATCTGGCGCTCTCCCAGTGACGTCATGCGCTCGGAGTCACTGCTGAGGCCTGTAATTGGGCCAACAGTGGTCACATGGGCAAGTTGATCGTCATGATGTCACCAGGGAGAGGCACAAAAAAGGTAATAGAAGATGAGCATGATTGTTTTTTTTATTTTTACTCCTCCTCTGGACCTCCACCTACTATACTATAATAATGTCACTGTCACTTTGACAGAACTTCAGCTGTGTTTGCCTTAGAAAGCTAGAAATTGGATAGATAGGTTCCTAGGAGCCCTAAGAATATTCTACACTGTTTTATAGATAGGTTCCTGGGAGCCCTAAGAGTGTTCTACACTATGTTTTATAGATATACAGTCCTAGGAGCCCTGACAGTGTTATACACTATGTTTTATAGATGGGTTCCTAGGAGCCTTGACAGTGTCATACACTATGTGTTATAGATAGGTTCCTAGGAGTCCTGACAGTGTCATACGCTATGTTTTATAGATGGGTTCCTAGGAGCCCTGACAGTGTTCTACACTATGTTTTATAGATAGGTTCCTAGGAGTCCTGACAGTGTTCTACACTATGTTTTATAGATAGGTTCCTAGGAGCCCTGACAGTGTCATACACTATGTTTTATAGATAGGTTCCTAGTAGCCCTGACAGTGTTATACAATATGTTTTATAGATAGGTTCCTGCGAGCCCTCACAGTGTCATACACTATGTTTTATAGATGGGTTCCTAGGAGCCCTGACAGTGTCATACACTATGGTTTATAGATAGGTTCCTAGGAGCCCTGACAGTGTTTTACACTATGTTTTATAGATAGGTTCCTAGGAGCCCTGACAGTGTCATACACTATGTTTTATAGATAGGTTCCTAGGAGCCCTGACAGTGTTTTACACTATGTTTTATAGATAGGTTCCTAGGAGCCCTGACAATGTCATACACTATGGTTTATAGATATACAGTCCTAGGAGCTCTAAGAGTGTTCTACACTATTTTTTATAGATGGTTGCTAAGACAATGTTATACACTATGTTTTCAGCCAATTTAAAGGGGTTGCCCACTTCCAGATCAATATTGAGAGACAAATGTTATTGTTTGTATAATAGAAAGTTACAAAATTTTCTAAATACTTTCGGTATCAATTCCTCAGTTTTCTAGATCTCTGCTTGCTGTCATTCCTTCTGCTTACCTCTGGTGGATGCAATTCTGACCATGGTCTTGTGACATACGGTCCATGGTCAGTGATGAGCACACAGGTGCCTCTCTTTATAGCCACAGCACAGTAATCGGACATCTGCCATGTAACAAGCTGTGCACCTGTGCATCACATGACCATGGACATTAAATCTCATGACTACATTCAGACTTTTATCCACTAGAAGTAACAGAATGAATCACAGCAAGCAGAGATCTAGAAAACCGTGAGGAATTGATACAGAAAATATATTAGAAAATTGTATAACTCTTAATATTGGTCTGAATGTGAACCACCCGAATTCGAAATGAAAGAAATCTTGAGAGGTTCGCGCATGTCTATCAATGTAGTAACTCATTTTAGGAGCATGGAGCACAAAGAGGTGTCACAATATGGGGCATCTTGCGGCTATGTGCACCAGAATGCAGGGACTCCTTCTTCTACTAAAAGGGTCCTCACACTCAATTGGTAAATCACAGTCATGGCAAGACCAGGATTAGCCCCTTTTTGGACATTCAGCAATTCCATCGCTTAGTTGGAATCATTGCTTACAGGATGCCCACAGAGCAGCGGTGAATACTTCTGTGGGTCATGCAGGGGATGGCGCCAACTCAATTTTTACAATCAGCACTTCCCTCAATACAGATGGAAACCCTTATTGCACTGTTAACAACTCAGGGTGGTAAATGCCGATTTTATTCTTAATTATCGCTCTTAGCCTCTCGGACCTCCATTCCTTCCCTTCTCCAATGCTGACAGGATAAAGTGTAATGGTGCCAGAGCAAGGAGTGAGGGTGAAAGAGCTGAGAGTGGTAAGTGAGAATGCAATATGCACCAACCCCTCACTCCCCAGGGTCCTGCAAAGTGCAAAGCATTGGAAAGCAGATGGCAGGCAGGGGGTGTTGTAATGAATGGGGACATAAGGGGCTGTTGTGTGGAAGTGTTGTATTGTATGGGGGCATAAAGGACCATAATATGGGACAATTGTACTGAATGGGGGCATAAGCAACCATTATATGGGGGCACTTTACTGTGTGGGGGCATTAAATAGAGGTACAAGGGGCTATTGTACTCTATGGGTGCATAAGGAACCAATATATGGGGGCACTGTACTGTATGGGGGCATTGTATGGGGCTATAAGGGGCCATTGTACTCTATGGGGGCATAAGGAACCAATATAAGGGGGCACTGTACTGTATGGGGGCATTATATGGGGGTATAAGGGGCCATTGTACTCTATGGGGGCATAAGGAACCAATATATGGGGGCACTGTACTGTGTGGGGGCATTAAATGGAGGTACAAGGGGCCATTGTACTCTATGGGGGCATAAGGAACCAATACATGGGGGCACTGTACTGTATGGGGGCATTAAATGGAGGTACAAGGGGCCATTGTACTCTATGGGGGCATAAGGAACCAATATAAGGGGGCACTGTACTGTATGGGGGCATTATATGGGAATATAAGGGGCCATTGTACTGGGGTATAAGGGGGCATTATACTGTAGGGGGTCATAATATGGGACCATTATATGTGTGGGGACATGTCAATTATAACTGTAGATCTCACCCATGGTTTTCAACCTTTGCAATGCAAATGCAAAGTTATGGAAGACCTACAGCCACTCCAACAGCAAACACTATCCAATTTCGGGTGTTTTTTTTTTTTTTTGCTGTGGCAGCTTTTAGGGATGCACTGGGGGCCCACTAAGGCTTTGCCGCCCAAAGAGGCCTATTCAAACCATGAGCACGCCCTGCTTGGGTATATAGGAAGTAGTCTAAATTTTAGCAACCAATGCCAGACAGCTGCTGCCAAGCCAAATACATGTACAGGATTGATAAGGGTCATATATGCAGATTATATTACTATAGTCTTACCACCTATGGGGTATACAATCAATAGTCAGTTATATTTCGGTGAGGTTTATTGGAGCTTTGTTTTACCTTCCATCAATGGCTTCTTTTTGGATTTATTACACTGACATTACTTTTGGTAGTGACTCCTTCAGATACCTGTGTGAATTGGACCTTAATATCATCCCTCATGTATAAAACGACTCTTCTAGGTCGCTGACTACCCCCCCAGCTGACAGATATTTGCGAGGTTCGTCCATCACTACTGCCCAGTGTCACTTATTCCCTTTGCCAGTTCACCATTTGGTCCCTAGTGACAATACTGCGGCCATGGTATTTGGTTTTACCCTTGTACCGCCATCTCTTGTATCCTTGCAGAACTTGCAGCGCTCCTGAGTCACCCACGCCATCCTCACTAGTAGGAATTAGTGAAAAGATTCAGTTAAAACTGGATTCAACTTGAATTTTCAAAAAGTTTCCAAAAGGAGATTGTCACCTGCGAAACACTCTGGGGTCTCCTCCGGGGGGCGCTAACTTGTCTTGAACAAGGACACTGTATTGACCATCTAGCGTCACCCACCTAATGAGGCCAAATTAAAGGGGTACTGTAAGGGTCTTGATAAACGTAGCAATACCCTGACACTACTGCAGCGGTCTGGGAGGAAGGACAGAGACAAGTGAGCCCTAATCTCACCCCAGCCACTGTCCCTTCCTATTGCCTCAGTTACCCTAAACGGTAAAAGGACAACCTGAAGACAAGCCCTATACTGGGTAAGTGACACAGAGAACAGGACAAGACAAAACAAACGACAAAAAGAGAGGTCAGGAAGCCAAGGGGTTGGTAACAAACGAGCAATGCAGAACAAAATCACAATCCAAGAGAATAGTCAAAAGGCAAGCCAAAGGTCAGAGAAATAGCACAGTAAATATCAAGGGACAAAGAGAGCAGGTAAAGTCAGAGCAATAACCGGCGACCATGTGAGGGCTGACAACCTGTTTATAGAAAGTCTGGGACCAGCCCCAGACCTGATAGGTACACAGGCTGTCAATCACATAGGCCAGGAAGAGATTAACTCCATGCAGTCCAGAGAGAAATGCTCAGAACACGGGTGTGGCCGGAAATCCATTAAATTATCTAGGACCATGTTCAGACTGAGCAACAAGAAACTTACACAAAGAACCAAACTGAACACGCCTCCTTCGCCACAGCGTGCGAGCGGAGGGTGGCGCAGAGACCCGAACAGGCAGAGACGTTACAGTACCCCCCCCTTATGAGGGGCCACCGGACCCTCACCAGATAAACCAGTTTTAGTAGGACCCAGTATTTTTTCTGCCTTAAATTCAGGGTCTTTTTGCACAACCACAGACACTGGTGGGCCAGGCAAACATTTTTTATTCACCTGGTGTTTCCCACCTTTAGCAGCCGAGACAGTCTCCTCAGTAACACAATTTAAAGTGTGCAGAGCAGTCATATCAGCAAATACCTGGTTGCCTGAGTGGTTCTTCTGACTACCACTCAGGCACAGAAGCTTTTCTGCTGGTCTGTGAGGTCTGGTCGAGCAGTCACGGATGAAATGACCGGAAGTACCACAGTACAGGCAGAGGTTGTTCCTGAGACGTTGCTCTCATCGCGTCTTGGCGTCCATAACTCCCAGTTGCATTGGTTCCACACCAGGAGTCATGGGAGAAATAACAGAAGACAAGCCCTATACTGGGTAAGTGACACAGAGAACAGGACAAGACAAAACAAACGACAAAAGAGAGGTCAGGAAGCCAAGGGGTTGGTAACAAATGAGCAATGCAGTACAAAATCACAATCCAAGAGAATAGTCAAAAGGCAAGCCAGAGGTCAAAGAAATAGCACAGTAAATATCAAGGGACAAAGAGAGCAGGCAAAGTCGGAGCAATAACCGGCGACCATGTGAGATGGCCTCTATTCTACAGCGGAGACCCAGAGCTAATGCCCGCGATCGCAGGAATTACTTTTTGTGAGCCTTCGCCCCAAAGTGTATCCATATGGGTCTATGACCAGACTCGAGTAGCATATCTGCCATAGACAGCAATACAGTTGTATTGCAGTCTATGGGACTTGCAATCAAAAAACTGCAGGTTCAAGAGCCCTATGGTGGGGGGGGTCTAAAAAAATAGTTGAAAAAAAAAAAATTAAATTCTAATTACTCCCTTTCTCCAAATTTGAAATAAAAAAACAAAAACAATAAGAAACAAATTATACATCCCCGTGTCTGGGAGTCAAAAACAAAAATCGAAAAATGGCTGAGACGGGAAGGGGTTAAAAGTGTATTTATTGCACACATGTAAAAAAAAACATAAAAATATCTATAAATCTGCCATCAGTCTACAGAATAAATGTAAAAAAGTTACAAATTATTTTCATGATACTATATGTCCATTCTCTTCCCAAATAATACCATAGAAAAATTTCAACTCATCTCGCAAAAAAACCCCAAAAAACTTTCATATATTGATGGAAAAATAAAAAAGTTTGGCTTTGCTGCGTAATAAAGGCCAAAATTTGTAAGTAAGGGGTTAAATATAGTTACTAAACAGAAATGATCACAGATCTAGGTAAGAGACAAATTTGCCATTTTAGCCTAATTTGCCATTTGTGCTCAGGTTTCTCTCGGGACTTGTCTTCTCTGAGGATTCATCCATGGCTGAGTCACGTCAGTATGAGCCTATATAATGAGAGGTCAGGTGCGACGCTTCACTATATCTACGGGGACACCAGGATGCAAGGTACTGTACACATGGAGGGGATGATATACTGTATTATACAGGCCCTGCTCTATATACCAAAATAGGATGTCTCCATGGTTAAACATGGCAGACTGGGCACGAAACAGACAGGATTGTAAGAGGGTCCCCTTCTAAATGATAATCCAGCTGCAGATGAACAAAAAAAAACTTTATTTTTCTTAACACCTCTTCCGAGTGGGACTTATTTGGGGTCGGGGAGCCTCATAGTACACCTGAGGTTCCACCTAGAAGGGACGGCAGGCTCTAGACCTGTCCAACTGTGGTTATTCTTTGTCACATACTTGACTGCCTGTTACGGTTGGGGTTGCACAGGTCACTTAGCATAGGGGCTCCCCAGTGCCCCATGGGTCCTTATGGCCAATAAGGCACTTTGTTTCTTAAAAACATGACCCCCACAACAGATGACATCTTGCATAGACAATGCATAATACTGGAGTGTGGCCCCTAGGCTGCAAACATAGTTCTAGTCCTTTCCAATGTGACTTCCAACAATACTGTAGGCTTCCAAAGTCTCTGAGGGTTTACTCTCACTGACTTGTCTCATGATGACTTACTCAGATCTGCGGCACAGCACTGCACAGAGTCCCAGAGCCCCTTTGTCACCAGCTTGTCTCTTGGTGGCCATTTTGTCTTTGCCTCTGACCCACCAGTTGATCACCCTTGAATTGATTCCCATACCCCGCTCTACCTCCTCCTCAACTCCTCCACTTGACCAGTGACACTGGCAGGGTTTGGCAGGGCAGCTGTGTAACTGCTGAGATCTCCACCGATCTTGTGAACAGGGATGTTTAAAATGTGCGGGATGTCCTACATTTTGCACTACTACATTCTGAACAGGAGTAAAACACCCCCGGGATCAGTAGGGCTGTCAGTGGTCAGATTACCCCCCGATCAGCAATTTATCCCCTATCTATTGTTTTTTCATGCATAATTTTTTTTGGTTTAACTCATTTAAGCTCCTGGCTCTCATGGGGCATTAAATCTAATGACTATTTTCTACTCTTTAAAAAAAAAAAATATCTGGATCTTTCTTGTGCATTTGATACTATAAATCATCAACTTCTCATTGTGCTCCACTCTATCGACATCTAGGACACTGCGCTCTTTTGGTTTTCTTTTTCTCTCTCTGACGAAACTGTTAGTGTATCATATGTCGGCTATACCTCTTTTCCCTTCCCCTTGCTGTCAAGGTTCCTCAGGGCTCAGTTCTAGGTTCTCTCCTCTTCCTCTTGCTGTTGGGGGTCCTCAGGGATCAGTTCTAACTTTTCTCCTTGCTCTTGGGGTTGCTCAGGGCTTGGTCCTAGGTCCTCTCCTCTTCGTCTTGCCATTAGGGTTGCTCAAGGCTTGGTCCTAGGTCCTCTCCTCTTCCTCTTGCTGTTGGGGTTCCTCAGGGCTCAGTTCTAGGTCTTCTCCTTTTCCCTTTGCTCTCGGGGTTCCTCAGGGCTTGGTCCTACGTCCTCTCCTCTTCCTCTTGCTGTTGGGGATCCTTAGGGCTCAGTTCTAGGTCTTCTCCTTTTCCCTTTGCTCTCGGGGTTCCTCAGGGCTTCGTCCTAGGTCCTCTCCTCTTCCTTTTGACATTAGGGTTCCTCAGGGCTCAGTTCTAGCTTTTCTCCCTTCACCTTGCTCTCGGGGTTCCTCAGGGCTTGGTCCTAGGTCCTCTTCTCTTCCTCTTGCTGTTGGGGTTCCTCAGGGCTCAGTTCTAGGTCTTCTCCTTTTCCCTTTGCTCTCAGAGTTCCTCAGGGCTTGTCCTACATCCTCTCCTCTTCCTCTTGCTGTTGGGGTTCCTCAGGGCTCAGTTCTAGGTCTTCTCCTTTTCCCTTTGCTCTCGGGGTTCCTCAGGGCTTGGTCCTAGGTCCTCTCCTCTTCCTCTTGCTGTTGGGGATCCTTAGGGCTCAGTTCTAGGTCTTCTCCTTTTCCCTTTGCTCTCGGGGTTCCTCAGGGCTTCGTCCTAGGTCCTCTCCTCTTCCTTTTGCCATTAGGGTTGCTCAGGGCTCAGTTCTAGCTTTTCTCCCTTCACCTTGCTCTCGGGGTTCCTCAGGGCTTGGTCCTAGGTCCTCTCCTCTTCCTTTTGACATTAGGGTTCCTCAGGGCTCAGTTCTAGCTTTTCTCCCTTCACCTTGCTCTCGGGGTTCCTCAGGGCTTGGTCCTAGGTCCTCTCCTCTTCTTCTTGCTGTTGGGGTTCCTCAGGGCTCAGTTCCAGGTCTTCTCCTTTTCACATTGCTCTCGTGTTTTGCTGCAGTCTCTAACATCATATCTTATCTTTATTTATATAGAATATATTTAGAAATTGAAATTTCCACCGTCTACAAACCTTACTAGACCTGTTTCCAGTTCAGTCTGTGGTCTTACCATAGCCCGATGCCTCAGAGTTATGTTTGGATCAGATCTTTCCTCTACATTCAATCATGTGCACACTTATATCATGTGAACCATACTGATGCCTCTACCCTCTACAAATCACCCCACTATTTACCCATCTACCATAGAAAATTAAACTTTTCACTCTTATCCAGATTGCTCAGTGCTGCACCTCCCTACATCTCCTCCCTCATCTTTGTCTACAATCCTACCCCATCTTCTCCATTTTGTCAACAATCTAAAACATCCTCCATAATCCGAACTTCCTGCTCCCATCTCCAAAATTTTCCTTGTGCTGTACCAGTTCTCTGTAATGCGCTACCCCAGATAGATTTAGATTCCACATCCACAGTTCTTGTTTCCTATTTATTCTGACGATATAACTTACGTGTGGTCAGATAATTGCTTTTCATCAAAAAGTTCTTTCAATGATATGTGTTCATGTGCAATCCCAATCTCATCCCCCTGCACCTGCTCTGCCCTGTCTAAGGTTAGCAGGTGATAGAACTTCTGCCCCCTAACTCACATGTAGAGTCTCCCCTTGTATCTATATGGTGCAGCTTCAGCCTCTCCCCTGCCTTCTGCTTGTGATTAGTTAGTTAATTCCTATCAGCTCTTACAAGCAAGAGGCAGGAGAGAACCTACCATAAGATACACTGGAGGTTCTGCACACAGCAGACACAGAAGTATAGACAGGCAATGTGAGTCAAGCTATTTTTATTAGTGCAATACTACTTAGGGACTCACCTATTATATCACTGCACACTTGTGAAAGTAGCCTTACTGAAATACTCCTTTCAAGTGTTTTTTTAACCCTTACGTGACGCAGACATTTTTCATTTTTGTGTTTCCGTTTACTCCCCCCATTCCAAAAGCCATAACGTTCTCATTTTCAGTTTATATAGTCATACGATGGCTTGCTTTTTGTGTGACAAATTGTACTTCAAATGGTACCATTTATTAGTCCGTACAATGTACTGGGAAGCTGGAAAAAAAATTGGAACGAGGTGGAATTGAAAAAAAATATGCAGTACGGCCATTTTCTGATGGCTTTGGTTTTTACGGCTTACACTCTGTGTTAAAAATGTCATGTTAGCGTTATTCTCCGAGTTGGTACGATCACGGTGATACCAAATTGAAACAGTTTCTTTCATGTTTTAATAACTTTACAAAAATTCTAAATGTTGAAAAAAATGAAGAAAAAAAAATATTTGAATCCCCATATTCTGACACCTGTAACCTTTTTTATATTTCAGTGTATGGAGCTGTGTAAGGTCTCTTCTTGTGGGACAATATATAGTTTTTATTGATACCAAGTTGGGGCATTTTTGATGTTTTGATCACTTTTTATTCCATTTTTTAGGGAGGCAAAGCAGCAAAAAATGTCAATTCAGCCATTTTGATTTTTTTTTTTCCTGCTACAGCGTTTAGAGGGCTTACATGCAGGTCCTAGTGCACGTAGGGGCTAATAAACATTTAAGGTCTGATAATGGCCTGTGTAGGTCTAATAAAATATCCCTTTAAGATGTATACAGTTTTATAGAATGTCACTCATTGTACACAATGTTCTTCAATAATACTGGAAAAACACCAAAGTTCTTATGATCCTAGTGGTCGGACCACCATGATTGTCAAGTTACTCCCTATACTGCGGATGGACCAAGTAGTAGTGATGGTCCAGAATAGAGATGGGGGAATCGGTTTGTACCGAGCCGGGTTCAACCCAAATATTCCAGATTGTTCATTTTTCAAAGAAACCAGACAAATGGAGATTTGTCTCAGGTTCGCCCATCTCTAGTCCAGAACTTGCTGTCTTCTCCTTGGGTCTTCAGACTTTTCAATGTTCATGGTTTTTATGGTTGTCTCCCTCCATCTCATAGATAGTTGTCTTCTTTTTTCCTTTACATGTTCATCACAAACCTCCATTGATACATATTATCATTCATTCAGTTTCTGCTTTCAGTTTAGACAATGTCAAGAAATAAGTCAACTTTGACCATTTGAATATTTTTTTGGGATCTTCTCCTTGGGTCTTCAGGCTTCTCAAAGACATGGTAAATGGTTATTGCCTTCCTCTTTCTCCTCACATCTTCTGAGCAGAATTGTCTACAGAATTGAGTCTTCTCGTAGTCTGTCCATACTAAGATCATCTTTCTCCCCATCATTTGCACTTTCATTCTAAAATTTGGTTTGACTTAGTCAAGGAGCCATATCTTTTCCTCCATACTCGATAGTTCTTAAGTACTGTCTGTCATTTGTTTCTTAAGAGAGTATATTTGACTAATTCTGTGTCTTCTTCTTTTCTTCAGGGTCCTTTCATTAAAAACCTTTGACAAAAAATCTTAGACAACATGGAAAATGCATTCAACATCAGCAAAACTTTGGTTCTCCTTGGACTTGTAGAGATGGAAGGACTAAAATATCTGTACTGTGTCCTGTCTATTGTCTTATATTTATTTATTCTACTCTTAAGTATGGTGATTGTGTTTGTTGTAGTCACAGATACAAGGTTACATGAACCCATGTACATCCTCATAAGTAATCTGGTCCTCAATGGGATCTTTGGTAGTTCGGTGTTTTTCCCAAAGCTGATCATTGACCTCATCACCTCCTCCACGACCATCACTCATGGGAACTGCCTTGTTCAAGCTCTGTCTGCTGCGCTGTTTGCCTTCTGTGAACTGAACACTTTCACCATCATGGCGTACGACCGATACTTGGCCGTTTGTCACCCGCTGCGCTATGGCCAATTAATATCCAACGAGAAGGTGGCAAACCTCATTGTTGGAACATTCTTAGTGACCTTCACACTAGTCCTCACAGGGTTGATCCTCACATGGAAACTTCCTATTTGTGGGAACAGAATAAACAATATATTTTGTGACAATATGTCTCTGGTTGTCCTCTCCTGTGTGGACTCTTCGGTCAGTCAAGTCTTCTCTGCTTCGGGGTCCACCTTTTACTTATGTGTCACGATCTTTGTCACCATTTTCTCCTATCTCCAGATATTTGTTGTCTGCTTGAACATGTCAGGAGAATCACGACAGAAAGCCGTCCACACCTTGGTCACGCATCTACTCAACTTTTTTATTTTTTTAATTGGATTCCTATTTGTTTTTATCCGGTACAGGTTGGGCAGGATTAACCTCCCAATTGTTATCCACGTTCTCCTTTCTGTAACTACGCTCATTGTTCCACCATTGTTTAACCCCTTGATATATGGGGTCCGGACGCATGTCCTTAAGGTGAGGGTTACTCATTATTTGCAGAAAATGCACACTTGGATAAAAGGAACTAAAATCCATCTGCATTCTAAATCACTCTCTGTCGTAAGTTACAATCATAGTTGGTGACCAAATAAAACAGATCAATAAAGGTTTATTATTACACTACGTGTTTATCTGGATATTACATGAAGCCATTTATCGGGACCCTATGTGATATTTATGTACACACTGTATGATGCTACTTATCTCAATACTGCAGCATTTTTTGGTCAATTTCCAAAAATATTTTTGTATATCTTTGTAACATCCTATCAGGTACCTATGAAAGCAGAGTAAAGAGAAATTCTCAGTTAAAGGGAGTCTGTCAGCAGAACCCTCCTATCAACCCAGTGCCGCAAATAGATAGGTTGATCAGTGACCCTAACCTATCTATAGGGCTGGTCTTTTCAGACCCCAGAGTATAAAATAATCAGAGGTTCAAGGGAGGTGCAAAAAAATGAAAAACCCTCACTCTCAACTTGGCTGTACTAGGCTCCACCACAGAATCTTTGGTGTACTTCAGCCACTTCAGTGATGTCATCCTGGGTCCGGAGACCTGTGTTTGGGCCTCAGCAGTCACATGGGAAATGTGTCAATGTCATGACTAGAGATGTCCAAACAGACTCGAACCGAGCCGGGTTTGACCTGCATACAAAACCAAACAAATAGAGATTTGTCTCGGGCAAACTAAAATGGCCACAGCAATATGCTCTGGACTCTCTTCAGACCCAATAGTACAATAGGTGGAGACCCAGCGGAGGTGACAAAAATAAAAAAATCATTCATACTCACCTTCCCTTACCTCTTTTGGGATGCCTTGCGGCATCTGGTGCTCTCCTGGTGACATCATGCACCCACGGTCACTACTGAGGCATGCGATTGGGCTATGACGCTCGGTGTGCCCATGTCATCACCAGGCCTCAGCGGTGACCCCAGGTGCATGATGTTACTGAGGAGGCAGAGAGTGCTGGATTCCGCAAGGAGGCCCAAATTTTTATTTTACTTTTTATTTTTTAAACCTTCCATAGGTTCCTAGGAGCCCTGACAGTGTCATACACTATGTTATATAGATAGGTTTCTAGGAGCCCTGACAGTGTTATACACTATGTTTTATAGATAGGTTCCTATGAGCCCTAAGAATATTCTACACTATGTTTCAAGCTATTTTAAGGTGTGGTTCATACCAAGCTTGACCTGAAACAAATCTTGTACCTGAGCCACCCAAACTCAAAACGAAACAAATGCTAATAGGTTCACTCATCTCTAGTTATGACACTTGGGTGAAAGCATCATGATGGTGCCACCCCTTAATAATAGGCCTCAGGAATAGCCCAAAGGCTGCTGACATCACTGAAAAGGCCAGAAATAATGATTATACTTTGAGTATAATAATACTTTGTGGTGATAAACCCCAAAAATTTGTTACGCACTAGTTTTCTCATATTTAAATAAGATGGTATATTTAATCAAGATACAGGGCTGAATAGACCAAACAGGCCGATGTCTAAGGTCCTATGTTTAAGAGGAGTATTTCCAAACCCTTTTAGACTTGGGCACAAAAAAAAAAACATCCTAAGGACGCAGATTATGTTGTATGAAGACACGTGGTCATCTTCCCAACCAGAATGTTGTCCAGCATAACATCATCACATTTTCTGGGTATTAGATTTACCTAAAGTGACTTAAAAAAGTTTCAGATTCTTTACTTTCTGTTATTTTTATACTCAATCTGCTTTTTTAAAACTTTTTTTTATATAACTTTTACTATTAGACTTCCTAATTGTTTATACAATATACTGCAATATTAATGTATATACAGTGGGTACGGAAAGTATTCAGACCCCTTTAAATGTTTCACTCGTAGTTTCATTGCAGCCATTTGCTAAAAGCAAATAAGTTCCTTTTATTTCTCATTAATGTACACTCAGCTCCCCATCTTGACAGAAAAAAACAGAAATGTAGATATTTTTGCAAATTTATTAAATAAGAAAAACTGAAATCTCCCATGGCCATAAGTATTCAGAGCCTTTGCTCAGTACTGAGTAGAAGCCGCTTCCTTTTGAGCTAGTACAGCCAGGAGTCTTCTTGGGAATGATGCAACAAGTATTTCACATCTGGATTTGGGGATCCTCGGCCATTCTCCCTTGCAGATCCTCTCCAGTGCCGTCAGGTTGGATGGTGAACGTTGGTGGAGCCATTTTCAGGTCTCTCCAGAGATGCTCAGTTGGGTTGAGGTCAGGGCTCTGGCTGGGCCAGTCAGGAATGGTCACAGAGTTGTTCCGAAGCCGCTCCTTTGTTATTTTAGCTGTGTGCTTAGGGTCATTGTCTTGTTGGAAGGTGAACCTTCGGCCCAGTCTGAGGTCCAGAGCACTCTAGAAGAGGTTTTCTTCCAGGATATCTCTGTACTTGGCCGCATTCATCTTTCCTTCAATTACAACCAGTCGTCCTGTCCCCCATAGCATGATGCTGCCACCGCCATGTCTCACTGTTGGGATTGTATTGGGCAGGTGATGAGCAGTGCCTGGTTTTCTCCACACATACCGCTTAGAATTAACGCCAAAAAGTTCAATCTTCGTCTCATCAGACCAGAGAATCTTATTTCTCTTAGTCTGGGAGTCCTTCAGGTGTTTTTTGGCAAACTCTATGCGGGCTTTCATATGTCTTGCACTGAGGAGAGGCTTCCTTCGGGCTACTCTGCCATAAAGTCCCGACTGGTGGAGGGCTGCAGTGATAGGTGACTTTGTGGAACTTTCTCCCATCTCCCTACTGCATCTCTGGAGCTCGGCCACAGTGATCTTTGGGTTCTTCTTTACCTCACTCACCAAGGCTCTTATCCCACGAAAGAAAGACATAAGAAGTGGCATCTGCAGTTTATGACCACAAGCCATATAGAGGACACAGCAAACATGTAGAAGAAGGTGCTCTGCTCAGAGGAGACCAAAGGGGAACTTTGTGGCCTAAATGCAAAGTGCTATGTGTGGCAGAAAAGTAAACCTGCCCATCCCCCTGAACACCCCGTCATCCCCACTGTGACACATAGGGGGCAGCAGCATGCTGGGGGGACAGGGAAGTTGCTCAGAGGTGATGGGAAGATGGATGGAGCTAAATACAGGCCAATCCTGGAAGAAAACCTGAGACTGGAGGCTGCAAAAGACTTGAGACTGGGAAGGAGATTCCAGCAAGACAATGACCCTAAACCTCCAGCCCGAGCTCCAGGGGAAGGGTTTAGATGACAGAATATTCCGGTGTTAGGCCCAGTCACAGTCCAGACCTAAATCCCATTGAGCATCTGTGGCAAGACATGAAAATTGCTGCTCACAGACGCTCCATCCAATCTGTCTGCAAAGAAGAAGAAGAAGGGGCAGAAATCTCATCTCTAGATGTGCAAAGCTGGAAGAGACAGAGCCCAAAAGACTTGGAGCTGGAAATTCAGTGAAAGGAGGCTCTACAAAGTATTGGTATAGGGGGGCTGAAAACTTTTGTACGCCACACTTTTCAGATTTTTATTTGATTAAACCAGGCATCATTTTCCTTCCACTTCACAATTATCTGATACTTTGTGTTGGTTATCACTGAACATCTCAAGAAAATACATTTAAGTTTGTGGTTGTGACAAAGATCAAGGGGTGTGAAGACTTTTGCAAGCCACTATATGCAGGGGTCTGCACAGACCCCAGAGTATAAGAAGTGGAGGCCCAGGGATGGTGAGTAAAAATAACAAAATTGTACTGACCTTGTCTCACCTCTCTTGGGCATCCTTGTGACGTGCGATGGTCCCCTTACACCCTCCGTCCAGTCATGATGCCCAGTGTCATGACGTCAGGGCACTCTACTGAGGCCCAATCACAAGCCTCATCAGTGACCACAAGACGCATGATGACAGCCAGAGGCCAAAAGAGGACACCAGGGTCTGTCAGACGCCTCCCTTGGCCATTTCCTGTTCTTGTCAAAATGAATCTCATGAGGTTCGCCCATCTCTTCTCAGGTGGCAATGACCTGCTCTAACTGCAACAAAGTCCAGATCCCCACATGGGAGTTAAGACCAGAGAGGCCACTTAGTCAACATCCTTAGGAGTGGCCAACCTAGTTTGGTGGCACAGTAAGGACTGGCCACATTTAGAACGAATTGAGACATGGTGTAAAGAATTTATGTAAAAAGAGACTTTATTTTGCAATGATACGACTACCATTACACCCATGAAGTGTTATCTTATCTATTCCTGTTTTTGCCTTCCTAATACATACACACAGACCTTGATACTTAACATATATTCTATTTTGGGAATGTTTTTAGGTGATGATCGCAAAATCCCTTAAATTACACCCCCCTAACCAATTCAGATGACTGAGTAAGAAGCAACAAGATGGCGCCTGACCCAAGCACTGGGGACAAAGATAGGGATAGAGGTAGGGCATAGGGTTGGGGTTTTTATGACTCATATGACCTCTGCATATGGCTGCCCAGCTGTTGCCAAGTCTACATACTATTGTGCATTACTGAGATCATGGATGACATAGCATTACTGGTTGCTTGTGACCTAATAATAGTTGGAGCCCTCGTCTCCACCTCCAAACTATCAAGGGTTCGGCGGTCTTCCAGCGCAATCTCCTATCTTTGCAAAAGGTCTCTGCAAAGGGGGCCCAGATTGAATCCACCCACTTGCAAAATCCTATACATCCCACTATGAAACCACCAAAATATAATATAGTGATAACATTAAATCATAAGGATCTAAAGTTTCCAAAAAGTCAACAGCGACCCCTGATCACAACATGTTCCTGAATCAGCCTGACCCCATCTGCCACTGTAACAAATTGCTCATTTGTTGTTGCTCATAAATTTTCTCTTTTGGGAATATCTGAATCCAGGAAACTCGAGGGAAACGTGCGGAGATATAAATATAAGGACGGTGTGTAATGAAGGCAAATTTTACTGAAGAAGTTCAGAGGGACGTCACAAATTCTCACACTACAACCTACAGGCTGGGGTCACATAGACAGAATTGTGACCCCTGGCATGGGCCTGTCCTGATGCACTGGTAAGCTAGTGAGGAGGAGGGTTCTGGGGTAAATACACAGACGGGTATTTTGGTTGTTTTGGAAAAATCTTTTTGGAAGGGGAAATGGGACAAATGTTTTTGGGTTCGTGAAAATGGGCTGTGAAGGTGGATGTCGGGCCAGTGATAGCACGAATTCAAAGCCAATTGTGTTGTCCTCTACTAGACCTTTTGGCCCATTACTGCGTCAAAGCTTCAGGCCATGGGTGAAACACCTGATACTCCGATGGGCCAATTTGCCATAGTTTGATGGAAATAGAGCCTCAAAGTTCCCAGCACATGAGCCCTCAGTACACATAAGACCCCTTGTGACCCTGTTTTTGAGTCAGTACAACTGGTAACTTTTTCTTGTCTGTGATCACCAAGTAAGTATCGACAGGTAAGTGGTGCTCCATGTTAGTCTCATCCTACCGTGTTTCTCTGAAAATAAGATAGGGTCTTATATTATTTTATTCTCTGAAAAAAGGGCTAGGGCTTATTTTCAGGGGTAGGTCTTACTTTTCAGGTATCAGAGAAAAACAGAATCTTTTCTGATTCACTCTGGACGAAACTTGTGAAATGGTTAGTGTCAGTGGATCTTAAACAAATTTTCTGGCACTCTCTCTCTAAACATGTTGTGTGGCAGTGGCCCCGGGCCCTCACTAGCACCTCTTCTTTACACTAAGGGGGAGGTGCTGTAGTGGAGTGGCTGCGTCTGTGAGAGCGAGCAAGGGTGGCATCTATCTGGTCGCACAGGTAGCCAAGCCCAGAGTATAGTAGCAGCCGGGAGGCAGGACCCAGGAGGCGGCACTCGGAAGGCAGGAGGCGTGACTCTACAGTGGGACTCAGGAGCAGGTGAGCGGATTTTGCCCTGCCGTGGCAGGAGGTAGCGGGGCACCTATTCAGTAAGGTTGGGAGCTACGGTATACCTACAAGTGCATCTCAATAAATTAGAATATCAAAAAGTTATATTTTTTTTAATAATTCAATTGAAAAAGTGAAAACCATCTATTATATTGAGTCATTACAGAGTGAACTTTTTCAAGTGTTTATCTCTGTTAATGTTGATGATTATGACTTACAGCCAAGGAAAACCCAAAAGTCATTATCTCAAAAAATTAGAATATTATATAAGAACTGTAAAAAAATTATTTAACACAGAAATGTTGGCCAAATGAAGAGTCTGTACAGTAAATGCCTCAATACTTGGTGGGGGCTCCTTTGGCATGAATGACGGCATCAATGCGGCGTGGCCTGGAGGGACCAGCCTGCAGCACTGCAGAGGGGTTATGGACGCCCAAGTTCAGCTCATCTGCATTGTTGGCTCTGGTGCCTCTCATCTTCCGCTATAGATTCTCTATGGGGTTAAGGTCAGGCGAGTTTGCTGGCCAAGCACATTGATACTGCGGTTATTACACCAGGTATTGGTACCTTTGGCAGTGTGGACAGGGGCCAAGTCCTGTTGGAAAATGAAAATTCCATCTCCAAAAAGCTTGTGGGCAGAGGCATGAAGTGCTCTAGAATTTCCTGGTAGACGGCTGCGCTGATAAAACACAGTGGACCTACACCAGCAGATGACATGGCTCCCCAAACCATCACACTAGACCTCCAGCAGCTTGGATTGTGGCCTCTCCGCTCTTCTTCCAGACTCTGGGACCTTGATATCCAAATGAAATGCAAAATTTACTTTCATCGGAAAACAACACCTTTGACCACTGAGCAACAGTCCAGTTCTTCCTCTCCTTGGCCCAGACTCTTCTTGCGTTGTCTATTGGTCATGAGTGGCCTGACACATGGGATGTGACACTTGTAGGCCATGTCCTGGATACAATGTCTGTGTGTGGTGGCTCTTGTGGTACTGACTCCAGCAGAAGGCCACTCCTTGTCAATCTCCCCCAAATTTTTGAATGGCCTTTTCTTAACAATTCTATCAAGGCTGCGGTTATCCCGGTTGCTTGTGCACCTTTTTCTACCACACTTTTTCCTTCCATTAATATGCTTTGATACAGCACTGTGAACAGCCGGCTTCTTTAGCAATGACCTTTTGTGGCTTACCCTCCTTGTGGAGAGTGTCAGTGACTGCCTTCTGGACATCTGTCAAGTCAGCAGTCTTCCCCATGATTGTGTCGCCCACTGAACCAGACTAAGGGACCTTTTTACATGCTTAGGAAGCCTTTGCAGCTGTTTTCGGTTAATTATTCTAATTTTCTGAGATAATGGGTTTTCCTTGGCTGTAAGCCATAATCATCAATATTAACAAGAAGAAACACTTGGAAAAGTTCACTCTGTAATGACTCAATATAATAGATGGGTTTCACTTTTTCAATTGAATTACTGAAAAAAAAAAAAATCTTTTTGATGATTTTCTAATTTATTGAGATGCACTTACATTCTCCATTTCTGTGACGTCAGTGCTGGAGGCGCTGACTGCAACTAGGGCTTATTTTTGGAGTAGGGCTTATATTTCAAGCCTACTCCAAAAACCCTGCAAAATCAGGCTAGGGTTTATTTTCGGGGTAGGGCTTATTTTTGGAGAAACAGGGCAGTCCTCTTCTTCTGCTGCTGACCTAACGGCACCACGTCTTGCAGTTTTATGTAAGCATCTCCCGTTACTCCTCATAAGATGGAGGTGACATCAGTCGAGGCTCTTGTGCTTTTCATCCCAGGTTGACCTATTCCAAATTCTGACTCCAGTTCTTTAGGGTTTTAGTGTTTTGTCATAGTTTCTCTCCTGTCTCTCGTGTACGTTTTGTTCCTGCTGTCTGTATTGTGTGCGGAGGGTTTCAAAATTTTGGTAACCCTTAGCTGCAGATTAGCCATTGTGAATTCGCCAACAGCTAACCCATGACCAGTTACAGTTGCAGAAAAATGTATCACAAGCTGCGCAAAACCAACTGTAGGGTGTAAATTATTGCAGCGGATTTTACCTGCGGATTTCATACAGTAACATCTACTATAGGTGTGGGGGGAAAATTATAATAGGAGGACAATAAAATCTTACCCGTTCGTAAACGTTTCATTCGAGTTTTTACATCATGTGATTCCATTCTATAACTCATCCTCATCAGATCTTCAAGTTCAAGAACCAAAATGGCAAATGTATCTTCAATCGACGTCAGCCTTGAGCTCTTGGGTCTCCTGGAGATGGAAGGTTATAAGTTTCTCTACTATGCCTTGTCTCTTGTTCTTTACATCGCCACCGTCACGATGAGCGGCTTCATTGTGTATCTGGTCCTGGCGGAGGACAGTCTCCATAAACCCATGTACATCCTTATATGTAATCTGCTCTGCAACGGGATCTTCGGGAGCAGCTCCTTCTTCCCGAAGTTATTGATGGATCTGTTGACGTCTTCCAAGATGATCTCCCGAAATGGTTGCCTCATTCAGTCTCTTAGTGTCTCACTTTTTGCCTTCTATGAAATCTGGACCTTCACCATCATGGCCTATGATCAGTACCTGGCCGTGTGTCAACCATTACATTACGTCAGCCAGATGACCAACAAGAAAGTCGCTCACCTACTTGTGATATCTCTAGTCTACTCCTTTGTCGTGATCCTGGTGGCTATTCTCCTAACCATGAGGGTTCCTTTGTGTGGGACGCAAATCAAAAATATTTTTTGCGACATGTCTATATTTATTTTGGCCTGTACGGACACAACAATTAATAACGTCTATGGAGGGGTTTTGTCCACTGCCTTGTTTCTTCTCTCCACGGTCTTCATTGTTTTCTCTTACATTCGGATCTATCTCATTTGCCGCAAGTTATCGCCGGAGTCTAGTAAGAAGGCCATGCACACCCTCGTCACCCACCTCATAAACTTCTCCACCTTCCTCACCGGGGTCATATTTATCTTCGCTCGCTACAGAGTGGGTAACGTCAAGCTCCCAGTTAGCGGCCACATCTTGCTGTGTACACCCTCCATGGTGTTACCTCCGCTTCTCAGCCCTCTGGTGTATGGGCTAAGGACCAAAGCTCAGAAGGCAAAAATTATTCACCGACTGAAAGAGCTAAAAAAGTGGAGACATTTCTAAAAAAAGAAAACAAAAAAACCTCAACTCTTCATAAATTGAAAAAGGTGAAAAAACCATTTGATTTTGAAGAGTTGAGGTTTTTTTGTTTTCTTTTTTAAATTTAAAGTTTAACCCTTTGTCTTCACTGGTTATGAAATTGTAGTAGAAAATAAAAATATTTACTGACGTAGCAACGAGGGAAACAGAAGATCAACAATAACTGGGGCCTTGACCGACTGAAGTGAAGGTTAGAATTTTTCTTCTTTAATGGCAACTATAAAGAAGTCGCACACCTACTACAGTCAAACCACACCACAGCCATGAGACTCCCGTAATGATCTCCGCCAAATTTTTTTAAGGCTACATTTTGTCTAAATTTTCCATCTGTCTACCTGCAGTTGCTCGAAAGACGACTCGCATAAATGTCTCTCTCATCACTGGTTTACAAGAAAAGTATTACTTTGAGATATGCTTTACTGCAGCCACATGGTCCAAAGAAAATTCAGAAATGAATGCATTGACTTCTATAGGAGTGTTGTGGGCATGCTCTATGATCTGGCTTCTGCACAATATTCATGGAGGGGTTCTGTGACCATGATCTTTTGACTTCTTTGGTAGAGTGTTGAGGCCATCGTGCAGGGTGGGGTTAGATGAGCTGAGACTATCCTCTATTGACTTCTGTTGAAGAATGTTGTGGGCATGCTCTGTGCAGAGGCCATTGAGTGGGGAGGGGGAGGAGCTGGGCTGTGACCTTCTTACTGATAAGAAGTGAAGTGTATCCCTGGCCCTCACTTCTATGCCATATCTGTGCAAGACAGAATCCATCCCATCTCTCGCTACTGTACAACGCTTACAGAACACCACTCCTGCAGAATTTGGGTAGGACAGGATTCCAGTTACGTAGCCTACTGTAGACACATTTTATGCACATGTCCTAGACCTCATACAGAAAATATACCACATCAGACTGTAAGCTGGCCCCAAAACATGTGTTGGGTCTGAGAGGATGAGATCTAGCACAACAGGCGTTTCCAATGCATCAGTCTTGACATGTTCTGCCTGTACTCGCTGGGCTGTGTGTTTTTGTCACCTACTGTAAACTCCAACAACAGCCTTAGTGGCGTCGATGACATAAGATCATGTGGACTCAGAGGGACTGGCTCCGGACTGGGGGATTTAAGGTGCATGTGTTAAAGGGGACCTTTCACCAACTCCAGTTTTAGCATGTTAATAGGCTCCTCCACACTGATTCCATCACAGTTGTAACTTTGTCTCTAGCCCTCACCGTTCCCAAGCAATCGGTGCAGTTGGCTTTGGTGCCCGAAACGCTACTTGGTCTGTCAAATGGGCGGAGTCAGTCAGGAGCAGACAACAGTGCGTGATTCAGAGCTCCAGTCAGAGGTGGACAGTATCATGGTTGCACCTGCCTGACACCACCCACCTAACAGTACAGAACACAATGAGAATATCAGGCACCAAAACTAACTGCACCGATTGCTCAGGAATGGTGGGAGCTAGAGAAAAAAAAAATTTCAAGTGTGCCAGAATCAGTGGCGGGGCACATATTAAATTATGCAAAGAGCCAGACGGCCAGGTGCAGATGGTGAAAAGTGATCTCAGTGTGCCGAGTATTCAGTAGTTTTCTTTTGTTACACTTGTTTGTAAGTTATGCAAAGTGATTTCTAATAAACGACCAGACTTTTTTTTTCAAAAATAATATTTATTAAAAAGGGAATTTTGGACCTTAAAGAAACCAGATTATAAGCGCGGACCTCAAACTTTCAATAACGTCTTCAGAATTAAATGGTTTTATTTTTGTCAATTAAAATATAAAGTAAACGAAAAAGAAAAGTGAAGTGTAAATCTGACCAATATTCGGTGTGACCTTTGCCTTCCATCAATGCTTCTCGGTACTTGCAGACAGTTTTTGGCAGATCTCGGCAGGGAGGTTGTTCCCGCCGCCATCTTGGAGAACTAAGCACAGATCTTCTGTGGATGTTGCTTGCTCCAATCCGTCTGGCTCTTCATGTCATCCCAGACAGACTGGATGATGTTGAGATCAGAGCTATATCTGTGGGGGCCGGATCACCACTTCTAAGACTCCTCCTCCAAAGGGCAAAGGTCACACCAAATATTAATGGGATTTACATATTTCTTTTCTTTATTCATTTCATTTCGGTAATTAACAAAAATAAATGATTAACCCTTCTATTTCTGAAGGCATTCTTACTTTGCAGCATTTTTTTTTTCATGGCCCAACCATCCTCCATCCTGAACTGGGAACATTAGCCCCTCGTTCTCTTGATTATTCAGACCCCGATTGACCTTTGTTGGAAAACCCCTTTATAGTAGAACCGCTGAACTAAATAACCTGTCTTCAATATGCTTCATTGTTCCCCCTAGTGGTGGCTTCAGGCACCTACAATTTCTGTTTAAGCTGTACTTGACTTCTCAGTATTGGCATCCACCTTCCAACTCAAGGGTGACTTCTTCTTGGACCAGTAATCGTTCTCCTGCCTCAACGGCTATCCTGGAGGACACAGGTGGTCACCATCATCTTCTCTTCAGTAGCCTCTATGCTAGTCTCCTCTGAGCCATTGCCTCCACGGTCACCACCTCTCATCCTCGGCCTCCACGGTCACCTCCTCTCATCCTCGGCCTCCACGGTCACCACCTCTCATCCTCGGCCACCACGGTCACCACCTCACATCCTCTGCCACCACGGTCAGCACCCCTGAGCCTCTGCCACCACAGTCAACTCCACTGCCACCACCTCACATCCTCGGCCTCCACGGTCACCTCCTCTCATCCTCTGCCACCACGGTCACCTCCTCTCATCCTCCGCCACCACGGTCACCACCCCTGAGCCTCTGCCCAGTACAGAGTCCTCCCTTTCTGAAGTCAAATATTTGTCGATGGAGGGTGAAGAACTTTCTACCATGAGTGAACACAACCTCCAGGAGTCTCCAGTCCCTGTAAAGCCTTGCAGAAGTAATCACCCCCAGACAGTAGTTATAACCAGGGTTTTATTTCACCACCAGTTACACGAGATATCACCACAATAAAAATAAAGACAATTGAGTACAGCAAAAATTGTAAAAAACCAATAAACATCAATATTCTGAGGTAAACAAGAAAACGAACAAGTCTGTACAGCTACAACGTCGTATATGATAATATTGTAAGATCTGGATTTGTGTCTAGGATTAGAAAAGCATGGCCGACCTCTTGTTGATAGGTTTGTGCTGCAATACCACACACAACCTGTGGACAGGTGTGGAGCTGTTTTTGGAAGTGGGCAGCCATGTTTTCCTAATTCTGACAATCCCTTTAAAGCTTATGAGCAGTGTAACCGTGTATAGAGATGTGCTGGGTTTGCCACCAAAACTGAACTCAGTCTGATTAGATGATGTGCTCAGTGGACGGGTGAGCTTTATAGGATATTCCCTTTAAAAGTGGCCATACACAGAGGAGTGTCGGCTGGTGGGACTGACCGAACATTTCACATCTATCATGGTGTCTTCAACGACATCAGATATTGGGAAGAAGGCTACGGGCGGGGAGGAGAGCCTGGAGGAAGGAGGAGAAGGAGACGGCAGAGCCCGGAGGGAAGAGGAGAAGGAGACGGCAGAGCCCGGAGGGAAGAGGAGAAGGAGACGGCAGAGCCCGGAGGGAGGAGAAGAAGGAGACGACAGAGCCCGGAGGGAGGAGAAGAAGGAGACGGCAGAGCCCGGAGGAAGGAGGAGAAGGAGACGGCAGAGCCCGGAGGGAAGAGGAGAAGGAGACGAAAGAGCCCGGAGGGAAGAGGAGAAGGAGACGGCAGAGCCCGGAGGGAGGGAGAAGAAGGAGACGGCAGAGCCCGGAGGGAGGAGAAGAAGGAGACGGCAGAGCCCGGAGGGAGGAGAATGGATAGCAGAGAGAGCAGAAGGAGAAGAGGAGAGAGCAGAAGGAAGAGAGCGGAGGGAGAAGTCACTGAAGAGTCCAAACGGGGCGGTGGGACATAGGGGGAAGAGGTAGCTGCTAGGCCCCTTTCAAGAACACATGTATACTTGGCCAAACCAAGATTACATGTGTAGAAGTTGGGAGCATAGTCGTCAGCTGGATCCTTGTTGGCAGGTGTAAGAACTTCTTAAAGGTTGGAGATATGGAACTTGGGAGGAAGGGAAGCTTATTCTATATAGTACTTGGACACAATCTCTAGTATTTCTATATATATATATAGTCCAAATCTCTCTTCTAACATGAACGTATGAGTCTCGAAAAGTTATTTGGTGAGAGACGACCACTTGGTCTCCGAGAGTTCACCCACCAAGTGGCCTTTGAGATGAAGACTTAAAGACAGTTGTGGGGCAAACATCCAGCACTAAGATGGTAAAGTTTTCACAAGCACCACCTTACAAAGTGATACATCCAACCGATCGTCCATGATGGAGACGACACATCGATATAAAAGATTAAATAAATTATAGAAACAAAGCAAAAGCTAAAACACGAGCAAAACACAAAATAATCATATAAAGCATCAAAAACATTCCCAACCTGGTTGGTCGTATACAAAAGACCATGAAAATAAAGGACTGTACTGCAATCTCAAAAACAAGCGATAACCATGCCTCACCTATGGGGTCCGACTACATCTAGGCCCCACTACAGCGCTCATATCTTCTCCTTGTTGCCCAAACAACGTTACGAGGGTCATTCCCTCAACTTTTTGTGACCCAAAACTCGAGGGTCATAGAACTTAGTGCAAACCTCTGTTGATGCCCTCGAATAACTTATTGGCAAATCCTCGTAGGACATTCTACGACCCACTGGTATTAGAGGAACCTCAGATTGGGGAAGGTCCGCTTTCGACTGGGGTGTTGGTTACATCAAGATAGTGGGCTCTCCACTGAACACCCCTTGAAAACCATGTAAGGTGCTGCCCCATCAAAAAAATCAAGACCCTTCAAAGGAAACATTCATGACACTTTTTGGCCTCTTGATAAGTTTGGGTAGCCAACGGAGTAGTATTGACCTACTAATTCTGCCCCACCACATCCGTGGTGAGCTCAGCTCCAACCTCGATTGATGTAGGGTTGTCCTAGGGTTGTCATTCTCCAAGAGTCTAGGAAGACGTTGGGGCTCTGACCAGCCAGTACTTGACCTATAACTGGACCAAGTCCAGACCTCCTCTCCGATATCGTGATGGCTACGAGACATCCCACAAGTAGGGGTCATCAACGTAGGTAAAAGTAAAAAGGGGCAAGAATGGATCTGGGCACTTTGGTAACACATAGTATATACACTCGGGGGCACATTGTAACATCCCCTCCTCTACAGCAGCTGAAACATCAATCTGGCTTCAACCTAGGCACATTGCGGCGCCCTCTACAGGACACTGCATCAATATAGTGTTCCATCGCAGTGCAATAATACATAGTGCAACATGGGCGGTCCGGGGTCGCCCATTACATTCAGACCTCGGGGAAGCCATGATGAATCACAGTGCAACAAGCTTCAATAGAAAGACATAGAGCGCGGGCACGCCGTACACAGATCACCCAGCGGTCAGCGACTAACTGCAGGCATCCGCAAGGTGGCTGTGCAGAGTCACGCCCAGCGGACACTCAATAGGAAGATTAAGACATCATCGCCCGAGCCAGCAATGCAATGCATCAAATCTACAGCAAAGGACAGTAACACTCTAGTCACATCCACAGCTGCAGCCAAAACTCCCTTGGCTGACCATGTACAGTGCTGGTGTAAACTCCACATTTCCCACAATGCAATGCAGCAAAACGTTGTCTTAGAATCCATAAACCTCAAGGTGGGCAGTAAGGAAGATGAGGCGCTGGATTCTTCGAGTACAGGAAACCAGCAGAACTGTGGATGCAGCTCTGGAGGTGTATGGAGTACAAGTGAGTCACAGATGACCTGCATACAAAGGGGGCAGCAGGGGGTATTTGAGGAGCGGGATCCATAGAGAACAGGAAACCAGCCCAATTGTGGATGCAGCTCTAAAGGCGACTGGAGTATAACAGGTGAAAATACTGTGAATGCAGCATGGGAGGTGACTGGAGTATAAAACGCCTGGACATTTGATGTAGATTTGACCAACCTCGCAGCAGCTTTACACGTCTGATATGGACTCTGTAGTGGTTCTGCCTCCAGCCAGTATCTAGAGCGCCTGCGGCAGGAGAAGGGCGGTACTGGACGTAAAGTGCAGAGAAAAGTCAGCAATAATAGTATGTAGGCGATATGATCCATGTCTGCATATGAGACCCGACGCGTTTCAGGGGAGACTTTACAATCATGGAGGAAGAGCAAAAAGTGGGCTGTCGTGTGGCAAAACCACTGCAAAAACATATCGCAGGAGAAGCAGAAAAGGACACAAAGCGGGAGCGGTCCAGTCCCTATGAAGTCCTACCATTTCTACACTTCTGCTTGCTGTCAGTGAGTGAATGAAAACACTTCTCACAGCTGAGGGTACGTGACAATCTTATAAATCCGATACATAGTAGGCCAGGAGAGGTCTGCCTAAACTGATACACTGTGCCACAACTTCATTCACTGACACCAAGCTGAGATATTGAAGCAGAAATTACAGAACTTAGGGATGACTTCCACCAGACTGGACTGGCCCCTCGGCAGTGTTCACATGGCGCAGTAGTGCTGCACAGCCAGTTACTGCCTATGAAAATCGCACAGGTCCTAACCATACCACATGGCACACTACTGCACTGTGTGAACCCAGCCTTAAGGCTCTCAGCGGACAGTAAGACGCACAGTCAGTGTAGATCAGCGGTCTCCAACCTGCGGCTTTCCAGTTCTTGTGATACTACTACCCCCAGCATACCCTGACAGGCTGCAGCTGGGAGTTGTAGTTGTGCCACAGGTTGTAGAGCATTGGTCCAGATTAATGAAGTGGCGCATCCCTCACCCTAAGGAGACTCACCCCATATCTTCTGTCTTAAAGGGGTACACCCATCATGTCATCACTTGATGATGAGGGGGATCCGACCTCTAAGGATTAGCGTAGCCCTGAGGCCTCTTCACAGTCTTTCCTGCAGAGCAGCGCTCTCACCAACAAATGTGCTGGAAACTGCAGCAGGGCCCCAAGTGTAAGGGTTGGCTGCAATTCCCTGCACGGCCAAGGTGGTCGGAGGCGCTGCTGAGCAGGAAAAACTAATCATTGGATTGATTGGGGTTGGAGAGGTCGGACCCTCCGATCAAATAATGGAATATTCTAGCAATGTGCGACCCTTTCACGACATGGGGTTAACCCTTTACCTGCCATTGACTCCCAGTCACCCGTGAACTTGAAACAAAGAAACTTCAAAACGCCAGAAAATTTCTACTAAATGTGCGTAAATCTCAGAGCAGCAAAACGTAACATAACACTCGACTAAAGCCACAAGGGGCGGCCACGAGACCTGACGTCCGGCCACGGCACCGCCCACGCTGGGAAAAAAAGGTAATAAGTTAAGACAAAGCACAAAACAGAACACAACAACGTAAAAGTCAAGTTTTTCCGTCTTCTTTCAGTGGTCGCGTCGTCTGCACGCGATGACCTCACACGTTCTCAGTCACTGAATCACCAGGGAGACCTTGAAATAAGCTCCGCCCTTCGCAATGGAGGCCACCATTGATCACGTCACTCACGTCTAGCGCCGCTCATCTGAACTGGTCCTGTCCCTTATGGCGGCTATTCAGTGGCCACCCATTTGTTAAGCTTTAAGTATTTAAAGGGGACCAGTCCCAGGACAACATCCCTTTAAGAACCCAATTTGGTAAAAAATGGACAAACCAAAAGACAAAACAGACAACCCTTAAACTCAAAGAGAGGAACATTGCACTGTCCCTTTAAGAAACACGGCGATTGCCTAACAATACCTCACCGTCTCGTCCGCCATTCACACCTCAGTGCACAATGTGAGCGGTGTAAGTGACACGTCGGTGAGGCGACATCACCCACAATGCTTTGCAGCAGGATCACACACGGTAAGGGCTTTGCAGTGATTATGTCCAGATAGTTCTATGTAGATTATATCTCCGCCTCCCCAGCCGATAAGCGCTACGCACCGCACGCCGACGTGTAACATGGGGGCCGCAAAGACACACACCGGGGCTGGAGAGTCAGGCGCCGGGCCCTCACAGCGCCCTCCAGATCAGGCCGTTCTTGCTGGGTTCCAGGAACTCGTCCACCAGAGCCTGTATGACCTTCTGTAGCTCCCCCTCCAGGAATGATTGGTCACTGCAGAGACAAGGAGGAGTCAGTGAGGGGGGCACAAATGGGCAAGTATCAATGAGGGGGCATGGCCAACGTCCCACAGTATAAGAACTCCTACTACTATTGAGGGGATGACAGTGGAACCCCGCAAGGGACTTGTGATGATTCTGCTTAAGTGTGGCTGTGGCTCAGGGATGTATTTTGATCTCTGGGTATAGTATCTCCCTTCTTACCTGCATTGATTCATAATGTGCGCAGCCCTAACCCTAGGTATATGGTAAATAGAGGTACCACTGTAACAATAGGGCTTTGTATCCATCCCAGAATGGCTCAATTGTATTCCTATACAGTCCTGGCTGATCAAACAAACATGCCTGCAGATAGATCAGATATGGCTGATAACATTGTATCATTCCACTTGGTCTCAGCTCTATACAAAAGATCTGGACTTGAGTGCATTATTCCATCAGACTTGCTGCCGCCGATGACCTCATTCTGGGAGGTGGCATAAAGGGTATATAAGATGAGGTAAGAGGCAATGGGAGGAGTTGAGACAGACCATCACAGACTACAAGAGATTACAGACAGACTAACCCTGAGAAGAGATTTGTGTTGGGATTACAAGAGAACACCATGAGGAGATTTTTGTGATGAGACTATTGGACTAATGCTGAGAGACTGTGATGAGAGCATGCAGGCTGGATTATTGTATTAATGCCACATGCCATGAAGCCTCCACTGGTGATCTCACACATACCAGAGCATGTGTGAGTGTTGGACTACAGAACCACATCAAGTAATCATTTCACCTTTATCCCTTTTATTTTATTTGTACTGTATCTTGTAACTAGTAACTGTTAATGCTTGCATATATCTGCATATCTGTTCTGAACTGTATATGTTAGATGTTAATACCGACCCATTTAGGGGTTAATAAATATATAAAATTTAGAAAGCTTGTCTTGTATTTATCTTGTGGACCCGACACTCACTGGCGGTGAGTGTGGTTTATATATGAAAGAAGACTCAGGTGGGGCCACAGCGGTGTTGGTGCACTGAGGATCTTTCACAGGACTGAACAGGACACATGACTTACCCCTGACCAGGAGCCCCGCACATCTCAGCGTAGTACTTGATCTTTGGTTCAGTCCCGCTTGTTCTCATGGTGGCCACGCAGCCGTTCTGAAATGTGAAGGTGATCATCTGACTGTTCTTACTGACGGGGAGCAGCTGCAAGAGACGGACTGATCAGTACGAGACATACTGGACAGCTATACCTACCCTGAGACACCTCGCTATATACAGGAGGTACGGCGCATCACATGACTGTACCGGGCGGCCTCTCCCAGAATGCAAATCACCAGCGCATGCTCTACACAGACAATGAACCAGATGGGGATGATGAGGGTTGTAGTACTGAGCCGCACTTACACACTTCTTATTCTGCTGACTGCTGTCGTAGCCCATCGTTACGTCCCGCACATGAAGGACGCCATACGCCCCGCACGCCTGAGGGTACTGCTTAGGGCCGCTGTAATTCCGCAGCCGCTCAAATATCCTCTTGATGGTCGTCGGGTCGTAGCACAGGAAGTAGGACGTCCTCGAAATGTGGTAACCGTATCTGGGGAGAGAAGAAAACAGAGGAGTCTGGGGGATGATGGGAAAACATGGCTGACTTAGATAAACATCCTATGGAGGCCCCAGGCATGACAGCCTCACTTTACCAGAGGGACATGATGGGAATTGTGAGCCTTGAGGGCTCTTTTAGGAGAACGACTATTACTGATGATAGACTCCCGTGGCAGAAATTAGAGATAACCCTGATATTAACTGTTTAACCCCATAGATGCCAAAGTGAACAATATTAGTGATATCTAAAAAAGGAGGAGGGATCCCTGTATCATCCTACTGCCGACCAGGACAGTGAACGGTGACAAATTTAGCAGCCAGGGACCTACATAGGCCTTATGTCCTTGGTTACTGAACGTAGCCCTTTAGTTATTTAAAAACATTTTTAGTTAAAAAAAAAAAATTAAAAAATATAAAGTAAAAATAAAATCTATCTATCCATCCCAGAACAGGGCGGCAATGAGTAAAGTGACATGTCATTCTGAGATCTGACCACAAGATGTCACTGTTGTCCGTACTCGCCACACGTTATCCACAAGGGGGTCATTCACTACAAGGGTCAGGAATCCATAAAGGATCCAGCAGAGGAGAGGCTCATCCCCATGTTCAGCATCTCTGCTTGCAGTCAGTGAATACACAAGACTCCATCTTAGCCCTGCACACACAGCTGATTGTGAATGAGAGTCCAGGACCGAAGGGAGATTCGTGTTGCTGCTTAGAACTCTCCCCACCCCCCATTCACTCACTGACAGCAAGCAGGGATCTTAAAAATGGTGAAGAACTGGGACACAAATTCCCATAAGACCCAGCCCCGCGTCCTGTCCGCTTACGTCTCGTATATCTGGGTAAGCTGTTGCTTCATGTTCAGATTGACGCTGTCCAGATAAGTCGCCATTTCTGCGACCACCACGGCGGCGCTCACTCCGTCCTTGTCCAGCACGGCCGTCCCGCACATGAAGCCTGGATGGGAATAGTAGAGCGTTACAGAATCGTATCACAAATCACACCAATGTGATACGTGCCACTAGGGGGAGTCCTGTGTACAGATCCTATTCAAGTCAACAGGAACCATATACAACAGATTGTGGCACTGTGTGTGATTTAACCAGCCACAGCCTGAAGCGGGCGTGGATCGGCTCCTCTGGTGTCACCCAAGGCCTGTCTGACCATCCGGTACCTAATTGGTCACAGGAAGTCCTGCAGATGGAAACCCCAGCGATCAATCCTGATCAGCCCCAATCCTTCAAGCAAGTGTTTAATTCCCCTGCACTGCCCCCAGAGGTGAAATGAAGTATTACACACAGTTCTTACAGGAGTCAATCTGTTGCAGGGATGTGCTGTATCCCCAAAAAGTCTCTTTATAACCACTTTGCACTCCACATGGGACCCCACTCTATTAACCCCTTAAGTACAAGCAAACTTCAGTCTTCAAAAGACATGGCTGCTTCTTCCCAAAAACAGCACCACACGTGTCTACAGCCCAGCTCATTACAATGGAGATGAGGTGCAGTACCCTATATAACCTGTAGAGGGGTGTGCAGCAGTTGTTAGAAAAAGACCAACAATTTTTTTTTTCCTTGTTTTTTGCAGGACGAGCCATATTTTTGGGGTACATTTATTTATTCCCTTTGGAGGGGTCAGGATGCAGGAATATTATTGCACTAGAGGCCACGATCATCTCAGATCTTCTATATGACTTATAGGTCCCTGACCGATGCCCTAATGCCCCCCATCTGCTATCAGCACACAGAACCCATCACCCTACTACACAGTGCTCACTAAGGGGTTAATAGGTGCCCCCCACTCTTGGTAACAATATGGGGTCATCCACCTGACCACGAAGACATCAGAGACCACTGACCTATAGATTCCTCAAAGGCAAACAGGACGGTCTGGTCTTGGTCCAGGAGGGTCTTCACCCGGCTCCCGATCCACTTAAATCCAGGCAGAGTCTCCTGTAAGAGCAGAGGACAGAGAAGTCACCTGTAGGAACCCCCACCCCAAATAACAGGGGTGTCCCGCCAATAATTAGTGACAACTCCGGACATACCTCATACTGGAAGCCCTCCTTGGAGGCGATGGCCCGCAGGATGGAGGAGGAGACGGTGGTGGCCAGCATGTGCATGTCCTGCACTTTGGATGTGGGATCGGATTTGTCCCAGCAGAAGAACATCCACCAGCCCAGGAGGGCGGCCAGCTCGTTCCCGGTGAACACCTTCCAGCGGCCCCTGCGGATACAGCGTGGTCAGTGATCGGAGTGACACGACAACTTCCATCACTGGTGTGTGTATAGACCAGGGGTTGGAAATGAGAACTGCCTACTGGAGTGTCCCTTTAAAGGGAAGCTGTCCAATTGGGGGCAAGAAGTATAAGTCTGCGCTACTTACGAGTCTTGTAGTTCAGCCACGGCCAAGCGGTCGGCATCAGGGTCCGTGGCCAGCACCACCCGGGCCCCCTCCTTCTCTGCCAGCTTCAGAGCCAGCTCCTAGGACAAGCAGAGCGCACAGCGTTACATCACTATAGGATCCTTTCAGTTTCTGGAAAAGCTGGGTGACCACCAGGGTTTATCAACCAACCACCTGGACTGAACAAAAGTGTCATTCAGGAGGTTAGAAAAGTTGGGTCACAATGTATAAGAATACTACTATTGCAGCAGACACAGAGCATTTTCATCCATCTTTTCCAGACCCCTGAACGGCAAGACAGGCAGGAGAAGTTATAGTAGTCAGATTTGTCATTCTGGCCAATAGCAAAGCTGGGTAATGGCCCCCTTTGGGAGCTGGAGCGATGGTCAGGAGTATTTACCAGCACACATTCGCCTTCTTCGGGGTTGGGACACTTCACGGTTGAAAAATTGGGGTCGGGGTCCTTCTGTTCGGGGACGGGAATCGGAGGGTTAAAGCCGAAGACTCTGAAGGCCGACTGGACGTAATCGTGAGCGACTCCATGGAAGGAGGTGTGGACGAACCGCAGCCGCGTCTCCTGGTTCAGAGCCCTGCAAGTCACACGCAGGTCAACTCTGAAAGCTCCGCCTCTAACCCCACCCCCATTTAAAGGGAAAGTATCCACAGTAAAGATTCCACATGGCAAGCGAGATACCTGTGGAAGCACACCGCCCGCAGGTCTTCCATGTAGTTTGCAACCACCACCTGCAGGGGGTCCCGCACGAGCGGACTTGTGTCGGTTACATTCACGCTCCACGAGTCAGCCCAGGGCTCCGGGGATTGCTCCACACATCTCAGGATCTCCTTGTCATGCGGGGAGGTGATCTGAGCTCCATTCTCCCAGTACACCTGATAGTAGGACAGAAACACATTAAATTACTCCTTATCCTCCAGTCACACCCAAAGCTGCATCCACATTTCTGCTGATGACCCTTCTTTGGGAGACCTCTATAAAGTACATAATGTTTTGCATCGTGGGAAGTATAGCGGTCACATCACGTATTGTACAGGGGTGTGTGTGGAGTATTCTGATACATTCCAGCAGAATTATGAATGCAGCTCTGGATGTGACTGGAGTAATCTGGATCATCATAAATAAGTAAAAACACATTTGTAAAGTTATTATGGTTCTGTTTTTCACTGGGTAATCTCTATAATGTTCAGACAATAGATCACATTTTATTCTCTAGTCACATCCAGAGCTGCAGTCACAATACCAGTGGTTGAGACAGAGAAATCATGCACTGGGCTGACAGGTATAACCCCGACCGCTCAGCTATGCCCTCACAATATACAGGTCACATCTTCAGAAATGCATAACAGCAGGCAGATTTATCAAAACTAGAGCGGAGGCCGCGCCCAACAGATGTGACATACTGTGCGGCAGTATTGTGAATGCAGCTCTGCAGGTGACTGGAGTAGAAGATACAACTCCAGATGTGACTATACACATCGGGGGAGAGGCGGCCGCTGCTCACCTTGTACCCATTGTCCTCCTTGCGGTTGTGAGACGCTGTAATCATGACTCCGGCCACGGCCCGCAGCTTCTGGACGGCGTATGGCTGCAGGGAGAAGAAACCGGAGCATTACCCCCAATGATTAGGTGACATGATGAATGGGTGTAGTAGTACATGACATTACTTCGTCCGGGCTCCCCTGAGTCTCTGGCACTTACCACAAATGGCGTGGGGACGTATCTGGAGAACAGGTAGACCTGCACCCCGCGGCTGAGGAGCACCGCCGCCGTCAGCTTAGCCAGTCTGAAACACATAATATAGTCCTAGCTCCACATACTGACTCACTGCTCAATCTGTACTGAACAAGCAAGGCTGCAGTGTAAAGCATGAGGGAGGACAGAGCAGCAGCCCAAGCCTCTGTTGTGCTGGGATAGGTGTGATGAAAGGAGCCTATATATATTATATATAACCTTAGTGAATGTATTGTTTATACAGGTGTCATCAGTATATTACATTGGTATGTGTGTATACAAGTAATGTCAGGGGGGAGGCATCAAGAACAGATATACTCCCCAGGCTTGTTTATTGCTTTACAGCTTCTTGGGCAATCAGGCATGAAGAGGGTGACCTGACAGGGACCTTATGACCAATTGTGGAGTACCCCTCTTTCCAAAGCACAGATAAAACCAGCCATTCTCCAGACCCTCAAGATGTGGAAAGTGGGAGAAGGGGGCACTCTGGCTCGGGTGTGTCTAAGCACAAGCCACAAGACATTGTGTTTACCTTATAACTTTGTCACATCATCTTGGAGAGCAAATAAGCTGGGTGTGCCCAATCAGAGATCCTCCAAGCTCCATGGAAACAAAAGACTAAGTACTAAGCTGTTTTTCTCCTGTTATTTTTAGAACCGTTTGCTTGTTTGTCCTCGTTTACATGTCTTTTTTTATATATAGAGCACTGTACCCTTTGGGTATTAAATTGTTATAATTGTTGTTTGCTCTATGAACCCATTACCAAGTGTGTTTGTGTTTGAGTGTTGGAGAGACGCGTGTATATGTTAGTGCGGCTTCCACTGGACCCGAAATCGGTGGTGATGACAGCGTTGTGCTTTAATGGAGCAGAGGTGCAGTGTAAAGCATGGAGGAGAGGGACAGGGCCACGGCCTAAACATCTATCATGTCTGGATATGAATTACAGACTGCCACTGACAATACAGTTAAGCTGGTATCGCTGATCATAGTTGTGCTTTAATGGAGCAGAGGTGCAGTGTAAAGCATGGAGGGAGCAGCAGCCTGATGTGGCAGGATGCAGATTGCAGACTACCTACCAGAACTCTTGAGCAGTAAATGCTTTGGTTTTTTTCCAATGAAATGTTTTACTGTAGTCACTTCCAAAGCTGCATTCATAAATCCCAGGAATGTCCCTGTGCTGACACATACAGCCTGCTGAGCTCAGGTGGATTCCCACAATGCACTGTATAAAGGAGTCAGCAGAGAGACAGAAGATCCTGCCACAGGGAATAGTGAAGTGACAGGTGTGTGCGGGTGCAGCTCTGGGCGTGTGAGCGACAGAAATAATTCTATGTTCCCAGAAGGTAGATGCTATACCGTACTGAAAGATGGGAGATGATATATCTATGCTGCAAACCAGTCAGAGCCAAAAACCAGCTAAATGCAGCTGTGGGTGTGACTGGAGTAGGGGACAAGGTCTTACCGCTCACTGCTGCAGTTGCTGCTGGCTTGTCCTCGCGTGTCGTACCCCACCACGAAGCCTCTGCTCCTCAGGTCCGGGAAGTTCCTCTCCAGATAGTGGTACATACCCTGGAGAAACAGAGACCCGTCAGTACCAAGAGCTGCCAGGAATGAGGAGGAGAAGAGGGCACAGAGGGGTCCGGAAGAAGGAAGAGGAGGAGGGGGCACAGAGGGGTCCGGAAGAAGAGGAGGAGGAGGAGGAAGAGAAGGCACAGAGGGGTCCGGAAGAAGGAAGAGGAGGAGGAAGAGAAGGCACAGAGGGGTCCGGAAGAAGAGGAGGAGGAGGAGGAAGAGAAGGCACAGAGGGGTCCGGAAGAAGAGGAGGAGGAGGAGGAATAGAAGGCACAGAGGGGTCCGGAAGAAGAGGAGGAGGAGGAGGAAGAGAAGGCACAGAGGGGTCCGGAAGAAGAGGAGGAGGAGGAGGAAGAGAAGGCACAGAGGGGTCCGGAAGAAGAGGAGGAGGAGGAGGAATAGAAGGCACAGAGGGGTCCGGAAGAGGAGGAGGAGGAGGGGGCACAGAGGGGTCCGGAAGAAGAGGAGGAAGAGGAGGAGGGGGCACAGAGGGGTCCGGAAGAAGAGGAGGAGGAGGAGGAGGAGGAATAGGGGGCACAGAGGGGTCCGGAAGAAGAGGAGGAGGAGGAGGAGGAGGAATAGAAGGCACAGAGGGGTCCGGAAGAAGAGGAGGAGGAGGAGGAGGAGGAATAGAAGGCACAGAGGGGTCCGGAAGAAGGAAGAGAAGGAGGAGGGGGCACAGAGGGGTCCGGAAGAAGGAAGAGAAGGAGGAGGGGGCACAGAGGGGTCCGGAAGAAGGAAGAGAAGGAGGAGGGGGCACAGAGGGGTCCGGAAGAAGGAAGAGAAGGAGGAGGGGGCACAGAGGGGTCCGGAAGAAGGAAGAGAAGGAGGAGGGGGCACAGAGGGGTCCGGAAGAAGGAAGAGAAGGAGGAGGGGGCACAGAGGGGTCCGGAAGAAGGAAGAGAAGGAGGAGGGGGCACAGAGGGGTCCGGAAGAAGGAAGAGGGGGCACAGAGGGGTCCGGAAGAAGGAAGAGGGGGCACAGAGGGGTCCGGAAGAAGGAAGAGGGGGCACAGAGGGGTCCGGAAGAAGGAAGAGGGGGCACAGAGGGGTCCGGAAGAAGGAAGAGGGGGCACAGAGGGGTCCGGAAGAAGGAAGAGGGGGCACAGAGGGGTCCGGAAGAAGGAAGAGGGGGCACAGAGGGGTCCGGAAGAAGGAAGAGGGGGCACAGAGGGGTCCGGAAGAAGGAAGAGGGGGCACAGAGGGGTCCGGAAGAAGGAAGAGGGGGCACAGAGGGGTCCGGAAGAAGGAAGAGGGGGCACAGAGGGGTCCGGAAGAAGGAAGAGGGGGCACAGAGGGGTCCGGAAGAAGGAAGAGGGGGCACAGAGGGGTCCGGAAGAAGGAAGAGGGGGCACAGAGGGGTCCGGAAGAAGGAAGAGGGGGCACAGAGGGGTCCGGAAGAAGGAAGAGGGGGCACAGAGGGGTCCGGAAGAAGGAAGAGGGGGCACAGAGGGGTCCGGAAGAAGGAAGAGGGGGCACAGAGGGGTCCGGAAGAAGGAAGAGGGGGCACAGAGGGGTCCGGAAGAAGGAAGAGGGGGCACAGAGGGGTCCGGAAGAAGGAAGAGGGGGCACAGAGGGGTCCGGAAGAAGGAAGAGGGGGGCACAGAGGGGTCCGGAAGAAGGAAGAGGGGGCACAGAGGGGTCCGGAAGAAGGAAGAGGGGGCACAGAGGGGTCCGGAAGAAGGAAGAGGGGGCACAGAGGGGTCCGGAAGAAGGAAGAGGGGGCACAGAGGGGTCCGGAAGAAGGAAGAGGGGGCACAGAGGGGTCCGGAAGAAGGAAGAGGGGGCACAGAGGGGTCCGGAAGAAGGAAGAGGGGGCACAGAGGGGTCCGGAAGAAGGAAGAGGGGGCACAGAGGGGTCCGGAAGAAGGAAGAGGGGGCACAGAGGGGTCCGGAAGAAGGAAGAGGGGGCACAGAGGGGTCCGGAAGAAGGAAGAGGGGGCACAGAGGGGTCCGGAAGAAGGAAGAGGGGGCACAGAGGGGTCCGGAAGAAGGAAGAGGGGGCACAGAGGGGTCCGGAAGAAGGAAGAGGGGGCACAGAGGGGTCCGGAAGAAGGAAGAGGGGGCACAGAGGGGTCCGGAAGAAGGAAGAGGGGGCACAGAGGGGTCCGGAAGAAGGAAGAGGGGGCACAGAGGGGTCCGGAAGAAGGAAGAGGGGGCACAGAGGGGTCCGGAAGAAGGAAGAGGGGGCACAGAGGGGTCCGGAAGAAGGAGGAGGGGGCACAGAGGGGTCCAGAAGAGGAAGGGGCACAGAGGGGTCCAGAAGAGGAGGAGGAGGGGGCACAGAGGAATCCGGAACAGGAAGGAGGGCAGAAATAGAGGGCAGGGCACAGTGGACAGAAGGGTCTGTCAATAGCTTATCTTTCTACCTCCATTGAAAATACGTGCTCACCTGGCTGGGCACACACATCCACTGCACTTTAGACCCACTGGTGGCCCAGGGTGCACCTCTTACACTGCACAGGACAGTCTATGGCTGGATTCACACTTGCAAGAGGCCATTTGCAGGATTTTGAGCCACAGCCAAGACTGGATCAAAAAAAAATGTATAAAGGAAGTTGTGATATGTCCGTTCCTTTACATCCGCTGTGATTGGCTTTAGAAACTGCCACAAAACCTGCCTGTGTGATTACAGCCTCACACAGAGCCAGGCAGTCCGCTCCGGCACGACAACCCCAGAGCATACCAAAGGTCAAGTGTAAGGTCGAGTCTAAATATAAGTGGGTGTCCTTTGCAGAGAGCGAGGCAGCAGCGCTGTCACCGGGGTACACCGCTCCGCTCAGGTTCAGTCACAGTGTAAACCTGCATTGCGTAATACTCAGTCAGCTCTGCACAACACACAGCACGTGCAGAGCAGGAGACGCCGGCATGCACAGTCACATGACCTCACACAATGAGATGAATGTAAACAGATCTTGCAGTAACTAGAGCGTAGAGCCCTGGAATCACTGAACCCAGACCGATGCTCTGCAGTCTGCCGCTATCTGGCTGTGGGGATACTACAACTCCCAGCATGCCGAAGGCAAGACAGAGGGGACAGAGACATTCTTAAAATCTCTGTTTGTTGTCAGTGAATGGGGCATCCATATTTACAGTGCTGGCCACAGCTGAGGGTTTGTTACTGTTGTATGAGACATTCACCTGCAAAGTAACAGGGATCTGTGCTATCAGGATTATTAGAGGGAACACCCGGAGAGGGCGGATGTCACCTACAACATGCTCTACAGATAAACAATGCAAGTGATATCTGACACTGGAGCGGAGACAGCCCATGTTCATCCAGACAGGGGGTCACACACTGAACGCCCCCAACACATCCTCATATATGGCCCCCCACTATATACCATACAGCTTTGTATCTACTGAACAGCCACCAATGAATGCTGGAGCCGGCACCTGCCAGCACCCGACCGCTCCCTGCAGAGGATGTCACCGGACAGGTAGAGCTCGGAGCCAGGTAATGGAGGATCACCAGCAGAGGGCGCAGCATGGGGGGCAAAGGGAAAATAAATAACATCAGCCTAATGTGGACGCTACGTAGTGTGAGGGCACCAGGAACAACAATAATACCCGATGTAACTGCTCGCACTGGGGCCTGCATAATATATACCCGGAGCGGTCATAGACTGATCTAATACTACATATATATATATATATATATATATATATAAATAAATATAAATCAATCAGAGTTATATAAACTGTACCGATATATCCTGTATTATACTCCAGAGCTGCGCTCACTATTCTGCTGGTGCAGTCACTGTGTACATACATTACATTACTTATCCTGTACTGGTCCTGAGTTACATCCTGTATTATACTCCAGAGCTGCACTCACTATTCTGCTGGTACAGTCACTGTGTACATACATTACATTACTTATCCTGTACTGATCCTGTATTATACTCCAGAGCTGCACTCACTATTCTGCTAGTACAGTCACTGTGTACATACATTACATTACTTATCCTGTACTGATCCTGAGTTACATCCTGTATTATACTCCAGAGCTGCACTCACTATTCTGCTGGTACAGTCACTGTGTACATACATTACATTACTTATCCTGTCCTGATCCTGAGTTACATCCTGTATTATACTCCAGAGCTGCACTCACTATTCTGCTGGTGCAGTCACTGTATACATACATTACATTACTTATCCTGTACTGATCCTGAGTTACATCCTGTATTATACTCCAGAGCTGCACTCACTATTCTGCTGGTGCAGTCACTGTATACATACATTACATTACTTATCCTGTACTGATCCTGAGTTACATCCTGTACTATACTCCAGAGCTGCACTCACTATTCTGCTGGTACAGTCACTGTGTACATACATTACATTACTTATCCTGTACTGATCCTGAGTTACATCCTGTATTATACTCCAGAGCTGCGCTCACTATTCTGCTGGTACAGTCACTGTGTACATACCTTACATTACTTATCCGGTACTGATCCTGAGTTACATCCTGTATTATACTCCAGAGCTGCGCTCACTATTCTGCTGGTGCAGTCACTGTGTACATACATTACATTACTTATCCTGTATTATACTCCAGAGCTGCGCTCACTATTCTGCTGGTACAGTCACTGTGTACATACATTACATTACTTATCCTGTACTGATCCTGAGTTACATCCTGTATTATACTCCAGAGCTGCGCTCACTATTCTGCTGGTACAGTCACTGTGTACATAAATTACTTATCCTGTACTGATCCTGAGTTACATCCTGTATTATACTCCAGAGCTGCGCTCACTATTCTGCTGGCTCTTAGGTCTGGTGTCTCACACCATTAGTGACCCTGCAGTCAGTAGATCACTAGGTCAGATCCTATGGCTGATCCTATAACCTGTTCTGCTTCTCCTCCGATCTGTCTCGGTTGCTCTTTACCTCTGTATTAGGGCGGAGCTGTCCAGGATAGCTATAGTAGCAGTAAATGCAGCCATATAGGTTGTTACCCACTTGCCCGCGTCTTGTGGCCGCACTCTCACCTGTGTAGTCTGTATGATGGTCAGGTCATTGATCCTGGAGAATCCGGCCCCCATGGCTGAGCGCAGCCCAGCTGTTCCAAAAGACATCTGGGAGCACAGCCTGTCCCGCAGCTCCTTGTTCTTGCCATCCTGCAGCAGCGTCTCTATCTGACTTCTTGTTTTGGGGTTCTGTTAAGGGAAATAAACAAAAGTCAACGGAATATAACCAATATGGAGTCTACGTGAGAGAGACATGTGACCCCCTCCTCCCCCTCCCCTCTCACAGGACAAGTCTCACAAGCACAGAGACACTGCAGCTGCGTTTCCCTCCTCCCTGTTTATAATCATAGTATTTACTGTGTTGCTATAGATGGCTTTTGGGGCGACATCCAGAAGAGATTAGGGGGAAAGTGGGAGGTGCGAGGTGCCCCTGACCCCCAGTAATATATACAGTACATTATATAGAGTCTACAGGAAGCCGAGAGCACAGGGCGCCAATGTTAGCAAATCTTTCACCTCCAAAGAGATAAGGATGCTGCAAAACAGGAAGATGGGGGGGGGATTACTGGTGTACTCACTAGTCGTGGACTATAACCCTCTCAGTGCTGGACTAGATGTTCATCAGCCTGTGAGTAAGGGGTTAAAGGAAGAGCTTGTAGAGTATGTCAGTATGTCCAGGCAGGAGGGGACGGTATATACTATACTATAGATATAGATACTATGTATGTGTGTACATCCAGTCACATAACATCAGTTCTCTGGATGCCGCCTGCAGTGTAAAGAATGGCGGCTGTCAAGACTCCATCATGTAATTCGCAGACCTCCTCTCCTACACTGCACTGATTCTAATATATATATATATATATATATATATATATACACAGTACAGACCAAAAGTTTGGACACACCTTCTCATTCCAAGAGTTTTCTGTATTTTCATGACTATAAAAATTGTAGATTCACACTGAAGGCATCAAAACTATGAATTACCACATGTGGAATTATATACTTAACAAAAAGTGTAAAACAGCTGAAAATATGTCTTATATTCTAGGTTCTTCAAAGTAGCCACCTTTTGCTTTGATTACTGCTTTGCACACTCTTGGCATTCTCTTGATGAGCTTCAAGAGGTAGTCACCTGAAATGGTCTTCCAACAGTCTTGAAGGAGTTCCCAGAGATGCTTAGCACTTGTTGGCCCTTTTGCCTTCACTCTGCGGTCCAGCTCACCCCAAACCATCTGGATTGGGTTCAGGTCTGGTGACTGTGGAGGCCAGGTCATCTGGCGTAGCACCCCATCACTCTCCTTCTTGGTCACATAGCCCTTACACAGTCTGCAGGTGTTTGGGGTCATTGTCCTGTTGGTCCAACTAAACGCAAACCGGATGGAATAGCATGCCGCTGCAAGATGCTGTGGTAACCATGCTTGTTCAGAATAAATCCCCAACAGTGTCACCAGCAAAGCCCCCCCACACCATCACACCTCCTCCTCCATGCTTCACGGTGGGAGCCAGGCATGTAGAGTCCATTCGTTCACCTTTTCTGCGTCGCACAAAGACACGGTGGTTGGAACCAAAGATCTCAAATTTGGACTCTTCAGACCAAAGCACAGATTTCCACAGGTCTAATGTCCATTCCTTGTGTTCTTCTTGTGCTTGTTGCCTGTCCTTAGCAGTGGTTTCCTAGCAGCTATTTTACCATGAAGGCCTGCTGCACACAGTCTCCTCTTAACAGTTGTTGTAGAGATGTATCTGCTGCTAGAACTCTGTGTGGCATTGACCTGGTCTCTAATCTGAGCTGCTGTTAACCTGCGATTTTTGAGGCTGGTGACTCGGATGAACTTATCCTCCGCAGCAGAGGTGACTCTTGGTCTTCCTTTCCTGGGGCAGTCCTCATGTGAGCCAGTTTCTTTGTAGCGCTTGATGGTTTTGGCCACTGCACTTGGGGACACTTTCAAAGTTTTCCCAATTTTTCGGACTGACTGACCTTCATTTCTTAAAGTAATGATGGCCACTCGTTTTTCTTTACTTAGCTGCTTTTTTCTTGCCATAATACAAATTCTAACACTCCATTCAGTAGGACTATCAGCTGTGTATCCACCTGACTTCTGAACAACACAACTGATGGTCCCAACACCATTTATAAGGCAAGAAATCCCACTTATTAAACCTGACAGGGCACACCTGTGAAGTGAAAACCATTTCAGGTGACTACCTCTTGAAGCTCCTCAAAAGAATGCCAAGAGTGTGCAAAGCAGTAATCAAAGCAAAAGGTGGCTACTTTGAAGAACCTAGAATATAAGACATTTTCAGCTGTTTTACACTTTTTGTTAAGTATATAATTCCACATGTGGTAATTCATAGTTTTGATGCTTTCAGTGTGAATGTACAATTTTTATAGTCATGAAAATACAGAAAACTCTTGGAATGAGAAGGTGTGTCCAAACTTTTGGTCTGTACTGTATATATATATACACATACAGTGCCTTGTGAAAGTATTCGGCCCCCTTCAACTTTTCAACCTTTTGCCACATTTCAGGCTTCAAACATAAGGATATAAAATTTTAATTTTTTGGTGAAGAATCAACAACAAGTGGGACACAATCGTGAAGTGGAACGAAATTTATTGGATATTTTAAACTTTTGTAAAAAATAAAAAACTGAAAAGTGGGGCGTGCAGTATTATTTGGCCCCCTTAAGTTAATACTTTGTAGCGCCCCCTTTTGCTGCGATTACAGCTACAAGTCGCTTGGGGTTGTCTCTATCAGTTCTTGCCCATTCTTCCTTGGAAAACAGCTGGAGCTCAGTGAGGTTGGATGGAGAGCGTTTGTGAACAGCAGTTTTCAGCTCTTTCCACAGATTCTCGATTGGATTCAGGTCTGGACTTTGACTTGGCCATTCTAACACCTGGATACGTTTATTTGTGAACCATTCCATTGTAGATTTGGCTTTATGTTTGGGATCATTGTCTTGTTGGAAGATAAATCTCCGTCCCAGTCTCAGGTCTTTTGCAGACTCCAACAGGTTTTCTTCCAGAATGGTCCTGTATTTGGCTCCATCCATCTTCCCATCAATTTTAACCATCTTCCCTGTCCCTGCTGAAGAAAAGCAGGCCCAAACCATGATGCTGCCCCCCACCATGTGTGACAGTGGGGATGGTGTGTTCAGGGGGATGAGCTGTGTTGCTTTTACGCCAAACATATCGTTTTGCATTGTGGCCAAAAAGTTGGATTTTGGTTTCATGTGACCAGAGCACCTTCTTCCACATGTTTGGTGTCTCCCAGGTGGCTTTTTATGGAGATCTTTGAGAAATGGCTTTCTTCTTGCTACTCTTCCATAAAGGCCAGATGTGTGCAGTGTACGACTGATTGTTGTCCTATGGACAGACTCTCCCACCTCAGCTGTAGATCTCTGCAGTTCATCCAGAGTGATCATGGGCCTCTTGGCTGCATCTCTGATCAGTCTTCTCCGTGTTTGAGATGAAAGTTTAGAGGGACGGCCGGGTCTTGGTAGATTTGCAGTGGTCTGATACTCCTTCCATTTCAATATGATCGCTTGCACAGTGCTCCTTGGGATGTTTAAAGTTTGGGAAATCTTTTTGTATCCAAATCTGGCTTTAAACTTCTCCACAACAGTATCACGGACCTGCCTGGTATGTTCCTTGGTCTTCATGATGCTCTCTGCGCTTTAAACAGAACCCTGAGACTATCACAGAGCAGGTGCATTTATACGGAGACTTGATTACACACAGGTGGATTATATTTATCATCATCAGTCATTTAGGACAACATTGGATCATTCAGAGATCCTCACTGAACTTCTGGAGTGAGTTTGTTGCACTGAAAGTAAAGGGGCCGAATAATATTGCACGCCCCACTTTTCAGTTTTTTATTTTTTACAAGTTTAAAATAACCAATAAATTTTGTTCCACTTCACGATTGTGTCCCACTTGTTGTTGATTCTTCACCAAAAAATTAAAATTTTATATCTTTATGTTTGAAGCCTGAAATGTGGCAAAAGTTTGAAAAGTTCAAGGGGGCCGAATACTTTCGCAAGGCACTGTATGTGTGTATATATATATATATATATATATATATATATATATATATAAATGAACATTTACAAACACAATTGGGGAATCCACAACCTCCATTCTTTACACTGCAGGCCGCCTCCGCGCAGAATAAAGAGGTCTATATTATAAAGTGACGTCTGACGTAATAAATAGCTCCATTTATTAAATGTTTACACCCCCTTTAAGAACTGGTGACATGTCACAGAAGATTTGTGGTGTGAATAACATCCAATGAACCTGCAGCGCGCCATGCGGTAACATCAGAGAGCTGTGCAGTTAGCGGGTATATATATCTATATATAACATGACTGCCGCCCTCAGAGCAGCGCTCATCATCATTTTCTATATTTCATTGTCTCCTAATCCCCTGCTGTTCTCTAATCCTCCAGGGACAGGAATAATCTGAGCAGAATATTCTGTAATCTGCCCCCCACCGAACACAGAGGAAGAAGGTGAAAGTGCGACCAGTGATCACCCCAGACCTCGCACCGGGACTTGCATCCACTGCCTAGTACAGGAGATAGTGACGACTACCATGGGGGGCACCATGGAGCATAGTGACTGAATTGTGGGCCCCAACCCCAAGTACAGCCTCTACAAGAGGGATAAGATGAGCCCACCCCTTAGTACAGCCTTTGTAAGGAGTATTACACCCCCTGTACAGGAATATACCACAAAGCCACCATCATCCAAGTGTATACAGGTGAACAACAAGCCCCCCACTGAGGAATACTGTAAGTGCCCACCAGCACACAGGTGAATAACAAGAGCGCCCCGCTGAGTACAGCCTCCCCCATACACAGCATGGCTGTGGCCCCAGGGTGTGTATCCATAGTGACAGTGATACCGTATACAGAAGCCACTTCTCACTTACACCTGCAATGTGGGGGCAGCCAAAAGAGGCGAACAAAGGCAAAGACAAGACTGGAACAACCGTGTGACGCCACAGCGGTCAATGTAACCCCTATCCAGCCGAAACGGCCATAAAAGACAGATAAATGGTTAGACGCCTCCAAATATACGTGTGTGCACACAGCCATCCCCAGATACACGTGAGCATCACCACCATATATATATCCCTCTCCATATATACATATACTTCATGTGTGCACCTCCCTATATACCCATGTGTACGCCTCCCTATATACCCATGCCTGCGCCTCCCTATATACCCATGTGTACGCCTCCCTATATACCCATGTGTACGCCTCCCTATATACCCATGTGTACGCCTCCCTATATACCCATGTGTACGCCTCCCTATATACCCATGTGTACGCCTCCCTATATACCCATGTGTACGCCTCCCTATATACCCATGTGTACGCCTCCCTATATACCCATGTGTACATCTCCCTATATACCATGTGTACGCCTCCCTATATACCAGTGTACGCCTCCCTATATACCAGTGTACGCCTCCCTATATACCCTGTGTACGCCTCCCTATATACCAGTGTACGCCTCCCTATATACCAGTGTACGCCTCCCTATATACCATGTGTACGCCTCCCTATATACCATGTGTACGCCTCCCTATATACCATGTGTACGCCTCCCTATATACCATGTGTACGCCTCCCTATATACCATGTGTACGCCTCCCTATATACCCATGTGTACGCCTGCCTATATACCATGTGTACGCCTCCCTATATACCATGTGTACGCCTCCCTATATACCATGTGTACGCCTCCCTATATACCATGTGTACGCCTCCCTATATACCATGTGTACGCCTCCCTATATACCATGTGTACGCCTCCCTATATACCATGTGTACGCCTCCCTATATACCATGTGTACGCCTCCCTATATACCCATGTGTACGCCTCCCTATATACCCATGTGTACATCTCCCTATATACCATGTGTACATCTCCCTATATACCATGTGTACATCTCCCTATATACCATGTGTACGCCTCCCTATATACCATGTGTACGCCTCCCTATATACCCATGTGTACGCCTCCCTATATACCCATGTGTACGCCTCCCTATATACCCATGTGTACGCCTCCCTATATACCCTGTGTACGTCTCCCTATATACCCATGCGTACGCCTCCCTATATACCCATGTGTACGCCTCCCTATATACCCATGTGTACGCCTCCCTATATACCCATGTGTACGCCTCCCTATATACCCATGTGTACGCCTCCCTATATACCCATGCGTACGTCTCCCTATATACCCATGCGTACGCCTCCCTATATACCCATGCGTACGCCTCCCTATATACCCATGCGTACGCCTCCCTATATACCCATGCGTACGCCTCCCTATATACCCATGCGTACGCCTCCCTATATACCCATGTGTACGCCTCCCTATATACCCATGTGTACGTCTCCCTATATACCCATGTGTACGCCTCCCTATATACCCATGTGTACGCCTCCCTATATACCCATGTGTACGCCTCCCTATATACCATGTGTACGCCTCCCTATATACCCATGTGTACGCCTCCCTATATACCATGTGTACGCCTCCCTATATACCCTGTGTACGCCTCCCTATATACCATGTGTACATCTGAGCTCTGCAACCTGGAGCTCCTCAGACACTGCAAAACTACAACTCCCAGCATGTCCTCCTAGGAGTAGGCTGCTGGGGCATGCTGGGAGTTGTAGTCTCAGCCCAGCTGAGGGGCTCCAGGCTGCAGTGCACCGGTATACATATATATATACACATCACTTATGTAACCAGGAGACAAGCACAGATGTATACAAAGAGTATACAGCGCCCCCTCACCTTATCCCACTGCAGCCACTGCCATACAGCCGCGTCCAGCTCCGAGTCCCCGGTAGAGGTCGGTATCAGCAGGTTGGAGTTCACATCACCCGTCGGGTCACCCATCCTCTCACCCGCGTCTCACAGTGCATCCAGCGGACTGCGCCACAGGCAGAAGCCGCACCGCGCAGGCGCACCACACGACTCCTTTAGAACTCCACAAGCACCACTGGGCATGCGTTAAAGCTCGAGTCCCAGACCGCTCGCAAACTCCAGTACGCATGCGTCAAGATTGGCTCCCGCAAGTCATCGCGCAGGCGCAGATCATGTCGCCAGTCTCTATTCAAGCATGCCTTCCTATTGACGCATGCGCAGAATGGTACTGTGGGAGTCTGATGATACTTTTCCACATTCCAAGGGAGTTGTCCCCAGGATGAAGCTGTTGCTAAGCAACAAGAATTGTTTTTCCTTTGTTTTACCAATAAAAGAAATGTGTCATGGAGCGGTTACTATGTCTATATTGTTTTTAAGAAGCTTCCTATGCTGTCTCCTTCCGCAACATGGAAAATTCCTTTAAAATTATTATTTGGGCTATCTGTACATAATATGTGGTTTTACATGAGAGCAATAAATATAATGAGATAAAACAAAGAAATATAACAAAAAGTGTGCAAAATCTTGTATAACGAACCACCAAGCTAGAATGTGTGAACAAGAACATATCGGGCCACACGCCATATCACAAAACAACCTACAGAAATACCTGATAAGGAGTCGCTATGGGTAAAGATGGTGGTCTAACCAGGGATATGACCAAAAACACCCATAATATAATAGTGACCCATACAGAGCGGGGCCACCTGGGAGGACGCCAGTCCTGGCACATGTTTCGGTATATACATACGTCTGGGTCATGCGGTCGGATGTCAATCCCGGTGACAAGTGACTTGTGGATATCATTTGGGGGGGTTTTCAAGTTTAGAAGAAAAGTGAGTAAAGGCAAAAAAATGACATAAAATAACCTTAATAATCTAATTTTTTGTTTCGCCTTGGTACCCGCACTCCTCCCAGGTGAGCCATGTACTGGCTCTGCTATGACTGAGGCCATAAAGTAAGGTGTAGTCCAAATGGTGTTGTGCTGAGTGGTGTCTACCATTGCTGTGGGGTAAGCCCAGGGGCTTAGTTTGGCAGCGGGGGTGTTGCTGGGTCGCTCTCCCTGTGGACACTGTGATGTGGTGATGGTGGTCACAGTGCAGTACCGCACCCCGTAGAGTAGGGACCCAGTATACAGAGGTCACTGTGAAGTGATTAGTGGGCTTATACACCTTGGGAACTATGTATACTAAGAACCTCATGGTCATTTTTATAGATTTTGCTGAGAAGCCGAAATCAATGTATAATATTGGGATATGCGGACCATTCTTTCCTTTTCCTTACACTTTGGATCCCTCAAACCTTTAGGCATTAGATTGGTCAGGCCCAGTGATTTCAGCAAGACCTGCAGACCGTCACCATCTAATATCTATGGGGTCTCCCAATTCCTGCCCAACAACAAATGTTAAGGGAATAAAGGGTAGGGCAGACAGCTTTCAACATGTCTGATCCTTTTGTTGTCAAGGGAGATAAGCCACCACCAGAGGAGTCTGGAGGAGGACAGAGGAGTCTGGAGGAGAACAGAGGCGTCTGAAGGGGGACAGAAGAATCTGTAGGAGGACAGAGGGGTCTGAAGGGGGACAGAGGAGTCTGGAGGAGGAGAGAGAGGTCTGAGGAGACAGAAGAGTCTCAAGAGGGACAGAGGGGTCTGGAGGGTGACAGAGGGGTCTGGAGGGGACTGAAGAGTCTGGAGGAGGACAGAGAGGTTTGGAATGGACAGAGTAGTCAGGAAGGGGAACAGAGGGGTCTGGAGGGTGACAGAGGGGTCTGGAGGGGATGAAAAAGTCTGGAGGGGGACAGAGGAGTCTAGAGAGGGACAGAGGGGTCTGGAGGGGGACAGATGAGTCTGGAGGGGACAGAAGGAGTCTGGAGGGGACAGAAGAGTCTGGATGAGGAGAGAGAGGTCTGAGGAGACAGAAGAGTCTCAAGAGGGACAGAGGGGTCTGGAGGGTGACAGAGGGGTCTGGAGGAGACTGAAGAGTCTGGAGGAGGACAGAGAGGTTTGGAATGGACAGAGTAGTCAGGAAGGGGAACAGAGGGGTCTGGAGAGTGACAGAGGGGTCTGGAGGGGATGAAAAAGTCTGGAGGGGGACAGATGAGTCTGGAGGGGATAGAGGAATCTGGAGGAGGACAGAGGAGTCAGTACTGGACCCTGCAAATGTCCCTTATACCACATAAAATATACCACTATTGTAAATAGCACAAGGTAGGGGTACCCTTTACACACTTTGCATTGGGTCCAGGAGCTTCTGCCTCTGAGTTTGGCTTATTCTCCTCTCCATATGGTGACTATATGCATGCTCGGCCAAATAGTTATCATGCGTACACCCACATGTATAACTGGAGGGGGAGTTTCACAACACTGAAGTACCTGTCCTGACCTCAGCCTTCTTCTCATCCCCCACCCCATGTATATAAATTCACATCATTACTCAATATGTCACAATCGCTCGTGATAAGGCCAGGTGAGGTGAATGATCCACATATCAGATCTGCTGGATCCGCTTCATACCTGCCATCAGTTCTAGGAGTTTATTGCTCCTTACAATATCTCTTATCTTCAGGACCACGTCTCACATAACTTACATTACTTGTATCCTGGAGGTTTTGCATTGCTCTTAGGGCCTGTTCACACAGTGCTATTCTGATGCATCAGGACACCCTTTAAGTACATGCCCCCATTGATACTACTAGAAGTGTCGTGAGGGCCACAAACTGCACCATAATCTGTAAAGCCGCAGAAGAAATCTGGGATCTGCCTCGGATTTCTGCTGCGGATTCTACTTTATATGGCCATTGGATATTTCTGCAGTGTAATAGAAAGGGTCGGAGGGTGCGATCCCTCAGTATGACCAAAGGCACGGCTGATATGCCGCAGAAAACGGAACGTCCATGGCTTCCACTGTAATTCATTCACTACAAAGTGATTGGTTATTGAGTGGTCCTAGGTAATGGCCACCCAGTTACCGTTTCCATGACGCCATTAACTAGGAACACTCATTAGGGACAGATTTATTAAAACGGTTTTAGTTGCCCATAGCAACCAATCACATTACAGCTTTCATCCTGTATTCTGCCCCTGATACATGAAAGCTGCACTCTGATTGGTCGCTATAGGCAACTAGAACTGTTTTAGGCTGAGGCCCCACGTTGCAGAAAAGCTGCTTTTTTTTGTTGCAGATTTTGCAGCGGTTTTTTGAGCCAAATCCAAGAATGGCTACAGAAGGAATGGGGAATATCTAGGAAGCTTCTTGTACTTCTACCATTTTCTCAATCCACTCCTCAGACTTAAAGGGGTTGTCCAGGCAAAAATGGGCAATAAATTTATTCTTTAAATAGGCTGAGGGAAGTGAAAAAAATAAAAAAAAATTCATACTCACCTTTCCCCGGTGCCTCCCATCGTGTTCCGGTCGTCTCGGTCCAGTGTTGACTTGTGGTGGACATCCCAGCCACACGTGACCGCTGAGGCCAAGTGAATGGACTTTACAATATACTGCAATACTGTATAGTTGTGTTGCAGTACATTGTATGAGTGATCAGATCCCTTAGGATTTGAAATCCCTACAAAGTCTAAAAATAAAAAATTATATAAAAATTGTAAAAGTATTTAAAAAATATGTTGATATCACCACCCCCAAAAATGTAATAAAAAGCGATCAATATAGCATATATTCCCCAAAATAATATTAATAAAAACTACAAAAAACAGGCCATACAAAGCACCTGCATGAAAATATAAAAAGTTTTGTCTGTCACAATACGGCAACTGAAAGAATTTTTTACATTTTCAGAGTTTGTAATTTTTTTCTGGATATTAAAAGATAATATAAACAATATAAATTCTGTATTGTCGTGAACACATCGACCTGCAGAATATAAACAATGCGTCAACTTACCACGTGGCGAGTGCCGTAAAAACAAATTTTGTAATAAAAATGCTACAATTGCATTTTTTTCCAATTCCACCCCATTCTGATATTTTTTTTCCAGCTTTCCAATACATTGTAGGGAATATTTTATGGAACCATTGAGAAGTAAAATGTGTCCCCCCAAAAAATAAGACCTGATACGGCTCTGTGGATGGAATATCTAAAAAGTTATGTTTTTTGTTTTTTTTTAAATGTGAGTAAAAAAACAAGGTAACTGGTGGTCTAGAGTCAAAAAAAGGTAACAGAGGTTAAAGGTGACATCTCTGGAGGTCTAACATAGTGAAGGGGTAGTGGTAACAACACCGGTGGTCTGCATGTGGGAAGGGGATAGAAGTGACAATTCACATGGTCTATAGTGAAGGGGTAAATGTAACACAATCCTCATGGTCTAGAGTAGTGAAGGAGTAAAAGTGACATTTCTGGTGGTCCAGTGTAGTGAAATAGTGAAGGTAACATCACTCGTCTATGGGTAGGAAGGGGTTAGAGCTGACAATTCTGGTGGTCTGGTGTAATGAAGTGGTAAAGGTATCGTCCCTGGTGGTCTACCGGTGGGAAGGGATAAGAGGTGACAATTCCGGTGGTCTGCACATCAGAAAGGGTTAGAGGTAATAATTCTGGTGGTCTAAAATCCCCGGTGGTCTACAGTTGGAAAGTGGTTAAAGGAAACAGTGGTTATAAGTGGAAGGATAACATAGCAAAGGGGTAACGGTAATGTCCCTGGTGGTCTACATGTGCGAAGAGGATAGAGATGACAATTCTGATGGTCCAACAAAGTGAAGGGTTAAAAGTAACATCCCTCATGGTCTAGTATGGTGAAGAGGTAAAAAAAACATCCCTGGTGGTCTAGAGTTGGAAAGCAGTTATAGGCAACATTTCTGGTGGTCTAGTGTAGTGAAGTGCTAAAGATAACATCCCTGGTGGTCTACAGGAAGGAAGGGGCTAGAGGTCAAAGTTGTGGTGCTCTAACATAGTGAAGGAGAAATGGTAACATTCCTAATGGTCTAGAGTTGGAAAGGGGTTAGAAGCAATAGTCGTTATAAGTGTCGTGTCTTGAGGTATAACATAGAGAAGGTGTAAAGGTAACATCCTCAATGGGGTTACAAGTCACAAATCTAATATAGCCCAGAGGTAACAGTAACAACCCTGGTGGTCCAGAGCTGGAAAGGGGTTAAGGCAACATTTCTGGAGGTCTAAGATAATGAAAGGATAAAGGTAACATCCCTTGTGGTCTAGAGTCAGAGAGGGGTTAAGGCAGTGGTGACCCTAGCCTCTTTGCTGCCTGAGGCGGACTATAGAATGACGCCCCCCCCCCCAAAAAAAAACAAACTGAGTTTCCATGCTACTAGTTTAACACACTGTTATCGTCGCACAATATACACAATACACAAAGTTATAAAACAGTTTTTAAGAATTCTTCTTCCTGCATTACTTCAGTATCAGATCAACAACACGGCATTAACAATGAAAGTAACTTCTCACATCTGCTTGGTGGATGGACGAGGCCACGTGGCCCCCATTCTCTATAATAGGAGCGCCGCAGATAGCTGAGTACTGGACTTCGGGTCTCTTTGGCTCTCCCATTGAAGTGAATGAGAGTCACGCGGGTTCGTCCATCCACCAAGTGACACCTATATATATGGCTGCGGTCAGGCTGGATTCCCACCTAGTGGGGGGGGGGGGAACAATTTTTAGGCTCAGTGGGGGTCTCAGCAGACAGACCCCCATCACTCAGGTATTTATCCTCTATCATTTAGGTGAATACAGGGCAGTAACATTCTGTGACTTACAGGTGACGTCTCTGACTAATCGGTCACATTTCCGCCATGACCACTTCTTCCAGCTGTGACTTGTCTCTGTAAAGTTTGCAACACAGACATCTTTGGCTCCTCACTTTTCCAGGCACCAACCCACATTGTCCTCACCTGCACCCCCACCCTACTGCTACCCCAATTATATAATATATGATATAACCCCCCATAATGGATAATACTCCCAAGTACATCTTTATATTAATAATGTCCGTGTGTACCCTGTATTAATAGTGCCCCTTATTAATAATGCCCCAGGTGTTAACTAATTAAAAGGTTTTCCAGGTCATTAATAAACTAATCAGTGGGGCTCAAAAACCCAGGACCCCCACTGATCAGCTGTTTGAATGGTACCTGTGTAAGCGCCGTGACCGCTTCTCTGTTTACATAGTGTATTTCATCTCATAGCGGCCATGTCATGTAACTACAGCCTCGTCCTGTACATGTCTACAGTATGTGACAAGGCTACAATTACATCACACGGTCACTATAAAGAGACAGTGTATAATATAAACAGGTGCCATAGCCCATGTTTATAGCGCCCCATTTACACACACTATAATGTTCCACAACAGCCCCTGCACACAGTATTACACAGTATTATGGCCCACAGCGGCCTCTGCACACTGTATTATGCCTCGCAGTGGCCTCTGCACATGGTATTATGCTCCATAGTGGCCCCTGATCACGGTATTATGCCCCGCATTGGCCACTGCACACGGTATTATGTTCCACAGCAACTCCTGCACACAGTTTTATGCCCCATATTGGCCCCTGCACTCGGTATTTTGCTCTATAGTGGCCCCTGCACACGGTATTATGCTCCACAGTGGCCCCTGCATTTGTATTATGCTCCATAGTGGCCCCTGCACTGGTATTATGCTCTATAGTGGCCCCTGCACTGGTATTATGCTCCATAGTGGCCCCTGCACTGGTATTATGCTCCATAGTGGCCCCTGCACTTGTATTATGCTCCATAGTGACCCCTGCACCCGGTATTATGCTCTATAGTGGCCCCTGCACTTGTATTATGCTCCAGAGTGGTCCCTGCACAGGGTATTATGCTCTACAGTGGTCCCTGCACAGGTTATTATGCCCCATAGTGGCCGACCCATGAACTATTATTATACTCTGGGTTCTTTTCAGACCCCAGAGTATAATGATTGGAGACCCAGGGGAGAATACAAACATAAAAACCACAGTTACTTACCTATCCTGGACACCGGTGCACTCCTTGCAGCTTTCGGCCCTGTTTAATTGCGCACACACGTCACATGATCAGGCTGGCAACGCGACCTGATGACGTCGCCAGAGGCCCCAAGCCTGCTCGGAGTTACATCGGATCGCAGGAGGTGAGTAACATTGGTTTTTATGTTCCCTCACCAACCCTAGGCCTCCGATTATTATACTCCGGGGTCTGAATAGACCCCGGAGTATAATAATAGTAGTATTTGCGGCCCGCGGCCTCACTTACCGATCCCCGCGGCCGCTCACAGCGGCATCCACTTCCCTTTCTGCGGCCCATAGCAGAAGGGGAAGCCGGGGCGGCCACGTGCAGACGCGGGTAGGTAAATAAATAGGCCCTGACCTGCCGGGGATGCTCCAACAGGTCACGGCCTATTTATATATATAAAAAAAGTTATACTCACCTGCGATGCCTTGATGCAGCTGCCGCCGCCTCCTCTTCTTGTCCGCGACGTCTGTGTCTCAGCGTAGGCGGCGTGATGACGTCATTGTATCGCCGCCTGCGCTGAGATGCGACGTCTTGTAAACCAGCCCAGGACAGGCCGCGCTCAGCTCTGGGCTTTTTTTTTTTAAAGCGGCCTGTCCTGGGCTGGTTTACATTAAATAGTAACAATGCCGCCCCCCGGACAGTGCCGCCCGAGGCGGCCGCCTCACCTCGCCTCATTAGCGGTGCGCCCCTGGGTTAAGGAAACATGTCTTGTGATCTAACATAGGGATGGAATAAAGGAAGCATACTTGGTGGTCTAGAGGTTATATCAAGCATTTCTAGATGCCTAATGAAGGGGTAAATGTATCATCTCTGGTGGTCTAGAGTTGGGAATGAGTTATGGATGACATTTCTGGTGTGCAGTGAATGGAGTAAAGGTAACATCACATGTGGTCAAGAGTCAGAAAGGGGCTAAAGGGAACAGTGACATTTCTGGAGGACTGATGAAGGGGTAATAGGGAAGAGGTAAAGGTAACATCCCTGGTGGGGTTAGTGGTAACAATTCTGGTGATCTAACATAGCCAAGGGGTAAAGATAACATCCCTGGTGGTCTACAGGTGGGAGGTAAGAACGCTGGTGGTCTAACACAGTGAAGGAGTAAAACCAACAACCCTCATGGTAACATCCCTGGTGGTCTAGAGTTGGGAAGGGTTCTGGTGGTCTAGTTTAGTGAAGGGCTTAAAGGTAACAACCCTGGTGGTCTAGGGGGAAGTCTTTGTGATGGGCATTTTTTAGGGCATCTATGTCAGGTTCATTGTGGGGTCATCAGTGGTTTACTCTCGGATTTTGTATGTTTTGATAATGTTGAGCAGGCGGGATTATATCTATTACTACTGGTGTGTGAGCCTTGAGGGGTATATATTGTATACTGTGCAGATCGGATACTTTATGGGCAGCAGCTGGCATGGGCGTGTTATGGGGCCCATCTCCAGTATTAGGACATGCCTCTTGCTGCCACGCACTATATCCTGCTGGCAGTGCAGATTCCTGATATGACGGGGGCAGCCGAGTCACCCCACTGGGTGGGATCGGAGCCCTGACCTTGCTCCCCCCATGGTTATATATAACTATTCATGCCCTGCAGTTACCTGAGCCCTGATTGGTGCAATGACTCATGAGATGGCGGCAGGCGCTGCCAGGTACAGGGGCCAGATGGCACTGTATCTCCACTTTATCGTTTTCTGGCAGATCCGAGCTTGTAATGAGCAACCTGTGCACCTGAAATAGCAGCCGAGGTCGCGTCCTGCGGCGTGAGGGTCACTGACCGGAGAAAGAGTCTGTGACCGCGGGTAACTCTGTGTGACTGAGACACAAACCAGGGGGCCTTAAAGGGGAACTCCACACATTCTATATAATTCCCCTATAGTGTGCCCTTATATATTATCCTGTACCCTATTAGAGACCCTCATTCAGGACCCCCAACGAGAAAGCAGGGAGTGACTACAAAGAGTGTCCCTCGCTCTGGAGGACCCCAGATGTCCATATATGACACAGACAGGCTATTCATATCAATGACTACTGTGTAATGTGTCTTTTCTCCAGCGGTGGCGCTGCAGGGGATTGAACACTTGCTGCCAGGTACCTCCTCAGATTATAAGTGATCTCTGGGGGTCCTGGCTACGAGACACCCCATAATCCGCACATGATAGGGGGTTGTACAGAGCAGAGCGCCCCTCACTGGCATATAATGAAGACTTCTCCATCTTTCTAATAGACTTTATGTTTCAGATCTTCATCTTCATTTTTTGCATGAAACACAGTGATGTGTCTCACTGCTGAGGGTTTGTTACAATGTTATGCAATCTAGACTGCCCACCTCCTGTGCTCAGTGTTGCCCCCTGCTGAAAAGTACAAGAAAGAGGATGACACCTGACTTGTCAACAGTCATTACATGGTTAATTGCTTTACCTCTTATTAAATTACTGAAAACCTTGGACCTCCTGATCTTATTACTTTGGCGCCACCTTGTGGTCAGTCAAGGATCACTTTTTTATTCTGTGACTAGCCATGAGATGTGAGCCCCGGGACATAAATCACCTCACCCCATAACTAAAATCCCTACATTTTTCCTTATACACTGCTAAAAAATGTGGCCAAATAATACCGCCATAAAGTGCACAGTAAACGGCACCATACAATATCTGCATAACAGTGTCAGGAAATGTTCAAATAATACTGACCATAGTGCTCATATAGTACCACTATACAGTGCCCACATAATACCACCATACAGTGCCCACATAATATCACCATACAGTGCCCACATAATATCACCATACAGTGCCCACATAATACCACCATACAGTGCCCACATAATATCACCATACAGTGCCCACATAATACCACCATACAGTACCCACATAATATCACCATACAGTGCCCACATAATATCACCATACAGTGCCCACATAATATCACCATACAGTGCCCACATAATATCACCATACAGTGCCCACATAATACCACCATACAGTGCCCACATAATATCACCATACAGTGCCCACATAATACCACCATACAGTACCCACATAATATCACCATACAGTGCCCACATAATATCACCATACAGTGCCCACATAATATCACCATACAGTGCCCACATAATATCACCATACAGTGCCCACATAATATCACCATACAGTGCCCACATAATATCACCATACAGTGCCCACATAATATCACCATACAGTGCCCACATAATACCACCATACAGTACCCACATAATACCACCATACAGTACCCACATAATACCACCATACAGTGCTCAAAAAATACCACCATGCAGTGCTCACATAATACCACCACACACTACCCACATAATACCACCATACAGTGCCCACATAATACCACCATACAGTGCATACAAAATACCACCATACAGTACCCACATAATAACACCATACAGTGCCCACATAATGCCACCATACAGTGCATACAAAATACCACCATACAGTGCATACAAAATACCACCATACAGTGCCCACATAATACCACCATACAGTGCCTACATAATACCACCATACAGTGCATACAAAATACCACCATACAGTGCCCACATAATACCACCATACAGTGCCCACATAATATCACCATACAGTGCCCACATAATATCACCATACAGTGCCCACATAATACCACCATACAGTACCCACATAATACCACCATACAGTACCCACATAATACCACCATACAGTGCTCAAAAAATACCACCATGCAGTGCTCACATAATACCACCACACACTACCCACATAATACCACCATACAGTGCCCACATAATACCACCATACAGTGCATACAAAATACCACCATACAGTACCCACATAATAACACCATACAGTGCCCACATAATGCCACCATACAGTGCATACAAAATACCACCATACAGTGCATACAAAATACCACCATACAGTGCCCACATAATACCACCATACAGTGCCTACATAATACCACCATACAGTGCATACAAAATACCACCATACAGTGCCCACATAATACCACCATACAGTGCCCACATAATATCACCATACAGTGCCCACATAATACCACCATACAGTGCCCACATAATACCACCATACAGTGCCCACATAATATCACCATACAGTGCCCACATAATATCACCATACAGTGCCCACATAATACCACCATACAGTACCCACATAATACCACCATACAGTACCCACATAATACCACCATACAGTGCTCAAAAAATACCACCATGCAGTGCTCACATAATACCACCACACACTACCCACATAATACCACCATACAGTGCCCACATAATACCACCATACAGTGCATACAAAATACCACCATACAGTACCCACATAATACCACCATACAGTGCCTACATAATACCACCATACAGTGCATACAAAATACCACCATACAGTGCCCACATAATACCACCATACAGTGCCCACATAATACCACCATACAGTGCACAGAAAATACCACCATACAGTACCCACATAATACAGAGATCGGTATAAGCACTGTATGGCTCTATGTGAGCACACTATGGGTCTTTGTAGGTAAAATATAACAATATTTGGGTATTGTTATCCATAATGTGAGTACTGTGTGGCACTATCTGGGTAACATGTGACATTGTATAGCTGGGTATCCTGTACTATGTATTTAGGTGGAGTATAGCACTATCTGTGCACTGTATACAGGCGCTTCTAGGTCAGTGTATACACAGTTTATCAGGGCATAGTACAGCACTATCTATTTCTGGACTGTATGGCACTATTTGAGTAACATGTGACACTGTGTAGCTGTGTAATGTATTATGTATCTAGGCAGAGTATAGCAGCACTATCTGTGCACTGTATACCGGCGCTCCTCGGGCAGTGTATACACAGTTTATCTGGACAGTGTACAGCACTTTCTATTCCTGGCCTGTCGGCACTATCTATGTAACATTTGACACTGTATAGCTGTGTAATGTATTATGTATCTAGGTGGAGTATAGCAGCACTATCTGTGCACTGTATACCGGCGCTCCTCGGGCAGTGTATACACAGTTTATCAGGGCATAGTGCAGCACTATCTATTCCTGGCCTGTCGGCACTATCTAGGTAACATGTGACACTGTATAGCTGTTTAATGTATTATGTATCTAGGCAGAGTATAGCAGCACTATCTGTGCACTGTATACCGGCGCTCCTCAGGCAGTGTATACACAGTTTATCTGGACAGTGTACAGCACTATCTATTCCTGGCCTGTCGGCACTATCTAGGTAACATGTGACACTGTATAGCTGTTTAATGTATTATGTATCTAGGTGGAGTATAGCAGCACTATCTGTGCACTGTATACAGGCGCTCCTCGGGCAGTGTATACACAGTTTATCAGGGCATAGTGCAGCACTATCTATTCCTGGCCTGTCGGCACTATCTAGGTAACATGTGACACTGTATAGCTGTTTAATGTATTATGTATCTAGGCAGAGTATAGCAGCACTATCTGTGCACTGTATACCGGCGCTCCTCAGGCAGTGTATACACAGTTTATCTGGACAGTGTACAGCACTATCTATTCCTGGCCTGTCGGCACTATCTAGGTAACATGTGAAACTGTATAGCTGTGTAATGTATTATGTATCTAGGTGGAGTATAGCAGCACTATCTGTGCACTGTATACATGTGCTCCTCGGTCAGTGTATACACAGTTTATCTGGACAGTGTACAGCACTTTCTATTCCTGGCCTGTCGGCACTATCTAGGTAACATGTGACACTGTATAGCTGTTTAATGTATTATGTATCTAGGTGGAGTATAGCAGCACTATCTGTGCACTGTATACAGGCGCTCCTCGGGCAGTGTATACACAGTTTATCAGGGCACAGTGCAGCACTATCTATTCCTGCACTGCACGGCACTATCTGTATGACATCATTTATATGATCAGTGCTTATATGATCAGTGCTGTACGGAACTACTTTGCTGTTTGGTCCCCCATGCTTTACACTGAAGCTTTGCTCACATATGATCAGTGATTCCAGCTTTGCTGCATTATCTATTGAGGTTTGAGGTTACCTGAGCTCTACATTCTATCTCTGTACATACCCAGGCTGTGGTGTCTCCCTCCTTCATGCTTTACACTGCAGCTCTGCTCTCTTAGTCAATAGATATGATCACTGATACTAAAGTCCTCCTGTCTAATTTTCCTGAGCAACCCAAAATCCTATACAGTAATATAGGAGCCCCAAAGAAGTATAGGGTTCACACCTGGTGATGATGACCTCTAGTGGTGGGGCGGAGTAGGATTCACATTACATATTTTATAATTTAATATCAAATCCCGGGACCTTCAGGTCACACATATTGTAATACCAGGAGCAGCCACAGGAGGGAGCCAGTCACACAATTTTCCAGTCAAATGCACATTTAACAGGAGTCCGTAAGTTATGGTATTTCTGTCCACACCGTCCAACCAGTTTTCTAGGTTTTCCCCCACTGCTGGAATCCTCTTACCTCTGACTGATCACAAACAATTCAATGTTTCTAAGTGACCAGTAATGAGAGCCGCACCCCGCACACAATGCATCATCCCGTCACATAGTCTCTGATGAGGACGTGAAGTTCATATCTGTCCACGACCTCCATTTCTATCAAAATAGGTTCTGAATTTTGCCCTGAAAATGACTAAAACAAATCCTTATAAGGGTCTGAACTCCAAAAACCCTGCATAAATTTCCAGGAAGAATAACAGAGGAACAGCACAACACAAATTTGCTCCAAAATTCTTATTGCCGTGCAGCTCTGGAGTATAATACAGGATGTAACTCAGGATCAGTACAGGATAAGTAATGTAATGTATGTACACAGTGACTGCACCAGCAGAATAGTGAGTGCAGCTCTGGAGTATAATACAGGATGTAACTCAGGATCAGTACAGGATAAGTAATGTAATGTATGTACACAGTGACTGTACCAGCAGAATAGTGAGCGCAGCTCTGGAGTATAATACAGGATGTAACTCAGGATCAGTACAGGATAAGTAATGTAATGTATGTACACAGTGACTGCACCAGCAGAATAGTGAGCGCAGCTCTGGAGTATAATGCAGGATGTAACTCAGGATCAGTACAGGATAAGTAATGTAATGTATGTACACAGTGACTGTACCAGCAGAATAGTGAGCGCAGCTCTGGAGTATAATACAGGATGTAACTCAGGATCAGTACAGGATAAGTAATGTAATGTATGTACACAGTGACTGTACCAGCAGAATAGTGAGTGCAGCTCTGGAGTATAATACAGGATGTAACTCAGGATCAGTACAGGATAAGTAATGTAATGTATGTACACAGTGACTGCACCAGCAGAATAGTGAGTGCAGCTCTGGAGTATAATACAGGATGTAACTCAGGATCAGTACAGGATAAGTAATGTAATGTATGTACACAGTGACTGCACCAGCAGAATAGTGAGTGCAGCTCTGGAGTATAATTCAGGATGTAACTCAGGATCAGTACAGGATAAGTAATGTAATGTATGTACACAGTGACTGCACCAGCAGAATAGTGAGCGCAGCTCTGGAGTATAATACAGGATGTAACTCAGGATCAGTACAGGATAAGTAATGTAATGTATGTACACAGTGACTGCACCAGCAGAATAGTGAGCGCAGCTCTGGAATATAATACAGGATGTAACTCAGGATCAGTAATGTAATTTATGTACACAGCATTTCAATTGTTTTAATTTTCAGTATATATATTTACATGTATTGTGAGATTATACTCAGGATTGCCTTTGCTGGGGTCACAGACATGCGTCTGTCTCACCAAAACAGGCCAAACTACAGCAGATAGGTGTAAGCTGACACTGTGTGTACAGAAAATAAAACAAAACAGCCACAAAAATAAAATCCTTACAACACATTAAAAATCCCAAACTAGCAGTTGGCGAGCTTTTCCCTTTCAGCTTACAAAATATAACAATATCCATTAACCCTTTGCTCACACATATCTCTCACACGGACAAGCTTTCTGTGTCCCTATGCAGAGAGAGCTGTCCTCCTAGCCTCTGTTAAATATGTGTTCTGTCTCAATCAACCAGTTTATTAGTTAGCCAGAGAGGGGCTGTACATGCTGCTTCATATAGGAGAGGAATCTGGAGGAAATCTACCTCCCATCTACAACCAATCCTGCACAGGTGTCGCTATATACACATGTGGACAAAATTGTTGGTCCCCCTCGTTTAATGAAAGAAAACCCACAATGGCCACAGAAATAACTTGAATCTGACAAAAGTAATTTGCCAAACTACATGTTGACAAGCCACAAAGCTTCTGGGAGAATGTCCTATGGACAGATGAGACAAAAATCGAAATTTTTGGCAAGGCACATCAGCTCTATGTTCACAGACGGAAAAATGATGCCTATCTTGAAAAGAACACTGTCCCTACTGTGAGACATGGAGGAGGCTCTGTTATGTTCTGGGGCTGCTTTGCTGCATCTGGCACAGGGTGTCTTGAATCTGTGCAGGGTACAATGAAATCTCAAGACTATTCTAGAGAGAAATGTGCTGCCCAGTGTCAGAAAGCTTGGTCTCAGTCGCAGGTCATGGGTCTTGCAACAGGATAATGACCCAAAACACACAGCTAAAAACACCCAAGAATGGCTAAGAGGAAAACATTGGACTATTCTGAAGTGGCCTTCTATGAGCCCTGACCTAAATCCTATTGAGCATCTTTGGAAGGAGCTGAAACATGCCGTCTGGAAAAGGCACCCTTCACACCCGAGACAACTGGGGCAGTTTGCTCATGAGGAGTGGCCAAAATACCTGCTGAGAGGTGCAGAAGTCTCATTGACAGTTACAGGAATCGTCTGATTGCAGGGATTGCCTCAAAAGGTTGTGCAACAAAATATTAAGTTAAGGGAACCCTCATTTCTGTCCAGGCCTGTTTCATGAGTTTTCTTTTTAAAAAATTCTGCTGAAGCCTGGTTGGAAAGCAATGTCTGACTTTCATTTGTTCACTTTCATAGAATTTTTATATATTATTAGTTTTGCCAGATTCAAGTTATTTCTGTGACCATTGTGGGGTTTTCTTTCATTAAACGAGGGAGGGGGAACAACAATTTTGTCCACGTGTGTGTATATAGTATACAGTGCAGTGCTGTGTGTGTATGTGTATATATATATATATATATATACTGTAACTGTTACATAAAGTGTACATTTACTTTCTCTGATACCAAAAGCAAATATCCTGTTTGTTTAGAATCCAGACTCCAATTACATCAGTGGAATGTTTGTGGGAGTCATCTGTAATGTAAGGACACAGCCAGGAGGAGAGAAGATTAGGACAAACTCTCAAGATTTTAAATTAATGAACAGAATGACGCAAGAAACATTCAGCACATTCTGAACTAAAACGTCCTTCACTGCCCTATTATTGTATCTGAGCCCAACCCAACTCCCCTTAATGTCTTTTCAAATCAAAGCCTCAGCATCACACATAATGCACAAACGTGCTAATGGATAATATATCATACCTTACAATACTGTCACCTATATACAAGAATATAGCTAATATAATACTGCCCCTATGTACAAGAATATAACTACTATAATACTGCTCCTATGTACAAGAATATAACTACTATAATACTACCTCCTATGTACAAGAATATAACTACTATAATACTGCCCCCTATGTACAAGAATATAACTACTATAATACTGCTCCCTATGTACAAGAATATAACTACTATAATACTGCCCCTATGTACAAGAATATAACTACTATAATACTGCTCCTATGTACAAGAATATAACTACTATAATACTGCCCCTATGTACAAGAATATAACTACTATAATACTGCTCCTATGTACAAGAATATAACTACTATAATACTACTCCTATGTACAAGAATATAACTATTATAATACTACCTCCTATGTACAAGAATATAACTACTATAATACTGCCCCTATGTACAAGAATATAACTACTATAATACTGCTCCTATGTACAAGAATATAACTACTATAATACTGCTCCTATGTACAAGAATATAACTACTATAATACTGCTCCTATGTACAAGAATATAACTACTATAATACTGCTCCTATGTACAAGAATATAACTACTATAATACTACTCCTATGTACAAGAATATAACTACTATAATACTGCCCCTATGTACAAGAATATAACTACTATAATACTGCCCCTATGTACAAGAATATAACTACTATAATACTAACCCTATGTACAAGAATATAACTACTATAATACTACTCCTATGTACAAAAATATAACTACTATAATACTGCCCCCTATGTACAAGAATATAACTACTATTATACTGCCCCCTATGTACAAGAATATAACTACTATAATACTACTCCTATGTACAAGTATATAACTACTACAATACTGCTCCTATGTACAAGAATATAACTACTATAATACTGCCTCTATGTACAAGAATATAACTACTATAATACTGCCCCTATGTACAAGAATATAACTACTATAATACTGCTCCTATCTACAAGAATATAACTACTATAATACTGCCCCCTATGTACAAGAATATAACTACTATAATACTGCTCCTATGTACAAGAATATAACTACTATAATACTGCCCCTATGTACAAGAATATAACTACTATAATACTGCCCCTATGTATAAGAATATAACTACTATAATACTGCTCCTATGTACAAGAATATCACTACTATAATACTACCCCTATGTACAAGTATATAACTACTACAATACTGCTCCTATGTACAAGAATATAACTACTATAATACTGCCTCTATGTACAAGAATATAACTACTATAATACTGCCCCTATGTACAAGAATATAACTACTATAATACTGCTCCTATCTACAAGAATATAACTACTATAATACTGCCCCCTATGTACAAGAATATAACTACTATAATACTGCTCCTATGTACAAGAATATAACTACTATAATACTGCCCCCTATGTACAAGAATATAACTACTATAATACTGCTCCTATGTACAAGAATATAACTACTATAATACTGCCCCTATGTACAAGAATATAACTACTATAATACTGCCTCCTATGTACAAGAATATAACTACTATAATACTGCCCCTATGTACAAGAATATAACTACTATAATACTGCTCCTATGTACAAGAATATAACTACTATAATACTGCTCCTATGTACAAGAATATAACTACTATAATACTGCTCCTATCTACAAGAATATAACTACTATAATACTGCCCCCTATGTACAAGAATATAACTACTATAATACTGCTCCTATGTACAAGAATATAACTACTATAATACTGCCCCTATGTACAAGAATATAACTACTATAATACTGCCCCTATGTACAAGAATATAACTACTATAATACTGCTCCTATGTACAAGAATATAACTACTATAATACTGCTCCTATGTACAAGAATATAACTACTATAATACTGCCTCCTATGTACAAGAATATAACTACTATAATACTACTCCTATGTACCAGAATATAGCTACTATAATACTGCTCCTATCTACAAGAATATAACTACTATAATACTGCCCCCTATGTACAAGAATATAACTACTATAATACTGCTCCTATGTACAAGAATATAACTACTATAATACTGCCCCTATGTACAAGAATATAACTACTATAATACTGCCCCTATGTACAAGAATATAACTACTATAATACTGCTCCTATGTACAAGAATATAACTACTATAATACTGCCCCTATGTACAAGAATATAACTACTATAATACTGCCCCCTATGTACAAGAATATAACTACTATAATACTGCTCCTATGTACAAGAATATAACTACTATAATACTGCCCCTATGTACAAGAATATAACTACTATAATACTGCCTCCTATGTACAAGAATATAACTACTATAATACTGCCCCTATGTACAAGAATATAACTACTATAATACTGCTCCTATGTACAAGAATATAACTACTATAATACTGCTCCTATGTACAAGAATATAACTACTATAATACTGCTCCTATCTACAAGAATATAACTACTATAATACTGCCCCCTATGTACAAGAATATAACTACTATAATATTGCTCCTATGTACAAGAATATAACTACTATAATACTGCCCCTATGTACAAGAATATAACTACTATAATACTGCCTCCTATGTACAAGAATATAACTACTATAATACTGCCCCTATGTACAAGAATATAACTACTATAATACTGCTCCTATGTACAGGAATATAACTACTATAATACTGCTCCTATGTACAAGAATATAACTACTATAATACTGCTCCTATCTACAAGAATATAACTACTATAATACTGCCCCCTATGTACAAGAATATAACTACTATAATACTGCTCCTATGTACAAGAATATAACTACTATAATACTGCCCCCTATGTACAAGAATAAAACTACTATAATACTGCTCCGATGTACAAGAATATAACTACTATAATACTGCCCCTATGTACAAGAATATAACTACTATAATACTGCCTCCTATGTACAAGAATATAACTACTATAATACTGCCCCTATGTACAAGAATATAACTACTATAATACTGCCCCCTATGTACAAGAATATAACTACTATAATACTATCTCCTATGTACAAGAATATAACTACTATAATACTACTCCTATGTACAAGAATATAACTACTATAATACTACTACTATGTACAAGAATATAACTACTATAATACTTCTCCTATGTACAAGAATATAACTACTATAATGCTGCCCCCTATGTACAAGAATATAACTACTATAATACTGCTCCTATGTACAAGAATATAACTACTATAATACTGCCCCTATGTACAAGAATATAACTACTATAATACTGCCTCCTATGTACAAGAATATAACTACTATAATACTGCCCCTATGTACAAGAATATAACTACTATAATACTGCTCCTATGTACAAGAATATAACTACTATAATACTGCTCCTATGTACAAGAATATAACTACTATAATACTGCCCCCTATGTACAAGAATATAACTACTATAATACTACTCCTATGTACAAGAATATAACTACTATAATACTGCCCTCTATGTACAAGATTATAACTACTATAATACTGCTCCTATGTACAAGAATATAACTACTATAATACTCCCCCTATGTACAAGAATATAACTACTATAATACTGTCTCTATGTACAAGAATATAACTACTATAATACTACCTCCTATGTACAAGAATATAACTACTATAATACTGCTCCTATGTACAAGAATATAACTACTATAATACTGCTCCTATGTACAAGAATATAACTACTATAATACTGCTCCTATGTACAAGAATATAACTACTATAATACTACTCCTATGTACAAGAATATAACTACTATAATACTGCTCCTATGTACAAGAATATAACTACTATAATACTGCTCCTATGTACAAGAATATAACTACTATAATACTGCCCCCTATGTACAAGAATATAACTACTATAATACTGCTCCTATGTACAAGAATATAACTACTATAATACTGCTCCTATGTACAAGAATATAACTACTATAATACTACTCCTATGTACAAGAATATAACTACTATAATACTGCTCCTATGTACAAGAATATAACTACTATAATACTGCTCCTATGTACAAGAATATAACTACTATAATGCTGCTCCTATGTACAAGAATATAACTACTATAATACTGCCTCCTATGTACAAGAATATAACTACTATAATACTGCCCCCTATATACAAGAATATAACTACTATAATACTGCCTCCTATGTACAAGAATATAACTACTATAATACTGCCCCCTATATACAAGAATATAACTACTATAATGCTGCTCTTATGTACAAGAATATAACTACTATAATACTGCTCCTATGTACAAGAATATAACTACTATAATACTGCTCCTATGTACAAGAATATAACTACTATAATACTGCTCTTATGTACAAGAATATAACTACTATAATACTACCTCCTATGTACAAGAATATAACTACTATAATACTGCTCTTATGTACAAGAATATAACTACTATAATACTACCTCCTGTTTGTAAGACTATATATATTATGTATGTAGTTTCCTGGTATAATGTGGATTTCTTGTGTTTTGTCTTATTATTATCTGGAACATTCATTATGTGTGTAAATATTAGCAGGTGTTTCGCCTGGAGGACTTTGGTTACATCTTCTATTTGTCTTCCTTTTCTTGAGCTGTTCTTTGTCTGCACTTTTGGTTATATTATTACTACAATGTTAAAGTGAATTGTCAGTAGCTGTGATCAGTGGGGGTCTCGGTGTATAGATGCACTGTATAGATGCACTGTATGTCACTATCTAGACACTGTGTGGTATTATCTGGGCACTGTATGACACTATTTAGGTAATGTGTGGTATTGTCCGGGCACTGTATGATACTATATAGGTAAGGTGTGGTATTATCTGGGCACTGTATGATACTATATAGGTAATGTGTGGTATTATCTGGGCACTGTATGATACTATATAGGTAATGTGTGGTATTATCTGGGCACTGTATGACACTATATAGGTAAGGTGTGGTATTATCTGGGCACTGTATGATACTATCTAGGTAATGTGTGGTATTATCTGGGCACTGTATGAAACTATTTAGGTAATGTGTGGTATTATCTGGGCACTGTATGATACTATCTAGGTAATGTGTGGTATTATCTGGGCACTGTATGACACTATTTAGGTAATGTGTGGTATTGTCCGGGCACTGTATGATACTATATAGGTAAGGTGTGGTATTATCCGGGCACTGTATGATACTATCTAGGTAATGTGTGGTATTATCTAGGCACTGTATGACACTATCTAGGTAATATGTGGTATTATCTGGGCACTGTATGACACTATATAGGTAATGTGTGGTATTATCTGGGCACTGTATGACACTACTTAGACACTGTGTGGTATTATCTGGGCACTGTATGACACTATCTAGGTAATGTGTGGTATTATCTGGGCACTGTATGATACTATATAGGTAACGTGTGGTATTATCGGGGCACTTTTTGACACTATCTAGGTAATGTGTGGTATTATCTGGGCACTGTATGACACTATTTAGGTAATGTGTGGTATTGTCCGGGCACTGTATGATACTATATAGGTAATGTGTGGTATTATCTGGGCACTGTATGATACTATATAGGTAACGTGTGGTATTATCCGGGCACTGTATGATACTATATAGGTAATGTGTGGTATTATCTGGGCACTGTATGACACTATCTAGGTAATGTGTGGTATTATCTGGGCACTGTATGATACTATATAGGTAATGTGTGGTATTATCTGGGCACTTTATGACACTATCTAGGTAATGTGTGGTATTATCTGGGCACTGTATGATACTATATAGGTAAGGTGTGGTATTATCTGGGCACTGTATGATACTATATAGGTAATGTGTGGTATTATCTGGGCACTTTATGACACTATCTAGGTAATGTGTGGTATTATCTGGGCACTGTATGATACTATATAGGTAACGTGTGGTATTATCTGGGCACTGTATGATACTATATAGGTAACGTGTGGTATTATCTGGGCACTGTATGATACTATATAGGTAATGTGTGGTATTATCTGGGCACTGTATGACACTAGGTAATATGTGGTATTATCTGGGCACTGTATGACACTATCTAGGTAATATGTGGTATTATCTGGGCACTGTATGACACTATCTAGGTAATGTGTGGTATTATCTGGGCACTGTATGATACTATATAGGTAACGTGTGGTATTATCTGGGCACTGTATGATACTATATAGGTAATGTGTGGTATTATCTGGGCACTGTATGACACTAGGTAATATGTGGTATTATCTGGGCACTTTATGACACTATCTAGGTAATATGTGGTATTATCTGGGCACTTTATGACACTATCTAGGTAATGTGTGGTATTATCTGGGCACTGTATGACACTATCTAGGTAATATGAGGTATTATCTGGGCACTGTATGACACTATCTAGGTAATATGTGGTATTATCTGGGCACTGTATGATACTATATAGGTAATGTGTGGTATTATCTGGGCACTTTATGACACTATCTAGGTAATGTGTGGTATTATTTGGGCACTGTATGATACTATATAGGTAACGTGTGGTATTATCTGGGCACTGTATGATACTATATAGGTAACGTGTGGTATTATCTGGGCACTGTATGATACTATATAGGTAACGTGTGGTATTATCTGGGCACTGTATGACACTATCTAGGTAATGTGTGGTATTATCTGGGCACTTTATGACACTATCTAGGTAATGTGTGGTATTATCTGGGCACTGTATGATACTATATAGGTAACGTGTGGTATTATCTGGGCACTGTATGACACTATCTAGGTAATGTGTGGTATTATCTGGGCACTTTATGACACTATCTAGGTAATGTGTGGTATTATCTGGGCACTGTATGATACTATATAGGTAATGTGTGGTATTATCTGTGCTCAGACTGCAGCAGGGGGACCAGGAGGAGCAGCCTCAGTATCTGGAGGTCTCCTAAGTGTCTAGAGGTCTCCTAAGTATCTGGAGGTCTCCTAAGTATCTGGAGGTCTCTTAAGTGTCTGGAGGTCTCCTAAGTGTCTGGAGGTCTCCTAAGTGTCTGGAGGTCTCCTAAGTGTCTGGAGGTCTCCTAAGTATCTGGATGTCTCCTAAGTATCTGGAGGTCTCCTAAGTGTCTGGAGGTCTCCTAAGTATCTGGATGTCTCCTAAGTATCTGGAGGTCTTCTAAGTGTCTGGAGGTCTTCTAAGTATCTGGAGGTCTCCTAAGTATCTGGATGTCTCCTAAGTGTCTGGAGGTCTCCTAATTGTCTGGAGGTCTCCTAAGTATCTGGAGGTCTCCTAAGTGTCTGGAGGTCTCCTAAGTATCTGGAGGTCTCCTAAGTATCTGGATGTCTCCTAAGTGTCTGGAGATCTCCTAAGTGTCTGGAGGTCTCCTAAGTGTCTGGAGGTCTCCTAAGTATCTGGAGGTCTCCTAAGTATCTGGAGGTCTCCTAAGTATCTGGATGTCTCCTAAGTGTCTGGAGATCTCCTAAGTATCTGGAGGTCTCCTAAGTATCTGGAGGTCTCCTAAGTATCTGGAGGTCTCTTAAGTGTCTGGAGGTCTCCTAAGTGTCTGGAGGTCTCCTAAGTATCTGGATGTCTCCTAAGTGTCTGGAGATCTCCTAAGTATCTGGAGGTCTCCTAAGTATCTGGAGGTCTCCTAAGTATCTGGAGGTCTCTTAAGTGTCTGGAGGTCTCCTAAGTGTCTGGAGGTCTCCTAAGTATCTGGAGGTCTCCTAAGTATCTGGAGATCTCCTAAGTATCTGGAGGTCTCTTAAGTGTCTGGAGGTCTCCTAAGTGTCTGGAGGTCTCCTAAGTATCTGGAGGTCTCCTAAGTGTCTGGAGGTCTCCTAAGTATCTGGAGGTCTCCTAAGTGTCTGGAGGTCTCCTAAGTATCTGGAGGTCTCCTAAGTGTCTGGAGGTCTTCCCCCCAGCTCTTCCCACCCGCACACCCTGCTGGGGCCCCTGGCTCCGGGCTCCTCACTGTACGTGTAGTGTTTGCACACTCCATTAGCCCCGAGTGTGTGCTCAGGTGGATCCGTGTATGTGTAATAACTCGCTGGCATCTACATCAGGAAGGTTCTTATATGTGCAAATATTTCCTGTAACCACAAGAACCCACACCCCAAACCCAAGACGCCCGAGTTTACATCATTCTCTAACCTGCCACATTCTATTCAGTATATCTGTTCCTAGGAAAGCTGGGTGGGAACCAATAATGCCACCACTGCAGCTCACTCAGCTTTTTAAGAGTTCAGAACGCCAGCCTATCTAGTTAGTTGGGGGACATTTGCCTTTCGGACTGGGTGGATCGCTATACTGTGCCTCAGCTAGGGCTACAACCTCTGAGCCCACTATAGCGCCCTCTGGCTCTGCAGGTCCTGCCAAGTTCTGTATATTAAATTGAGCACTCTTTTAACCCATTGTGACCCTGGCACTTGCATGCAGAGCCCGCCCTCTCCTCCTTCTCTACACAAGACGTCTCCTCACTCAGTACCTAGAAAACGCTAACACCAGCTATTTTTGGGCAAATTGCCTCCTGCGGTCTATAAACAGCTGAGCGCTGCGGCCGCCTCTTGGCTTCACTGCCGGATTTGGCGACAGGAAAGATCAGCGGGGGATAGAAAGGATGTCATCACATAGATCGTCAGTGTGAATGGGGGCAAAACACCCAATAACAGGGGCATCGCTGGAGGGCCATGGGCTCTGGGTCAGGGTATTTAGATACAGTAAGGGCAATGAGTCAAACCTGCCCCCAGGGAAGGAGAGATGAGGTGGGGGTCTGGCCTGGAGTTATGGGAGTTATTCTAGGAAAATTCTGTTTTCCAGGAAAGTTGAGTGAAGACCAGACGTAACTACTATTACAGCTTATACAGCGGGGGGTCTGTATCACTCAGCTTGCCAAGAATCCTGAACAGCGCCTTTCCCTACATCCCTACTGTGTAGAGAGTTATAGGGAATCATAACATGGAACATTGTGACAATAATGTATCAAACATGGCAACAATGTGTCAATGTATTCTGTGCCCAGTCTTACCTACCCTGTGCCCTGTCCGCCCTGTGCCCAGCCTTACCTACCCTGTGCCCTGTCTGCCCTGTGCCCAGCCTTACCTACCCTGTGCCCTGTCTGCCCTGCCCTGTGCCCTGTCTGCCCAGTGCCCAGCCTTACCTACCCTGTGCCCTGTCTGCCCTGTGCCCAGCCTTACCTACCCTATGCCCTGTCTGCCCTGTGCCCAGCCTTACCTACCCTGTGCCCTGTCCGCCCTGTGCCCAGCCTTACCTACCCTGTGCCCTGTCTGCCCTGTGCCCAGCCTTACCTACCCTGTGCCCTGTCTGCCCTGTGCCCAGCCTTACCTACCCTGTGCCCTGTCTGCCCTGTGCCCTGTCTGCCCTGTGCCCAGCCTTACCTACCCTGTGCCCTGTCTGCCCTGTGCCCATCCTTACCTACCCTGTGCCCTGTCTGCCCTGTGCCCTGTCTGCCCTGTGCCCAGCCTTACCTACCCTGTGCCCTGTCTGCCCTGTGGCCAGCCTTACATACCCTGTGGCCTGTCTGCCCTGTGCCCAGCCTTACCTACCCTGTGCCCTGTCTGCCCTGTGCCCAGCCTTACCTACCCTGTGCCCTGTCTGCCCTGTGCCCTGTCTGCCCTGTGCCCAGCCTTACCTACCCTGTGCCCTGTCTGCCCTGTGCCCAGCTTTACCTACCCTGTGCCCTGTCTGCCCTGTGCCCAGCCTTACCTACCCTGTGCCCTGTCTGCCCTGTGCCCAGCTTTACCTACCCTGTGCCCTGTGCCCAGCCTTACCTACCCTATGCCCTGTCTGCCCTGTGCCCAGCCTTACCTACCCTATGCCCTGTCTGCCCTGTGCCCAGCTTTACCTACCCTATGCCCTGTCTGCCCTGTGCCCAGCCTTACCTACCCTATGCCCTGTCTGCCCTGTGCCCAGCCTTACCTACCCTATGCCCTGTCTGCCCTGATATACTATAAATGACCAGTAATAGAGATTTTGCACTGGGGCTCAGAACTTCAAGCTGCACCTCATGGTCTCTGACACAGCTGAGGACTTGTTACAATGTATCAGTGCAGACAATTCTCGCTCTGCTCCTGGACTCATCTACAACAAGCCATCAGGTCTGTGAGCAGGAGAGTGTGTGAGGATGAAGGGGTTAACCAGCCATCTTGGCTCAGGTTCTGATATAATATTTATTAGGTAATTAGTGATGTCACTGATTTACCTGTCTGGACCTGCCCCTGCTCCGAAATCCTGTGATCCCCCCTCCAGTGTACACAGCACTGTACCCACTGAGAACAATGGACAGTAGATGCCACCTGAGCCTGTGGTCACTAATCCTCCCTGGCATTGTGTTACCCGAGCTCCACACCCGCATGACAGATGATGGGAGAGATGACATCACTAAACCGCCAGACGTAACACCCCAGCCAATGACAACACGAAGGTGGTACCACATAGATGTCTGCTGTTAAGAAGTGTATCTAAGCCTATCATGTGTGGTACTGTCTATTGAGCCACTGTATCTAATGAAACTATGCCCCATACTGTGCCAGTCTCAAAGACACCATACAGTGCCAACCACAGTGCCCTCATATACTGCCAACCACAATATCCCATATACTGCCAACCTCAGTGCCCTCATATAGTGCCAACCACAATATCCCATATACTGCCAACCACAGTGCCCTCATATAGTGCCAACCTCAGTGCCCTCATATAGTGCCAACCTCAGTGCCCTCATATACTGCCAACCACAATATCCCATATACTGCCAACCACAGTGCCCTCATATACTGCCAACCACAATATCCCATATACTGCCAACCACAGTGCCCTCATATAGCGCCAACCAGTGCCCTCATATAGTGCCAACCACAATATCCCATATACTGCCAACCACAATATCCCATATACTGCCAACCACAGTGCCCTCATATACTGCCAACCACAATATCCCATATACTGCCAACCACAATATCCCATATACTGCCAACCACAGTGCCCTCATATACTGCCAATCACAATATCCCCATATAGCGCCAACCACAGTGCCCTCATATAGCGCCAACCATAATATCCCCATATAGCACCAACCACAGTGCCCTCATATACTGCCAAAAACAGTGCCCTCATATACTGCCAACCACAGTGCCCTCATATACTGCCAACCACTGTGCCCTCATATAGCACCAACAACAGTGCCCTCATATACTGCCAACCACTATATCCTCATATACTGCCTACCACAGTGCCCTCATATAGCACCAATCACAGTGCCCTCATATAGCACCAATCACAGTGCCCTCATATAGCACCAATCACAGTGCCCTCATATACTGCCAACCACAGTGCCCTCATATAGCACCAATCACAGTGCCCTCATGTACTGCCAACCACAGTGCCCTCATGTACTGCCAACCACAGTGCCCTCATATACTGCGAACCACAATATCCCCATATAGCGCCAACCACAGTGCCCTCATATACTGCCAACCACAGTGCCCTCATATAGCACCAATCACAGTGCCCTCATGTACTGCCAACCACAGTGCCCTCATGTACTGCCAACCACAGTGCCCTCATATACTGCGAACCACAATATCCCCATATAGCGCCAACCACAGTGCCCTCATATACTGCCAACCACAGTGCCCTCATATAGCACCAATCACAGTGCCCTCATGTACTGCCAACCACAGTGCCCTCATATACTGCCAACCACAATATCCCCATATAGCTCCAACCACAGTGCCCTCATACAGTATAGCGCCAACCACAGTGCCCTCATATACTGCCAACCACAATATCCCCATATAGCGCCAACCACAGTTCCCTCATATAGCGCCAACCACAGTGCCCTCATATACTGCCAAACGCAATATCCCATATACTGCCAACCACAGTGCCCTCATATACTGCCAACCACAGTGCCCTTATACGCCTCCATCTCTGTACCCCTCTGTCCTCCTGTGCTGATCCCCTCTTCAGAATAGTTATACATGTGAGGTCAATGAGGAGCTTACGTATAACATATAGTGGGAGCACAGCGTTTCTCCTCAGGAAACATGAAGGACTTTTGGAAAATTTTTGGAAAGAAGTCTTAGATTTTTATGTAGCTCCTCCCACAGCAGTAAACTGGGCAACTGCAATCGATTCAACTACATCAGGTCTATGCATACATGTAACCAGCCGGGGGCAGACTGAATACTCGGGCATCCAGGGTCCCCTGGGCCAGTCTACCCCCTGCAACCACCAGTTGTCTTACCTGCATACATCATTAAACTGATTAAGGAAAAAATCCCAAACCATGGCGGTCATGTCTGATCAGACAGCGTCTGACCGCGGAGGATAAGAATAGACGACATTTAGAGGTATCTGGAGCCTTGTATACAGAGCTTCATGTGATTTACATCCAGGCACACTGCTGATTCCAGCTCTGGCTGCAGTTTATACACAACGTGACGCATTTCCCTCTATGGCTCCGCCTTCAAGTCATCACTTATTTTCTATTTTAGACTTGAGACTGTTTTGGAGGTTTAATGGTTTTACTGAAGACAACAGAGAGGAGGCGCCATAGGGACTGGGGTATATAACATCGCCCCTTCTACTGCCCTAGACCACCAAGATTCCTAAGATTAACCTCTATACTCTACTAGACCACCAGGGTTCTTGACAATAACCCCTTCACTGCCCTAGACCACCAATGAACCTAACATTACCCCTTTACTGGCTTAGCTCAAAGCTGATACTCAAATTGACCCCTTCACTACTCTAGACCAGCAGGGAACCTGACATTAACGTCTTCATTGGTCCAGACCATCAAGGATCCTGATATTAACCCTTTTACTGTCCTAGACCACCAGAGATTCAGGGATAGGGGATAACTTCCTGATCGGTGGATATCTGACCACTAGGACCCCCACCGATCCCAAGAAGAGGGGGTCCCGTTTTCCTTTCCTGGTAGAGCAGCAGGTCGAGCAGGCTTGCTACCACTCAATGGAGGCACCGGAGAAGCCGATGAGAGTTCATGAATAAATTGTCAACTAGCCGAATCCAACCAGGACTATCTAGAATGTGACAGAAAACAATGGACAGGAAAGACCAGCTTCAATTGTACAAATAAAATTTCACTTTTAATTTTACGCAAGCATGGAGGCGAGATCTTGGCTTCCAGTACATTATAACTTATACAATACAATTCAAGTTAGGACTTGTCTCCATTTAATAGACTATTTACTCATGGGCAGCAACGTTAAGTCTGGTAAACATAGATCTGTCTTCATCTTGGTCCCTCTGGTCTTGAAAAAGCCTTGGAGGAATGTTCTCCAGACACAAACGTCTTTGAGGTATGTCATCTCTGGCTCCGCTGAGCGTCTTGAGGTATTGTTATGTTAGCTCGATGGCTGCGGGCCTCTTAAGACTTCAACGTCCCTGCAGGTAGAAAACTAAGAAGGAAGATGATGGAGAATATAGTCCAGTTTTAAGCCCAGTTCTCCCAAGTATTTCCAGCTCAACGAGAGGAAGTGCAAGACATCTAAGGTGCGATTGTTAACAACGAGAAGACTCAGACATAGGATCTTGATTAAAGTACCAAAATGTTCCTCAAACCCCAAGTATCATCTCCATAGACATAAGAAATTCTGTAAAAATAGACTACATGGCATAAAATTTTGCTCCCGTGTCCACTAATCCTTGAGTATTTTACGCAATATTGGCAGCACCATCATCAAGCATGTGCAACCCAACCACCAGGATTTCCAAGCCATAAGACCCTCCTCATCGTGTCACCTTTCTACCATATAGTCATTGCTGTGCACACTTCATGGCACCATAAATGAGACCTAATCTCTATGCTCCGATCACCAAACTCTTGACCTTCACGAAGGTCCTAACACATGACCACCATACTCAACTCTTCATCATATTACAGATACCCGGCTGTTCTTTATGTACACATGGTAGGGGTCACTGCGCTTGTCCACGTTCTTGGACCTCGTATAACCAAGTATTAAACTGCCCACAGTCACAGCGAAGAGGAACATGACAAAGATGATGAAGATGTAGGCCTTATCGTCCCGGTTGGGCTTCGTCTCATTTAGCTTTAGATTAGGTTGGCATGTTGGACTGTTCAGAGTCTTGTTTATGGCTTGTAAGACAGTGTGAAGGTTTTCTAGGAGTTTTTCTATTGGTCTTGCAGTCTCCATGGTCTGGGGGTTTATATAGATGGTTGTAGATCAGTCATCATAGAGTCAAAGAGAAGCCTGAAAAAGGGAGAGGAAAATGATTGACCAATTAGATTAGATTAAGTAGAAAGGCAAAAGTTCTGGTCTGTAAGGTGAAGACTATATATCGCCATATAGAGGGTAATTCATATTGGACAAATGGAGAAATAGTCAAGATAACATTTAACAGCCCAAAAGATATCAATATACATAAACTATAATAATATACAAAAAGGAAATATTGGAGAGCAAATGGAAAAGTGCCAAGGATTTAAACAGAGAACAAACCACAATCAGACCCATGGATACCCACATTATCCTACTGGCCTACCCGTATGTACCAGAACAATACTATTATATACCCCCAATATACAACAATATAACTACTATAATACTGCCCCCTATGTACCTGAATATAACTACTATAATACTACCTCCTATGTACAAGAATATAACTACTATAATACTGCTCCTATGTACAAGAATATAACTACTATAATACTGCTCCTATGTACAAGAATATAACTACTATAATACTACTCCTATGTACAAGAATATAACTACTATAATACTGCTCCTATGTACAAGAATATAACTACTATAATACTGCCCCCTATGTACAAGAATATAACTACTATAATACTACTCCTATGTACAAGAATATAACTACTATAATACTGCTCCTATGTACAAGAATATAACTACTATAATACTGCTCCTATGTACAAGAATATAACTACTATAATACTACCTCCTATGTACAAGAATATAACTACTATAATACTACTCCTATGTACAAGAATATAACTACTATAATACTGCCCCTATGTATAAGAATATAACTACTATAATACTGCTCCTATGTACAAGAATATAACTACTATAATACTACCTCCTATGTACAAGAATATAACTACTATAATACTGCTACTATGTACAAGAATATAACTACTATAATACTGCCCCTATGTATAAGAATATAACTACTATAATACTGCTCCTATGTACAAGAATATAACTACTATAATACTGCCCGTATGTACAAGAATATAACTACTATAATACTGCCCCCTATGTACAAGAATATAACTACTATAATACTACTCCTATGTACAAGAATATAACTACTATAATACTGCCCCCTATGTACAAGAATATAACTACTATAATACTACCTCCTATGTACAAGAATATAACTACTATAATACTACTCCTATGTACAAGAATATAACTACTATAATACTGCCTCCTATGTACAAGAATATAACTACTATAATACTGCTCCTATGTACAAGAATATAACTACTATAATACTGCCCCTATGTACAAGAATATAACTACTATAATACTGCTCCTATGTACAAGAATATAACTACTATAATACTGCTCCTATGTACAAGAATATAACTACTATAATACTGCCCCTATGTACAAGAATATAACTACTATAATACTGCTCCTATGTACAAGAATATAACTACTATAATACTGCCCCCTATATACAAGAATATAACTACTATAATACTGCCTCCTATGTACAAGAATATAACTACTATAATACTGCTCCTATGTACAAGAATATAACTACTATAATACTACTCCTATGTACAAGAATATAACTACTATAATACTGCTCCTATGTACAAGAATATAACTACTATAATACTGCCCCCTATATACAAGAATATAACTACTATAATACTGCTCCTATGTACAAGAATATAACTACTATAATACTGCTCCTATGTACAAGAATATAACTACTATAATACTGCCCCTATGTACAAGAATATAACTACTATAATACTGCTCCTATGTACAAGAATATAACTACTATAATACTGCCCCCTATATACAAGAATATAACTACTATAATACTGCCTCCTATGTACAAGAATATAACTACTATAATACTGCTCCTATGTACAAGAATATAACTACTATAATACTACTCCTATGTACAAGAATATAACTACTATAATACTGCTCCTTTGTACAAGAATATAACTACTATAATACTGCCCCCTATATACAAGAATATAACTACTATAATACAGCTCCTATGTACAAGAATATAACTACTATAATACTGCCCCCTATGTACAAGAATATAACTACTATAATACTGCCCCTATGTACAAGAATATAACTACTATAATACTGCCTCCTATGTACAAGAATATAACTACTATAATACTGCTCCTATGTACAAGAATATAACTACTATAATACTACTCCTATGTACAAGAATATAACTACTATAATACTGCTCCTATGTACAAGAATATAACTACTATAATACTGCTCCTATGTACAAGAATATAACTACTATAATACTGCCCCCTATGTACAAGAATATAACTACTATAATACTACTCCTATGTACAAGAATATAGCTACTATAATACTACTCCTATGTACAAAAATATAACTACTATAATACTGCTCCTATGTATAAGAAAAAAAATACTATAATACTGCTCTTATGTACAAGAATATAACTACTATAATATTGCTCCTATGTACAAGAATATAACTACTATAATACTGCCCTCTATGTACAAGAATATAACTACTATAATACTGCTGCTATGTACAAGAATATAACTACTATAATACTGCCTCCTATGTACAAGAATATAACTACTATAATACTACTCCTATGTACAAGAATATAACTACTATAATACTGCCTCCTATGTACAAGAATATAACTACTATAATATTGCTCCTATGTACAAGAATATAACTACTATAATACTGCCCTCTATGTACAAGAATATAACTACTATAATACTGCTGCTATGTACAAGAATATAACTACTATAATACTGCCTCCTATGTACAAGAATATAACTACTATAATACTACTCCTATGTACAAGAATATAACTACTATAATACTGCCTCCTATGTACAAGAATATAACTACTATAATACTGCCTCCTATGTACAAGAATATAACTACTATAATACTACCTCCTATGTACAAGAATATAACTACTATAATACTGCTCCTATGTACAAGAATATAACTACTATAATACTGCCCCCTATGTACAAGAATATAACTACTATAATACTGCCCCCTATGTACAGGAATATAACTACTATAATACTGCTCCTATGTACAAGAATATAACTACTATAATACTGCTCCTATGTACAAGAATATAACTACTATAATACTGCTCCTATGTACATGAATATAACTACTATAATACTACCTCCTATGTACAAGAATATAACTACTATAATACTGCTCCTATGTACAAGAATATAACTGCTATAATACTGCCCCCTATGTACAAGAATATAACTACTATAATACTACCTCCTATGTACAAGAATATAACTACTATAATACTGCTCCTATGTACAAGAATATAACTACTATAATACTGCCTCCTATGTACAAGAATATAACTACTATAATACTGCCTCCTATGTACAAGAATATAACTACTATAATACTGCTCCTATGTACAAGAATATAACTACTATAATACTGCTCCTATGTACAAGAATATAACTACTATAATACTGCTCCTATGTACAAGAATATAACTACTATAATACTGCCCCCTATGTACAAGAATATAACTACTATAATACTACCCCCTATGTACAAGAATATAACTACTATAATACTGCTCCTATGTACAAGAATATAACTACTATAATACTACCTCTATGTACAAGAATATAACTACTATAATACTGCCCCTATGTACAAGAATATAACTACTATAATACTACCTCCTATGTACAAGAATATAACTACTATAATACTGCCCCTATGTACAAGAATATAACTACTATAATACTGCTCCTATGTACATGAATATAACTACTATAATACTACCTCCTATGTACAAGAATATATCTACTATAATACTGCCCCTATGTACAAGAATATAACTACTATAATACTACCTCCTATATACAAGAATATAACTACTATAATACTGTTCCTATGTACAAGAATATAACTACTATAATACTGCCCCTATGTACAAGAATATAACTACTATAATACTCCTACTACATGGGTTCAAATGTAAATAAAAATATATATATTTGGTATTCCTGGAATCGTACCGATCCATTGAATACAGGTGACATGTCATTTTGGCTGCACAGTAAATGCCGTAAAAATGATGCCAGTAAGAAAGCTGTATAAATGCAGTTTTTCTCTAATTCCACCCCATTCTAACAAAATTTCCAGTTTCTCAGTACATTGTACAGAATAATAAATGGTATTATTATGAAGAACAATTTGTCCCACAAACATTAAGCCCTCAGATGCCTCTGTGAAGAGAGAAATAACAAAGCTAAAACCATTTTTCTAATGGGGTTTACTGAATCTTCTGCTTCTTCTCTCTGTGCACTTGCTCTCATACATTGCAGGCTGCTGTGTTCCTTTCTCACTGAGATCTCTCTAAGTCTATACAGTGACTCTTATCTCTGTTCTTCTGTTCATAAACACGTCTTAAAGGTGAAGTCTTATCAAGCTGTTGACCTAATGTGGAGATACGAATGTATATTCTGACCCCACAGATACCTCGGGGTTCCCCCTCACCCCCATTCCCTGATACGCAGTCACTGCAGCCTCCACAGAGGTATACAGGAGCAGCCCTTGTGATACAGTATTTGTCTATAGCCGTGTACGGTGTGTCCCATGTGACATGTATGTGCAGGCGCTTGCTGTGAATGGCGGTCTTATTCCCCATACGCTTACATTATTCGCACTGATTATTGTTAACCCCTAATCTCCAGAGCTGGAGGCGACCGAAGAACAAAGGGCGGTGTCACCAGTGCAGCGTCTCCGTGAGATCCCATAAACCATAAGCCTCGTGCCCGCAGCTACGTCTTATAGGTCTGTGTTACCCAGGAGAGGTTACAGGAGACATGAAAGAGATTCCTTCTAAGTCCAAAAATTCTCAACAGGTCTGTACATAGAGAACACAGCCCCCATAGCAAAGTCAGACTGCCCGCCCTCCCCCACTCAATGGAGGCCAAGTCTAGGTACAGCTCACTGACTACTTCTCCCAATATTGTACCGACTTCTGTCACAGATGTTTCCTGTCTAATATTCACCTGTTCTTGTACTGAGCCGGTCTCCAGACCATATACAGTGCCTGCTGTGCCCCCTGTACTGTACCCACTGTGCCCCCTGTACTGTACCTGCTGTGCCCCCTGTACTGTACCTGCTGTGCCCCCTGTACTGTACCCGCTGTGTCCCCTGTACTGTACCTGCTGTGCCCCCTGTACTGTACCTGCTGTGCCCCCTGTACTGTACCCGCTGTGTCCCCTGTACTGTACCTGCTGTGCCCCCTGTACTGTACCTGCTGTGCCCCCTGTATTGTACCTGCTGTGCCCCCTGTACTGTACCTGCTGTGCCCCCTGTACTGTACCTGCTGTGCCCCCTGTCCTGTACCTGCTGTGCCCCCTGTACTGTACCTGCTGTGCCCCCTGTCCTGTACCTGCTGCGCCCCCTGTACTGTACCTGCTGTGCCCCCTGTCCTGTACCTGCTGTGCCCCCTGTACTGTACCTGCTGTGCCCCCTGTCCTGTACCTGCTGTGCCCCCTGTACTGTACCTGCTGTGCCCCCTGTCCTGTACCTGCTGTGCCCCCTGTACTGTACCTGCTGTGCCCCCTGTCCTGTACCTGCTGTGCCCCCTGTACTGTACCTGCTGTGCCCCCTGTACTGTACCTGCTGTGCCCCCTGTCCTGTACCTGCTGTGCCCCCTGTACTGTACCTGCTGTGCCCCCTGTCCTGTACCTGCTGTGCCCCCTGTACTGTACCTGCTGTGTCCCCTGTACTGTACCTGCTGTGCCCCCTGTACTGTACCTCCTGTGCCCCCTGTACTGTACCTGCTGTGCCCCTGTACTGTACCTGCTGTGCCCCCTGTACTGTACCTGCTGTGTCCCCTGTCCTGTACCTGCTGTGCCCCCTGTACTGTACCTGCTGTGCCCCCTGTACTGTACCCACTGTGCCCCATGTACTGTACCTGCTGTGCCCCCTGTACTGTACCCACTTTGCCCCCAATACTGTGCCCACTGTGCCCCCTGTACTGTACCTGTTGTGCCCCCTGTACTGTACCTGTTGTGCCCCCTGTACTGTACCTGCTGTGCCCCCTGTACTGTACCCGCTGTGCCCACTGTACTGTACCCGCTGTGCCCCCTGTACTGTACCTGCTGTGCCCCCTGTACTGTACCTGCCGTGCCCCCTGTACTGTACCTGCTGTGCCCCATGTACTGTACCTGCTGTGCCCCCTGTACTGTACCTGCTGTGCCCAATGTACTGTACCTGTTGTGCCCAATGTACTGTACCTGCTGTGTCCCCTGTACTGTACCTGCTGTGCCCCCTGTACTGTACCTGTTGTGCCCAATGTACTGTACCTGCTGTGCCCCCTGTACTGTACCTGCTGTGCCCCCTGTACTGTACCTGTTGTGCCCCATGTACTGTACCCGCTGTGCCCCCTGTACTGTACCTGCTGTGCCCCCTGTACTGTACCCACTGTGCCCCCTGTACTGTACCTGCTGTGCCCCCTGTACTGTACCTGCTGTGCCCCCTGTACTGTACCCGCTGTGTCCCCTGTACTGTACCTGCTGTGCCCCTGTACTGTACCTGCTGTGCCCCCTGTATTGTACCTGCTGTGCCCCCTGTACTGTACCTGCTGTGCCCCCTGTACTGTACCTGCTGTGCCCCCTGTCCTGTACCTGCTGTGCCCCCTGTACTGTACCTGCTGTGCCCCCTGTCCTGTACCTGCTGTGCCCCCTGTACTGTACCTGCTGTGCCCCCTGTCCTGTACCTGCTGTGCCCCCTGTACTGTACCTGCTGTGCCCCCTGTCCTGTACCTGCTGTGCCCCCTGTACTGTACCTGCTGTGCCCCCTGTCCTGTACCTGCTGTGCCCCCTGTACTGTACCTGCTGTGCCCCCTGTCCTGTACCTGCTGTGCCCCCTGTACTGTACCTGCTGTGCCCCCTGTACTGTACCTGCTGTGCCCCCTGTCCTGTACCTGCTGTGCCCCCTGTACTGTGCCCGCTTTGCCCCCAATACTGTGCCCACTGTGCCCCCTGTACTGTACCTGTTGTGCCCCCTGTACTGTACCTGCTGTGCCCCCTGTACTGTACCCGCTGTGCCCCCTGTACTGTACCCGCTGTGCCCCCTGTACTGTACCTGCTGTGCCCCCTGTACTGTACCTGCCGTGCCCCCTGTACTGTACCTGCTGTGCCCCATGTACTGTACCTGCTGTGCCCCCTGTACTGTACCTGCTGTGCCCAATGTACTGTACCTGTTGTGCCCAATGTACTGTACCCACTGTGCCCCCTGTACTGTACCTGCTGTGTCCCCTGTACTGTACCTGCTGTGCCCCCTGTACTGTACCTGTTGTGCCCCCTGTACTGTACCTGCTGTGCCCAATGTACTGTACCTGTTGTGCCCCATGTACTGTACCTGCTGTGTCCCCTGTACTGTACCTGCTGTGCCCCTGTACTGTACCTGCTATGCCCCCTGTACTGTACCTGCTTTGCCCCCAATACTGTGCCCGCTGTGCCCCCTGTACTGTACCTGCTGTGCCCCCTGTACTGTACCTGCTTTGCCCCCAATACTGTGCCCGCTGTGCCCCCTGTACTGTACCTCCTGTGCCCCCTGTACTGTACCTGCTGTGCCCAATGTACTGTACCTGCTGTGTCCCCTGTACTATACCTGCTGTGCCCCCTGTACTGTACCTGCTGTGCCCAATGTACTGTACCTGCTGTGCCACATGTACTGTTCCCGCTGTGTCCCCTGTACTGTACCTGCTGTGCCCCTGTACTGTACTTGCTATGCCCCCTGTACTGTACCTGCTTTGCCCCCAATACTGTGCCCGCTGTGCCCCCTGTACTGTACCTGCTGTGCCCCCTGTACTGTACCTCCTGTGCCCCCTGTACTGTACCTGCTGTGCCCCCTGTACTGTACCTGCTGTGCCCAATGTACTGTACCTGTTGTGCCCCCTGTACTGTACCTGCTGTGCCCCCTGTACTGTACCCGCTGTGCCCCCTGTACTGTACCTGCTGTGCCCCATGTACTGTACCTGCTGTGCCCCCTGTACTGTACCTACTGTGCCCCCTGTACTGTACCTGCTGTGCCCCCTGTCCTGTACCTGCTGTGCCCCCTGTACTGTACCTGCTGTGTCCCCTGTACTGTACCTGCTGTGCCCAATGTACTGTACCTGCTGTGCCCCATGTACTGTACCCGCTCTGCCCCATGTACTGTACCTGTTGTGCCCCATGTACTGTACCTGCTTTGCCCCCTGTACTGTACCTGCTCTGCCCCCTGTACTGTACCTGCTGTGCCCCTTGTACTGTACCTGCTGTGCCCCCTGTACTGTACCTGCTGTGCCCCCTGTACTGTACCCGCTGTGCCCCCTGTACTGTACCCGCTGTGCCCCATGTACTGTACCTGCTGTGCCCCCTGTACTGTACCCGCTGTGCCCCATGTACTGTACCTGCTGTGCCCCCTGTACTGTACCTCCTGTGCCCCTGTACTGTACCTGCTGTGCCCCATGTACTGTACCTGCTGTGCCCCATGTACTGTACCTGCTGTGCCCCTGTACTGTACCTGCTGTGCCCCCTGTACTGTACCTCCTGTGCCCCCTGTACTGTACCCGCTGTGCCCCCTGTACTGTACCCGCTGTGCCCCATGTACTGTACCTGCTGTGCCCCATGTACTGTACCCGCTGTGCCCCCTGTACTGTACCCGCTGTGCCCCATGTACTGTACCTGCTGTGCCCCCTGTACTGTACCCGCTGTGCCCCATGTACTGTACCTGCTGTGTCCCCTGTACTGTACCTGCTGTGCCCCCTGTACTGTACCTGCTGTGCCCCCTGTACTGTACCTGCTGTGCCCCCAATACTGTGCCCGCTGTGCCCCCTGTACTGTACCTGCTGTGCCCCCTGTACTGTACCTGCTGTGCCCCCAATACTGTGCCCGCTGTGCCCCCTGTACTGTACCTGCTGTGCCCCCTGTACTGTACCTGCTGTGCCCCCAATACTGTGCCCGCTGTGCCCCCTGTACTGTACCTGCTGTGCCCCCTGTACTGTACCTGCTGCCCCTAGTAAATAATCACTTTCAGTATTATCCTATCAGACTATAATATGCTTTTCCACACTGGTTGTTACCCAGCTTTCCCAGGCTCCTGAATGACAAACATCCCATGTTCTCTAGTATACCAGGTCATGTCCTCAGTCCACTGTAATACTAAGCAGATTTGGCAGCACAGTGATGCACACAAGAGCGCCCCCTTCCTCCCCCTCCTCCATTCTGTATCTTTGTCCCATCTTGCATCACTGCTAAAAACAGGAAGATGTCTAGAGAAGGAAGATCCAGCAGCCCAGAGACGGCGTGTGAACAGACCCGAAGAGTGGCCGGATCCTCTTAGCTTTCGCTGTGACTAATATGGGTTAATATTCAGTATCTGCACAATGCTGGCCTTAAAGGGGAACTCCACCCAACATAAAGCATGACCCTAGTACTTGGTTTACCTGAGACAGCAGGGACCAGGACAGAACAGAGGGTAGATCCCAGTCCTGGGGGTAAAATTGGGCACAGGGGCGGAAGTACCTGAGCCGTAGTGGCTGCTGTGGGGCTCGTGATTTTAGAGGGGCCGGCTTATGTTGTTGTTGGGTTTTTTTATAGACTGTTACCTGCTGTTACCTTACTCCAATAATGGCTGCTATTCACCTACCGATCCTCGCTCCTGCCCATAGCCACCTCCCTTCAGCCTTCAGGGGACCCCATGCACCACACATCATGTCCCGACACTGAACAGCAAGCCCCCTGGAGGCTGAGGGGGAAGCCGTCCTGACGCTCAGTGCACGGGACCTCCTGGAGGCTGAAGACTGAAGGCGAAGCAGCGGAGGGTGTGGGATCGGTAAGTGAATAGTGGCTGGTACCTGCTGAAATAAGAGGCCTAAAGTCACTGCACGGTACTGTATGGTGGCCCTAAGGGGGGCACTTACTGCATGGGGGCTAATAAAGGAGCAGTATACTGTGTGGAGGCCAGTAATGGAGGCAGCATACTATGTGGGGTCAACTAAAGGGGGCAATATACCATGTGGGACATTATAATGAGTGGAAGCGGAGTGGGGAGAGCCCAGTCAAAAGTTTGCTATGGGGTCTGGTCATTCCTAGTTACAGCCCTGGATGGGCACCAGTCTGCACCGTCCAGACACCTTCTTTAGCTGCTCCTTCTCCCCTCTCACAGCATGCAGTCTCAGAGAGAGAAGCTGCAGCCGCACCCCCCCTCCTCTCCCATTCTGCCATCCTACCATTTTCTGTGCCACAATGGGCAGACTTTTTGGTATTTGGACTTTTACAGACAATCTATAATTAGGAAAGTAGGAGGAAGGAACTACAGAGTGCCGGGAGGAGAAGATGACACTGTCCCAACCTAAGAGGTTGTCTAAGCTGGTCAACCCGTCGAATGCCATCCAGGATCTTCTTAACTTCCTGTGCAAATGTTTCCTGTAAAGCTTTCATTTCTGATTCACTTCCTGTTATTTATACTGCATGGCAACAACATATGCTGCGGCGCTGCGCACGGACTGAGATGCAATGTATCTGTATATAGCTAGTCCTGCTCCTAGCAGAGGGGTTGTTACAGTTGTATTCCATCTAAACAATGCTCCGAGAGCTAAACAGCCTGGACGACACACTGATGCAATGTATCAAAGTATCAGAGAGATTTGTACAGCTTCAGCTCACAGGGCATTGTCTAGACTGGAGACCATTGTAACAAATCCTCAGCTGAGAGCAGAACTAGCTATGTAAAGGGTTCATGAAGATTTGCACCAGAATTCTGGCTTCAATGGTCACCAACTTTCCAACAAACTTTGCACAAGGCAATATAAGAAACATTCTAATATATCTTATCTGAGAAAAATGCTTCTCTCCCCAGTTATCTCCCCTCCCTGCTAAACTGACATGAGAATGAAATCTCTAGGTAGCAGATTATACAGACATCTATTGAGAGGGAAGGGAGGAGGAAGAGACAAATGATAGAAAAGCAGAGACACAGGCAAACATGGTGCTGCAGCTAATAGTAGGTTTTGTATCTCACCCTGTGTGCTTTATTCACATCAATATAAGTTAGTACTTCTCTAATGCCCTATATGACATATATGACTTGCTGAGTGCAAAAGTTATGGAGCAGATTCCCCTCTACTTTCTGTGTGTAGAGTGTTAAGGAGCAGATTACTCTCTACTTTCTGTGTGTAGAGCGTTATGGAGCAAATTACTCTCTACTTTCTGTGTGTAGAGTGTTATGGAGAAGATTCCCCTCTACTTTCTGTGTGTAGAGCGTTATGGAGCAGATTCCCCTCTACTTTCTGTGTGTAAAGTGTTATGGAGCAGATTACTCTCTACTTTGTGTGTAAAGTGTTATGGAGCAAATTACTCTCTACTTTCTGTGTGTAGAGTGTTATGGAGCAGATTACCCTCTACTTTCTGTGTGTAGAGCGTTATGGAGCAGATTACTCTCTACTTTCTTTGCGTAGAGTGTTATGGAGAAGATTACTCTCTACTTTCTGTGTGTAGAGTGTTATGGAGCAGCTTACTCTCTACTTTCTGTGTGTAGAGTGTTAAGGAGCAGATTACTCTCTACTTTCTGTGTGTATAGTGTTAAGGAGCAGATTACTCTCTACTTTTTGTATGTAGAGTGTTAAGGAACAGATTACTCTCTACTTTCTGTGTGTATAGTGTTAAGGAGCAGATTACTCTCTACTTTTTGTATGTAGAGTGTTAAGGAGCAGATTACTCTCTACTTTCTGTGTGTAGAGTGTTATGGAGCAGCTTACTCTCTACTTTCTGTGTGTAGAGCGTTATGGAGCAGATTACTCTCTACTTTCTTTGCGTAGAGTGTTATGGAGAAGATTACTCTCTACTTTCTGTGTGTAGAGTGTTATGGAGCAGCTTACTCTCTACTTTCTGTGTGTAGAGTGTTAAGGAGCAGATTACTCTCTACTTTCTGTGTGTATAGTGTTAAGGAGAAGATTACTCTCTACTTTTTGTATGTAGAGTGTTAAGGAGCAGATTACTCTCTACTTTCTGTGTGTATAGTGTTAAGGAGCAGATTACTCTCTACTTTTTGTATGTAGAGTGTTAAGGAGCAGATTACTCTCTACTTTCTGTGTGTAGAGTGTTATGGAGCAGCTTACTCTCTACTTTCTGTGTGTAAAGTGTTAAGGAGCAGATTACTCTCTACTTTCTGTGTGTAGAGCGTTATGGAGCAGATTATCCTCTACTTTCTGTGTGTAGAGTTATGGAGCAGATTCCCCTCTACTTTCTGTGTGTAGAGTTATGGAGCAGATTATCCTCTACTTTCTGTGTGTAGAGCATTATGAACAGATTACCCTCTACTTTCTGTGTGTAGAGTGTTGTGGAGCAGATTACCGTCTACTTTCTGTGTGTAGAGCATTATGGAGCAGATTACCCTCTACTTTCTGTGTGCAGAGAAAGAATTAGAGCAGATATCTTATTAATATCTTATGAAAGACCAATGCTTCTTTCTCCACTTATCAGGCTGCTTTCTCCTCCCTTCCCTTCACTCAGTCTCTTGCATCTAAATTCAGTTAGTGCCGGCTAGTGAGTGACTTATTGCCTTTCTCTATACAGTGTTAGTTATCTAAGCGTAGTATAACTTCACCAGCTGACTCACCAAGAATAGCAGAGCTAACAGCAACCATGTGTATGTCTCTTCCTCTACTTCTATGCTAGAAGTAACTCTATCAGCAGGAAAGAGGAAATCAGCCTGATCATGTTTCCTTAATAAGACACATTACATTCACTTGTACTCTCCATTTATGACACGTTGCTTTTTATTAGAGGCTCACTTTGAAGCAGGACTCCAGAAGTCTGACCAACATAACAGTGACCCTGTAGGATCCTCCCCTGTGGACCAGGCCTGAGACAGTGATTGTGAAGGGGGACAATAAAGAGGGTGACATCTAAATCACACCTGGATGTCACATATTAATAAGCCACCACTCTCTGTCTCTTCCTCCCACTATTCATCAGAAGTTTGGTTGACCAGTGTCTTACTGAAGAAGTGTCGTTTTCTGAAAACAGCATTATTACAGCTGACTCAGTGAGAGGCTCTTAAAGAGACAGCAGCCCAATTCCTGCTTCAGGACTGTGTTGCACAACACACAAAGCCATTTCCTCAGACACAGATGGATTACGTTGCACTCAGTATAGCCAGAGACTCGCGAAAGATAATGGTCTACCTTCTCACAAGAACCCTAGGGGGCGCTGGACGTGTCCCAGGAGATGACTGGTGCAACCCTCATGGGTAAGAAAGGTTAGCAACGTCATAGAAGATGGTGGGGCTGTGGAGTCCATGGTCATCTTTGTGAATCCCTTGGCTGTGGTCGAGCTCCCCAACCTCAGACTAGGACTAACCACTGTACCGGAGCAATGAAGTTCATACGTACTACATCCCCGGTAATCTGCACGATGCACGGGGTATGTTAGTATCTATAAGATGTTCATGAGGAGGTGGAATATGTGAGGAGCTGGAGGACGGAGATGAGTGATGTCTGGAGATGGGAGATACAGTATAGGATGATGAGAGATGTGAGGAGCTGGGAGAAGATGGAAGCTTGGAGATATTGAGAGCCAGAAGATGTCAGGATCCAGGAAGGAATCAGGAGATGGGAAATATTGGAAGTTATTTAGACCTCAGAGATGAGTGATGTGAGGAGATAGGAGAAGATAGAAGCTTGGAGACATTGAGAGCCAGGAAGGCATCAGGAACTGGGCAATATTGAAAGCTTGACAAAGAGAAGCTAGTTATACATGGGTGATGTGAGGAGATGAGTGATATGAGGAGGTAGGAGATGTAAGGAATTGAGAGATGTGAGGAAATGGGAGAAGTTGTAAGACTGGAGATATTGAGAGACGGAAGATGTCAGGATCCGGGAAGGAACCAGGAGCTGGATGATATTGGAAGCGGGACAGAGAAAGCTCAAAGGTGGAAGAAGATAAGACCTGGAAAGTTTTGGAAGCTTTCATATATCAGGAGTCGAGAGATCTTCAGAACTGGAAGATGGGAGAATCCAAGCAATGGGTGATGTGAGGACATAGGAGATGTGAGCAGATGGAAGAAGTTGTGAGATGGGTGATATCAGGATCTTGGAGATGTAGGATGGGTGATGTAAGGAAATTGTGTTAGGAGCTTGGAGATGGATGGTGGGTGGGATGTTTTCTAGCTAGATGTGAGATGTTCCATGGCTGGCTGGTGGAGCATAGTCACACGTGATGGGGCGCTCAGCACATACATGTCCATCCTACTATAATAATCCTATATGACTACAATGTGATACAATGTCCCTGCAGGTGCTAGACGGGGTATACATATAGGACTACTCTACATGTGACTACTTGTTCCCCTGGTGTCCGCTCTCATCTCCTTGCCGGCAGATACTTTTGGGATTTTTGCAGCTTATTACAAGACGCCGGAGGCCAAGACATTTATAGACTCAACGAAAACAGCAAAATACCACAACCAAATATGAGCAACCTCCCCGAGGAGATAAAGCTGCAATCTTCCGAGTCCTTGAGGCGTCTTCTGTCAGGAGGCCAAAAATCTTATTTTTTTTTAATCAGTTTCTGGGAAAGCTGGGTGATAACGTACCCACCATTAATACTCCCTCCCCTGAATGGTAGAAGCTGGTGGGAACCCTGTGTGCACTCTAATGAGAGCCAGACTACTACAAGTCCCAGCATGCTGCTGCACTCTTTAGGTTCAGTGAGCTGAGACCATCACCCGTGTGTACCTGGGCACCACCTCCATTGGGGTCCCTCCATAAACCCCTTGTCCTAGTGATTGGTGGTGGGTTCTACTTCTAGTGATGACCCCCTACAGGGTGCAGTATGGACATGTATAAATCCTTGCCCCTCCACAGGTTACTGCTCAGCGCCCCCCATAGAGGACAGCGCCCCCCTCCATCATTGTCTTACCGTGGTCTCTTGTCATCCTTAGGACGTCTCCAGGCAGAGAGTAGAGTCTTGTGCGATGTCCCTGAGTCTGATCTGTCCCTCCCGCAGTGTGAGGCTTCATGTGAACTCCACCTGAGTGTGCGCTCCACTCCCCTCCTTCTCCCCTCCCTGCCCCTCCCCTGACAGCTCAGTCTTCACTGCCGGCCCTCGCATTGTCTTCACTTCCCCATATGTACAATGTAATCACTTAAGTAACAGTTAATATAATATAAGGTTATAATAGATATTCTCAGGGACTCCCCTGCACTGTAGATGTGTGCGCAGAATACAGGCTGTCCTGCAATGATACAAAGAGAATGTTTAGGAATTTTTATGCTACTGTGAAAGTGATGACCTGATCTGCCGCCATATTCAGTTTCTGCTACCCCTCAGCAATAAGCGGCAGACCTATTAGAATCAAGAGACAACTACTAAAGGGCCCTTGGTGGGAAGGGGCCCAACACTGACCTGCTTCACATGTGTACTGTCACAATGTCATAAGCGCTACCTGTGGCCACCACTAGGAGGAGCTCCCATACAATTTACTGCTATCTGTAAACACCAAGCTCCCCCTAGTGGTGGCTGTATATACCTGTATACAATTAACTCCCCCTAGTGGTGGCTGTACATACCTGTATACACTTAGCTCCCTCTAGTGATGGCTGTATATACCTGTATACACTGAGCTCCCTCTAGTGGTGGCTGTATATACCTGTATACACTGAGCTCCCTCTAGTGGTGGCTGTATATACCTGTATACACTTAGCTCCCCCTAGTGGTGGTTGTATATACCTGTATACACTTAGCTCCCTCTAGTGGTGGCTGTATATACCTGTATACACTTAGCTCCCTCTAGTGGTGGCTGTATATACAGTACCTGTATACACTTAGCTCCCTCTAGTGATGGCTGTATATACCTGTATACACTTAGCTCCCCCTAGTGGTGGCTGTATGTACCTGTATACACTTAGCTCCCCCTAGTGGTGGCTGTATGTACCTGTATACACTTAGCTCCCCCTAGTGGTGGATGTATATACTTGTATACACTTAGCACCCCCTAGTGGTGACTGTATATATCTGTATGCAGTGAGCTCCCCCTAGTGATGACTGTATATACCTGTATACACTTAGCTCCCCCTAGTGATGGCTGTATATATCTGTATGTAGTGAGCTCCCCCTAGTGATGACTATATATAGCTGTATGTAGTGAGCTCCCTCTAGTGGTGTCTGTATATATCTGTATGTAGTGAGCTCCCCCTAGTGGTGACTGTATATATCTGTATGTAGTGAGCTCCCCCTAGTGGTGACTGTGTATATCTGTATGTAGTGAGCTCCCTCTAGTGGTGCCTGTATATATCTGTATGTAGTGAGCTCCCCCTAGTGGTGACTGTATATATCTGTATGTAGTGAGCTCCCTCTAGTGGTGTCTGTATATATCTGTATGCAGTGAGCTCCCCCTAGTGGTGACTGTATATATCTGTATGTAGTGAGCTCCCCCTAGTGGTGACTGTATATATCTGTATGTAGTGAGCTCCCCCTAGTGGTGACTGTATAGATCTGTATGTAGTGAGCTCCCCCTAGTGGTGACTGTGTATATCTGTATGTAGTGAGCTCCCTCTAGTGGTGACTGTATATATCTGTATGTAGTGAGCTCCCCCTAGTGGTGACTGTATATATCTGAAACCATTCATGTGTGGGGTTGCTTCTCAGCCAAGGGAATCGGCTCTCTCACAGTCTTGCCTAAAAACACAGCCATGAATAAAGAATGGTACCAGAATGTCCTCCAAGAGCAACTTCTCCCAACCGTTCAAGAGCAGTTTGGCGCTCAACAATGCCTTTTCCAGCATGATGGAGCACCTTGCCATAAAGCAAAGGTGATAACTAAATGGCTCAGGGAACAAAACATAGAGATTTTGGGTCCATGGCCTGGAAACTCCCCAGATCTTAATCCCATTGAGAACTTGTGGTCAATCATCAAGAGACGGGTGGACAAACAAAAACCAACAAATTCAGACAAAATGAAAGCATTGATTCTGCAAGAATGGACTGCTATCAGTCAGGATTTGGTCCAGAAGTTGATTGAGAGCATGCCAGGGAGAATTGCAGAGGTCCTGAAGAAGAAGGGTCAACACTGCAAATATTGACTTGCTGCATTAACTCATTCTAAGTGTCAATATAAGCTTCTGTTACTCATAATATGAATGCAATTCTATTTCTGTATGTGATAAAAACATCTGACAAACACACATAAAAACCAGAGGGCAGCAGATCATGTGGAAATAGAATATATGTGTCATTCTCAAAACTTTTGGCCATGACTGTATATATCTGTATGGAGTGAGCTCCCTCTAGTGGTGTCTGTATATATCTGTATGCAGTGAGCTCCCTCTAGTGGTGACTGTATATATCTGTATGTAGTGAGCTCCCTCTAGTGGTGTCTGTATATATCTGTATGGAGTGAGCTCCCTCTAGTGGTGTCTGTATATATCTGTATGCAGTGAGCTCCCTCTAGTGGTGACTGTATATATCTGTATGTAGTGAGCTCCCTCTAGTGGTGTCTGTATATATCTGTATGCAGTGAGCTCCCTCTAGTGGTGTCTGTATATATCTGTATGTAGTGAGCTCCCTCTGGTGGTGACTGTATATATCTGTATGTAGTGAGCTCCCTCTAGTGGTGTCTGTATATATCTGTATGTAGTGAGCTCCCCCTAGTGGTGTCTGTATATATCTGTATGTAGTGAGCTCCCTCTAGTGGTGTCTGTATATATCTGTATGTAGTGAGCTCCCCCTAGTGGTGTCTGTATATATCTGTATGCAGTGAGCTCCCTCTAGTGGTGACTGTATATATCTGTATGTAGTGAGCTCCCTCTAGTGGTGTCTGTATATATCTGTATGCAGTGAGCTCCCTCTAGTGGTGTCTGTATATATCTGTATGTAGTGAGCTCCCTCTGGTGGTGACTGTATATATCTGTATGTAGTGAGCTCCCTCTAGTGGTGTCTGTATATATCTGTATGTAGTGAGCTCCCCCTAGTGGTGTCTGTATATATCTGTATGTAGTGAGCTCCCCCTAGTGGTGTCTGTATATATCTGTATGTAGTGAGCTCCCCCTAGTGGTGGCTGTATATATCTGTATGTAGTGAGCTCCCTCTGGTGGTGTCTGTATATATATCTGTATGTAGTGAGCTCCCTCTAGTGGTGGCTGTATATATCTGTATGTAGTGAGCTTCCCCTAGTGATGGCTGTATATATCTGTATGTAGTGAGCTCCCTCTAGTGGTGTCTGTATATATTTGTATGCAGTGATCTCCCCCTAGGGGTGGCTTTATATACCTGTATGTAGTGAGCTCCCCCTAGTGGTGTCTGTATATATCTGTATGTAGTGAGCTCCCCCTAGTGGTGGCTGTATATATCTGTATGTAGTGAGCTCCCTCTGGTGGTGTCTGTATATATCTGTATGTAGTGAGCTCCCTCTGGTGGTGACTGTATATATCTGTATGTAGTGAGCTCCCTCTAGTGGTGTCTGTATATATCTGTATGTAGTGAGCTCCCTCTAGTGGTGTCTGTATATATCTGTATGTAGTGAGCTCCCCCTAGTGGTGTCTGTATATATCTGTATGCAGTGAGCTCCCTCTAGTGGTGTCTGTATATATCTGTATGTAGTGAGCTCCCTCTGGTGGTGACTGTATATATCTGTATGTAGTGAGCTCCCTCTAGTGGTGTCTGTATATATCTGTATGTAGTGAGCTCCCTCTAGTGGTGTCTGTATATATCTGTATGTAGTGAGCTCCCCCTAGTGGTGTCTGTATATATCTGTATGTAGTGAGCTCCCCCTAGTGGTGTCTGTATATATCTGTATGTAGTGAGCTCCCCCTAGTGGTGGCTGTATATATCTGTATGTAGTGAGCTCCCTCTGGTGGTGTCTGTATATATCTGTATGTAGTGAGCTCCCTCTAGTGGTGGCTGTATATATCTGTATGTAGTGAGCTTCCCCTAGTGATGGCTGTATATATCTGTATGTAGTGAGCTCCCTCTAGTGGTGTCTGTATATATTTGTATGCAGTGATCTCCCCCTAGGGGTGGCTTTATATACCTGTATGTAGTGGGCTCCCTCTAGTGGTGACTGTATATATCTGTATGTATTGAGCTCCCTCTAGTGGTGACTGTATATATATCTGTATGTAGTGAGCTCCCCCTAGTGGTGTCTGTATATATCTGTATGTATTGAGCTCTCTCTAGTGGTATCTGTATATATCTGTATGTAGTGAGCTCCCTCTAGTGGTGTCTGTATTTATCTGTATGTAGTGAGCTCCCCCTAGTGGTGACTGTATATATCTGTATGTAGTGAGCCCCCTCTAGTGGTGACTGTATAGATCTGTATGTAGTGAGCTCCCTCTAGTGGTGGCTGTATATATCTGTATGTAGTGAGCTCCCTCTAGTGGTGTCTGTATATATCTGTATGTAGTGAGCTCCCTCTAGTGGTGTCTGTATATATCTGTATGCAGTGAGCTCCCCCTAGTGGTGGCTGTATAGATCTGTATGTAGTGAGCTCCATCTAGTGGTGGCTGTATATATCTGTATGCAGTGAGCTCCCTCTAGTGGTGACTGTATATATCTGTATGTAGTGAACTCCCTCTAGTGGTGGCTGTATATATCTGTATGTAGTGAGCTCCCCCTGGTGGTGTCTGTATATATCTGTATGTAGCGAGCTCCTGCTAGTGGTGGCTGTATATATCTGTATGTAGTGAGCTCCCCCTAGTGGTGTCTGTATATATCTGTATGTAGTGAGCTCCTCCTAGTGGTGTCTGTATATATCTGTATGTAGTGAGCTCCCTCTAGTGGTGGCTGTATATATCTGTATACAGTGAGCTCCCTCTAGTGGTGACTGTATAGATCTGTATGTAGTGAGCTCCCTCTAGTGGTGTCTGTATATATTTGTATGTAGTGAGCTCCCCCTAGTGTTGTCTGTATATATCTGTATGTAGTGAGCTCCCTCTAGTGGTGTCTGTATATATCTGTATGCAGTGAGCTCCCCCTAGTGGTGGCTGTATAGATCTGTATGCAGTGAGCTCCCCCTAGTGGTGGCTGTATAGATCTGTATGTAGTGAACTCCATCTAGTGGTGGTTTTATATATCTGTATGTAGTGAGCTCCCTCTAGTGGTGTCTGTATATATCTGTATGTAGTGAACTCCCTCTAGTGGTGGCTGTATATATCTGTATGTAGTGAGCTCCCTCTATTGGTGGCTTTATATATCGGTATGTAGTGAGCTCCCTCTAGTGGTGACTGTATAGATCTGTATGTAGTGAGCTCCCTCTAGTGGTGGCTGTATATATCTGTATGCAGTGAGCTCCCCCTAGTGGTGACTGTATATATCTGTATGTAGTGAGCTCCCTCTAGTGGTGACTGTATATATCTGTATGTAGTGAGCTCCCTCTAGTGGTGGCTGTATACATCTGTATGTAGTGAGCTCCCTCTAGTTGTGTCTGTATATATCTGTATGCAGTGAGCTCCCTCTAGTGGTGTCTGTATATATCTGTATGTAGTGAGCTCCCTCTAGTGGTGGCTGTATATATCTGTATGTAGTGAGCTCCCTCTAGTGGTATCTGTATATATCTGTATGTAGTGAGCTCCCTCTAGTGGTGACTGTATATATCTGTATGCAGTGAGCTCCCCCTAGTGGTGGCTGTATATATCTGTATGCAGTGAGCTCCCTCTAGTGGTGTCTGTATATATCTGTATGTAGTGAGCTCCCTCTAGTGGTGTCCGTATATATCTGTATGTAGTGAGCTCCCTCTAGTGGTGGCCGTATATATCTGTATGTAGTGAGCTCCCTCTAGTGGTGACTGTATATATCTGTATGTAGTGAGCTCCCTCTAGTGGTGGCTGTATATATCTGTATGTAGTGAGCTCCCTCTAGTGGTGGCTGTATACATCTGTATGTAGTGAGCTCCCTCTAGTGGTGGCTGTATATATCTGTATGTAATGAGCTCCCTCTAGTGGTGTCCGTATATATCTGTATGTAGTGAGCTCCCTCTAGTGGTGGCCGTATATATCTGTATGTAGTGAGCTCCCTCTAGTGGTGACTGTGTATATATCTGTATGTAGTGAGCTCCCCCTAGTGGTGTCTGTATATATCTGTATGTAGTGAGCTCCCTCTATTGGTGGCTTTATATATCGGTATGTAGTGAGCTCCCTCTAGTGGTGGCTGTATAACCTGAGCTCCCCCTAGTGGCGGATTTATATAGCTGTATACACTTAGCTCCCTCTAGTGGTAGCTGTAAATATCTGTATACACAGAGCTCCCCCTAGTGGTAGCTGTAAATAACTGTATACACTTAGCTCCCCCATTGGTGGCTGTATATATCTGTATACCATGATCTCCCCCTAGTGGTGACTGCAAGAAGCCAGAATCTTATCATGTCAGAACTATTACCTACAGCCATCAGTAGGGGGAGCCACTACATACAGATTTATACAGATATCGCTACTACCTGTATACTTCTGCATGCACGTAGTTCCCCCTAGTGGTGAATACAAGAAGCCAGAATGTTATCACGTCAGAACTATTACCTGCAGCCATCACCAGGGGGAGCTTATTACATACAGTTATATAGGTAGTAGTGAATTCTGTATATAACTGTATGTAATAAGCTCCCCCTGGTGGTGGCTGCAGATAATAGACATGATAAAATGTTGGCTTTTTGCAGCCTCCACTAGGGGGAGACACGTACATATAGCATTATATAGGTAGTAGTGAATTCTCTATATAACACGATAAGGCTCCCCCTAGTGGTGGCTGCAACAAGCCAGAATCTTATTATGTCATACATGTCATGAATGTTTATTTGCAGCCAGCGCTAGGGGGCGCTCACTACACAGATTTATACAGAATTCTCTACTACCTGTATATCTCTGCATGCACTGAGCTCCCTCTAGAGGCAGCTGTAGGAAGCCAAGCTTTTTATCATGTCACTATATTTCTGCAGAGAGGACAAAGCCCCGAACGCCCTCTGACTAGAGCACAGGCGCCCCCTGTAGCCCCATAATATACACAGTGTCATCCTGCCGGCCGCCATCCCTCTGCGCCCTCAGCCTGGTGATCCTGCAGTTCACCCTGCCTGTTCTCGCTTCTCCCTTCCATGATATTCTCCTATCGTGGACCAGTTCTCATTATTACAGAGGATTCCCCCTGCTCCAAGGGGACGGGGCCCCAAGCTATAATGGCCCCAGGGGGTATAAAGGGCTTCCAACGTAGACAATTGGATCCACTCAATATAGTGACACCTAGTGGTGACAACCAGCGTCTTCCTCATCACAATGGAGTGGTTGTCACAGCCTCCATTACTATGTAATGAGACCTGAGACTGTCCCTGCAATCCAGACTGATACATTGTAACAGATTATCAGCACAGGTAGCGGAGGGGGAGGGGGGGGTGCGGCTACTGATGTGCTCAGCTCAGAGGATTGTATGGACTGGATACATTGTAACAAACCCTCACACATGTATTAGTCACAAGGGCTTTTCTGGATGTCTTGCGCCTTAACAACCTAGTTTGTGACCATTTCCAGGTAAGCACAGGGGAAGGGGGGGTTTGGCTGGCAGTCTAGGCACAGACTAAGCCACAGACCAGGCCTAGACCCAGACCAAGCCACAAACCAGGCCTAGGTCCAGACTAAGCCAAAGGCCAAGTCTAGACCCAGATCAAGACATAGACCAGACTAAGCTAAAGACTTGGCCTAAGCCTAAACCACACCACAGACCAAGCCACAGACCAGGCCTAGGCTCAGTCCAAGCCACAGGCTAGCTCTAGACACAGACCAGGCTTTGCCACAGACTAGTCCTAAACCGTACCACAGACCACGTCTAGGCCCACACCAAGCCGTAGACCATGCCTAGGCACAGACAAAGCCACAAACCAGACCAAAGGCTAGGTTTAGACCTAAACCAATGCACAGACCAGGCTTAGCCACATACTAAACCTAAGCTTAAACTACTACCACAAACTAGGCCACAGACTAGGTCTAGGCCCGGACCAAGCCAAAGACCAGGCCTAGGCCCGGACCAAGCCACATGCTAGGTTTAGACACAGACCAGACATTGCCACAGACTAGGCCTAAGCCTAAACCATAACACAGACCAAGCCACAGAGTAGGCCTAAGACTAGACCAAACCACAGACAAGGTATAGACACAGATCAAGCTACAAACTAGGCCTAGGCCTAAACCATAACATAGACCAAGCTTCACTGTAGGCCTAGACTAAGCCACAGACCAGGCCTAAGCCTAGACCAAACCACAGACAAGGGTATAGGCACAGACCAAGCTACAGACTAGGCCTAGGTCTAAACCATAACACAGACCAAGCTTCACTGTAGGCCTAGACTAAGCCACAGACCAGGCCTAAGCCTAGAACAAACCACAGACAAGTTATAGACACAGACCAAGCTACAGACTAGGCCTAGACCAAGCCAATGACTAGGTCTAGACACAGCCCAAGCCTCAGACCACGCCTGGACCTTGACCAAACCCGGTGCTTCAGGCAGGAGAGACCACGTATCCTTGACTTCTTGCTCAGAGGGTTAGGCGATGGTCAGAGACCCGGAGACTGGAGCCCAGGGCAGGCACAGAGGGCCACAGAGTGCTTGGCACTGGTCGCAGGCCCTTCTTTCTTCAATAGTGGGCACAATCATATAAGATGTAACCTGCTGGTTCTAATGGGGTCTAACACTCAAAAGTACACGTGCAGCACAGGTAGTGCTGAGACTTGTAGTCCACCTGCAGTGCAGCACTGCTGACCTTCCCCTCGGAGGTGTCACTGCTGACCTTCCCCTCGATGCTGTCACTGCTGACCTTCCCCTCGGAGCTGTCACTGCTGACCTTCCTCTCGGAGCGGTCACTGCTGACCTTCCCCTCGGAGCTGTCACTGCTGATCTTCCCCTCAGAGCGGTCACTGCTGACCTTCCCCTCGGAGCTGTCACTGCTGAGCTGCCTGTTAGGGGCTGATCCTGGTGGCGTCTCCCACTCCACACGTGCTCAGGATCACACTGACACCAGGACTTCTCATTGCGATCCTCCCAAAAATTCTTCAGTATTTCTTGGGGACGCCCTGGGGACGCTCATGGGCCCCAGTGCATAATCTGTAATGGGACGTTTCGGGCTCCCTTAGGGCTCAGGGTCTGGTAGCCGCAGCCATCACTGCACCCCGGCCCCCAGAAATGTATGACTGCGGATCATAGAGACTGGCAGGGAACACTGCCCCTAGTGGCCACACTGTGCAACAACACACCAAATTAACCCCTGATCACCTAGTCTTAGGATAGATTGGGGGGCTGACCCCTGGGACTTGCATGCTGAGCCTTGTAGTCCCCTCACCCTGGGTCTTATATGCTGATTCCTCCGTCTTTCCTGCTCAGCTGTGTCGCCCTCTCCACCTGTGCCTGAGGTCTGGCACTATGATTGCCAGGAAGAGCTGAGAGAGGGACAGGGAGGAGCCTCTCAGTGACGCCGATACTGCAGACTAGACGTGTGGGGGGGGGCAGAGACACCCTTTAATGACCAGAAGTCTGTGCAGTAATAAATACATCCCGTGTCCGACCGTTATAATTCTACGTGGCCGCCGTCGCCGTCATGTGACCACCATCATATTCCACAGTACATCTGAACTCGTCCTGGAAGGCCTCCAATAACGGGGGGATGACCTCGTCCACGGGGACCTCCCGGCCCAGCTCAGCGCTCAGCGAGGTGACTCCTTTACCCACAATCCCGCAGGGCACTATATGGCGGAACCAGGACAGGTCGGTGCAGCAGTTGAGGGCGAGGCCGTGGTAGGTGACGTGGCGGGAGCAATGGACGCCTGCCGGGAGACAAAGAGTCAGTCACTGTGACGCACTACATACAGGGGGACTACAACTCCCAGGAAGCCCCTACAGTATGCAGAACGCTGTCATGGCATGCTGGGAGTTGTAGTTTCACCCACACAGATTGAAGACCACTGACTGGACCATGAAACCAGCAGGGGATGCAGGTAGGTGACCGATGCGGGGCCAACTCCGGACTATACTAAGGTGTAAGATGTATCTGAGACTTATAGTCCCCCTCCTCCCGGATCTTACATGCTGAGACTTAAAATGCTGGGCCCTGTAGTTCTTCTCCCTCCGTGTCTGACATGCTGGGCCCTGTAGTTCCCCTCCCTCAGTGCCTGACATGCTGGGCCCTGTAGTTCTCCTCCCTCAGTGTCTCACATGCTGGGCCCTGTAGTTCCCCTCCCTCAGTGTCTCACATGCTGGGCCCTGTAGTTCCCCTCCTTCAGTGTCTGACATGCTGGGCCCTGTAGTTCCCCTCCCTCAGTGTCTGACATGCTGGGCCCTGTAGTTCTTCTCCCTCCGTGTCTCACATGCTGGGCCCTGTAGTTCCCCTCCCTCAGTGTCTGACATGCTGGGCCCTGTAGTTCTTATCCCTGTCTGACATGCTGGGCCCTGTAGTTCCCCTCCCTCAGTGTCTGACATGCTGGGCCCTGTAGTCCCCTCCCTCAGTGCCTGACATGCTGGGCCCTGTAGTTCCCCTCCCTCAGTGTCTAACATGCTGGGCCCTGTAGTTCTCCTCCCTCAGTGCCTGACATGCTGGACCCTGTAGTTCTCCTCCCTCAGTGCCTGACATGCTGGGCTCTGTAGTCCCCTCCCTCAGTGTCTGACATGCTGGGCCCTGTAGTCCCCTCCCTCAGTGTCTTACATGCTGGACCCTGTAGTTCTCCTCCCTCAGTGCCTGACATGCTGGGCCCTGTAGTCCCCTCCCTCAATGTCTGACATGCTGGGCCCTGTAGTCCCCTCCCTCAGTGTCTGACATGCTGGGCCCTGTAGTCCCCTCCCTCAGTGTCTTACATGCTGGGCCCTGTAGTTCTTATCCCTGTCTGACATGCTGGGCCCTGTAGTTCCCCTCCCTCAGTGTCTTACATGCTGGGCCCTGTAGTTCCCCTCCCTCAGTGCCTGACATGCTGGGCCCTGTAGTTCTTATCCCTGTCTGACATGCTGGGCCCTGTAGTTCCCCTCCCTCAGTGTCTGACATGCTGGGCCCTGTAGTTCTTATCCCTGTCTGACATGCTGGGCCCTGTAGTTCCCCTCCCTCAGTGTCTGACATGCTGGGCCCTGTAGTTCTTATCCCTGTCTGACATGCTGGGCCCTGTAGTTCCCCTCCCTCAGTGTCTAACATGCTGGGCCCTGTAGTTTCCCTCCCTCAGTGTCTGACATGCTGGGCCCTGTAGTCCCCTCCCTCAGTGCCTGACATGCTGGACCCTGTAGTTCCCCTCCCTCAGTGTCTAACATGCTGGGCCCTGTAGTTCCCCTCCCTCAGTGTCTAACATGCTGGACCCTGTAGTTCTCCTCCCTCAGTGCCTGACATGCTGGACCCTGTAGTTCTCCTCCCTCAGTGCCTGACATGCTGGGCCCTGTAGTCCCCTCCCTCAGTGTCTAACATGCTGGACCTTGTAGTTCCCCTCCCTCAGTGTCTAACATGCTGGACCCTGTAGTTCTCCTCCCTCAGTGCCTGACATGCTGGACCCTGTAGTTCTCCTCCCTCAGTGCCTGACATGCTGGGCCCTGTAGTTCTCCTCCCTCAGTGTCTGACATGCTGGGCCTTGTGGTTCTCCCTCAGTGCCTGACATGCTGGGCCCTGTAGTCCCCTCCCTCAGTGTCTGACATGCTGGGCCCTGTAGTCCCCTCCCTCAGTGTCTTACATGCTGGGCTCTGTAGTCCCCTCCCTCAGTGTCTGACATGCTGGACCCTGTAGTTCTCCTCCCTCAGTGCCTGACATGCTGGGCCCTGTAGTCCCCTCCCTCAATGTCTGACATGCTGGGCCTTGTAGTCCTCGGCTCACCGATGGCGCAGATCTTCTTGTCCCGCACCCAGACTCCGGTCTCCGGGGCCCGGCCCGCCTCCAGCCCCAGTCCCCGGCATAGGCCGATCACGGCTCCCTCCAGGCCGCAGACATAGGCTCGCAGGGAGCGGCGGAGATGGCGGAGATCCAGCACCGGGTAACACACCAGCTGCCCGGGGCCGTGGAAGGTGATGAGGCCGCCGCGGTCCGTGCGCTGGAAGTCCGCCCCGAGAGCCCGGAGCCGCCGCTCCTCCGCCCCGGGGTACGGGCCCTGCCGGATCCCCACCGTGTACACGGCCCGGTGCTCGCACAGCAGCAGAGTGTCCCGGCCCGGAGCATCCCCGGAGCCCGGCCTCAGGGCCTGCACACAGCGCTGCTGCACCGCCAGGGCCTCGGGGTACGAGAGCAGCCCCAGCCGCAGCACACGGAGCACAGGCCGGCCTGCAGACTGCGACATCCCGGGGACTCAGGCCTAGTGCCGAGGAGGAACGACATCTGTACAAGGGGAGGAGCCACGATCACCGCCGATCATCGGCCGATCAGGTTTTGGTCACCTCTTCATGGTCTCTGCTGCTCTCAGTGACTGGAAACCATTACAGAATATACCAAGTCACCGCCAGGAGCGGATCCTGAAAATGTACAGAATAAGCTGCTCAGAAAGTGGCAAAACGTCCCCAAATACAAGGATTAACCCCTCGCAGACCACAGTGGCCACCCACAGAGAAGGCGCATTAGAGAAAACACCCGATCCCACCTGATTAACCCCTCACGGTTTTCGTTTTTTTTATTTTAATTTTTTGGCTTCCAAAAGCCATAACTTTTTTACTTTTCCGTTCACAGAGCTGTAGGGGGGCTCATTTTTTTGGGGATAAATTGTTCTTCATATCGGTACCATTTAATATTCAGTACGATGTACTGGGAAGCTGCAAAAAAAATGAGAATGAGGAAGAATTGGAAAAAAAAAGCTGCATTTGTGCCATTTTCTTATGGTTTTGTTACATCGTTCGCCCTGCGGTAAATATGACCTGTCCCCTGTATTAGGCGGGTCAGTACGATTATGGAAATACCACATTTATATAGTTTTTTTAATATGTTTTAACACTTTAACAAAAATTAATCCCAAATTTTGAAAAATGAAAAAAAAAAAAAAAACCATTCTTGCAGTCGCCGTATTCTGACACCCATAACTTTGTAATATTTCCATACTCGAGGATGTCTAAGACGTCTTTAGTTGCGGCACCAGATTAACCTTCTGTTTATACCATTTTAGGGCTGGTCTGATGTTTTGATCTCTTTTTATTCGACTTTTTTGGAAAGGGTTGAAACAACGAAAAATGGCGGTTTTGTCGTCTTGATTTATTTTTGCCGCTACGGCGTTCACTGAAGGGGGAAAATATTTTTATATGTTTATAATTTGGACATTTTCGGAGGCGAAGAAACCTAAAGTATTATCTTTGGTTAATTTTTATTTACAGTTGAGAGAAAGGGGAGTGATTTGAAATTTTATAATGTTTTTTTTTTTAAATTTAATCTTTTTAATTTTTCTTTTACTTTTATTTTTAGATCCCCAGAGGACTTGAACCCCAGGCGCTCTGATCACCCATAACTGGAGAAGCTCAGTAATGACAGGCGGTCGGGAAGAACATGGCGGCGCCATTGATCATTAGATGCTTTGTTTCCATTTGACTGAGGCGTCTGAAGGGTTAATGCCCAAGATCATAAAGGACTCTGAGCTCGGGCATTGCCGTTGTGTCTCCACCATGTAATATATCGGAGTCCCGGTGACTATGGTGCTCACTCATCTCCTGAGCGGGCGCCATATTCATACACCGTACTATTACACAAGCAACTGGTGTGAATACACCCCAAGTCACCCAGGCAGACCCTGCAACCAGTATAATATGGCTACATCTCCATGGCGACTTCTGATCACGCCGCTATCACCTGACCTAATGTTTCACGTTTGTAAAAATATTGTGGCGACTAAATCTGTCACACGGCGCCATTGTCCACCATGGTTTTACTGTGACGCAGAGACATCTCTACAACAGCTGCTCAAGTCTCTGTGAATTTGTTACAATGTATCAGACTAGATTCCTGGCTGTTTAGCTCACAGAGCATGGTCTACACTAGACACATTGTAACAAACCCTCAGCTAAGGCACAGGTGTCTGACTACTGGTTCCCTCATCAGTCTGCCTTCACCTTTTAATGAGGTCAGACCCCCATGGGTTATAATGTCCTGGTTATTACTGGCAAAATCCTATAATAATTGACATATAAAAGGTTCCGCATAAGAGCTGTGCACACAAAGCGGAAGGAAAGTTGTGGTCAAATTCATTACAATCTATTTTTTTTTTCTTATTTTGGATAAATGCGATTGTGTACGATCACATATCCTGTAAGGTTCTCTCCTGTCCTGGCATCAAACCACAAGTAACAAGTCAGGGCTCAGTGTACCCAAATATCAGGCGATCCTACGATATCAGCAACTGCGCTGTGTTCATCTGAAGAAATGCAAAAACAACAGCATTAAAATAGAAATAATCCAAAAACAGGAAACGTCCTGACAGCAGCGACAATAGAAAACAAGGCTCAGAAATAGACTCAACATAATGGCTGAATATCAGAGGTGGGGAGAGACTGAATGATGTCAGAGACAGAGGTATATAGCGTATAGCTGCACCGTACAACTACAAGTAACAGCCTGTATTATACTCCAGAGCTGCACTCACTATTCTGCTGGTACAGTCACTGTGTACATACATTACATTACTTATCCTGTACTGATCCTGAGTTACATCCTGTATTATACTCCAGAGCTGCACTCACTATTCTGCTGGTACAGTCACTGTGTACATACATTACATTACTTATCCTGTACTGATCCTGAGTTACATCCTGTATTATACTCCAGAGCTGCGCTCACTATTCTGCTGGTACAGTCACTGTGTACATACATTACATTACTTATCCTGTACTGATGCTGAGTTACATCCTGTATTATACTCCAGAGCTGCGCTCACTATTCTGCTGGTACAGTCACTGTGTACATACATTACATTACTTATCCTGTACTGATCCTGAGTTACATCCTGTATTATACTCCAGAGCTGCGCTCACTATTCTGTTGTGCAGTCACTGTGTACATACATTACGTTACTTATCCTGTACTGATCCTGAGTTACATCCTGTATTATACTCCAGAGCTGCACTCACTATTCTGCTGGTGCAGTCACTGTGTACATACATTACATTACTGATCCTGAGTTACCTCCTGTATTATACTCCAGAGCTGCACTCACTATTCTGCTGGTGCAGTCACTGTGTACATACATTACATTACTTATCCTGTACTGATCCTGAGTTACATCCTGTATTATATTCCAGAGCTGCGCTCACTATTCTGCTGGTACAGTCACTGTGTACATACATTACATTACTTATCCTGTACTGATCCTGAGTTACATCCTGTATTATACTTCAGAGCTGCACTCACTATTCTGCTGGTACAGTCACTGTGTACATACATTACATTACTTATCCTGTACTGATCCTGAGTTACATCCTGTATTATACTCCAGAGCTGCGCTCACTATTCTGCTGGTACAGTCACTGTGTACATACATTACATTACTTATCCTGAGTTATATCCTGTATTATACTCCAGAGCTGCACTCACTATTCTGCTGGTGCAGTCACTGTGTACATACATTACATTACTTATCCTGTACTGATCCTGAGTTACATCCTGTATTATACTCCAGAGCTGCACTCACTATTCTGCTGGTGCAGTCACTGTGTACATACATTACATTACTTATCCTGAACTGATCCTGAGTTACATCCTGTATTATACTCCAGAGCTGCGCTCACTATTCTGCTGGTGCAGTCACTGTGTACATACATTACATTACTTATCCTGTACTGATCCTGAGTTACATCCTGTATTATACCCCAGAGCTGCACTCACTATTCTGCTGGTACAGTCACTGTGTACATACATTACATTACTTATCCTGTACTGATCCTGAGTTACATTCTGTATTATACTCCAGAGCTGCACTCACTATTCTGCTGGTACAGTCACTGTGTACATACATTACATTACTTATCCTGTACTGATCCTGAGTTATATCCTGTATTATACTCCAGAGCTGCACTCACTATTCTGCTGGTACAGTCACTGTGTACATACATTACATTACTTATCCTGTACTGATCCTGAGTTACATTCTGTATTATACTCCAGAGCTGCACTCACTATTCTGCTGGTACAGTCACTGTGTACATACATTACATTACTTATCCTGTACTCATCCTGAGTTACATCCTGTATTATACTCCAGAGCTGCACTCACTATTCTGCTGGTACAGTCACTGTGTACATACATTACATTACTTATCCTGTACTGATCCTGAGTTACATCCTGTATTATACTCCAGAGCTGTGCTCACTATTCTGCTGGTGCAGTCACTGTGTACATACATTACATTACTTATCCTGTACTGATCCTGAGTTACATCCTGTATTATACTCCAGAGCTGCACTCACTATTCTGCTGGTGCAGTCACTGTGTACATACATTACATTACTTATCCTGTACTGATCCTGAGTTACATCCTGTATTATACTCCAGAGCTGCACTCACTATTCTGCTGGTACAGTCACTGTGTACATACATTACATTACTTATCCTGTACTGATCCTGAGTTACATCCTGTATTATACTCCAGAGCTGCGCTCACTATTCTGCTGGTGCAGTCACTGTGTACATACATTACATTACTTATCCTGTACTGATCCTGAGTTACATCCTGTATTATACTCCAGAGTTGCGCTCACTATTCTGCAGCTACAGTCACTGTGTACATACATTACATTACTTATCCTGTACTGATCCTGAGTTACATCCTGTATTATACTCCAGAGCTGTGCTCACTATTCTGCTGGTGCAGTCACTGTGTACATACATTACATTACTTATCCTGTACTGATCCTGAGTTACATCCTGTATTATACTCCAGAGCTGCACTCACTATTCTGCTGGTGCAGTCACTGTGTACATACATTACATTACTGATCCTGAGTTACCTCCTGTATTATACTCCAGAGCTGCACTCACTATTCTGCTGGTGCAGTCACTGTGTACATACATTACATTACTTATCCTGTACTGATCCTGAGTTACATCCTGTATTATATTCCAGAGCTGCGCTCACTATTCTGCTGGTACAGTCACTGTGTACATACATTACATTACTTATCCTGTACTGATCCTGAGTTATATCCTGTATTATACTCCAGAGCTGCACTCACTATTCTGCTGGTACAGTCACTGTGTACATACATTACATTACTTATCCTGTACTGATCCTGAGTTACATCCTGTATTATACTCCAGAGCTGCGCTCACTATTCTGCTGGTACAGTCACTGTGTACATACATTACATTACTTATCCTGTACTGATCCTGAGTTACATCCTGTATTATACTTCAGAGCTGCACTCACTATTCTGCCGGTGCAGTCACTGTGTACATACATTACATTACTTATCCTGTACTGATCCTGAGTGACATCCTGTATTATACTCCAGAGCTGCGCTCACTATTCTGCTGGTACAGTCACTGTGTACATACATTACATTACTTATCCTGAGTTATATCCTGTATTATACTCCAGAGCTGCACTCACTATTCTGCTGGTGCAGTCACTGTGTACATACATTACATTACTTATCCTGTACTGATCCTGAGTTACATCCTGTATTATACTCCAGAGCTGCGCTCACTATTCTGCTGGTGCAGTCACTGTGTACATACATTACATTACTTATCCTGTACTGATCCTGAGTTACATCCTGTATTATACTCCAGAGCTGCACTCACTATTCTGCTGGTGCAGTCACTGTGTACATACATTACATTACTTATCCTGAACTGATCCTGAGTTACATCCTGTATTATACTCCAGAGCTGCGCTCACTATTCTGCTGGTGCAGTCACTGTGTACATACATTACATTACTTATCCTGAGTTACATCCTGTATTATACCCCAGAGCTGCACTCACTATTCTGCTGGTACAGTCACTGTGTACATACATTACATTACTTATCCTGTACTGATCCTGAGTTACATTCTGTGTTATACTCCAGAGCTGCACTCACTATTCTGCTGGTGCAGTCACTGTGTACATACATTACATTACTTATCCTGTACTGATCCTGAGTTACATTCTGTATTATACTCCAGAGCTGCACTCACTATTCTGCTGGTACAGTCACTGTGTACATACATTACATTACTTATCCTGTACTGATCCTGAGTTACATTCTGTATTATACTCCAGAGCTGCACTCACTATTCTGCTGGTACAGTCACTGTGTACATACATACATTACTTATCCTGTACTGATCCTGAGTTACATTCTGTATTATACTCCAGAGCTGCACTCACTATTCTGCTGGTACAGTCACTGTGTACATACATTACATTACTTATCCTGTACTGATCCTGAGTTACATCCTGTATTATACTCCAGAGCTGCGCTCACTATTCTGCATCATTAGAGCAGACATTCCATGCCTTTCAGCTTGCTCCGGCCATTTCTCCATTCTGGGACGTGCTGGCTGTAGGAGAATATCATTATAGTGATATTAATATGATAGCTTAAGGGTTAATGAATACAGAATAGGAAATATAAAAATTGTCAAGAATCGATCTGAAATCTGTCTCCTTGTTCTCTTCTTGTGTGTAACATCTGTGCCCTTTTCTCCTCAAGGGTGGAGTCTCACTGTCCTGTCCTGTCTTCTAGGTGGAGCCTTTCTGTCCTGTTCTTATAGGTGGAGCCTTTCTGTCCTGTTCTTATGGGTGGAGCTTTCCTGCCATGTTCTTATAGGTGGAGCCTTTCTGTCCTGTTCTCATGGGTGGAGCCTTCCTGTCCTGTTCTTATAGGTGGAGCCTTTCTGTCCTGTTCTCATGGGTGGAGCTTTCCTGCCATGTTCTTATAGGTGGAGCCTTTCTGTCCTGTTCTCATGGGTGGAGCCTTTCTGTCCTGTTCTCATGGGTGGAGCTTTCCTGCCATGTTCTTATAGGTGGAGCCTTTCTGTTCTGTTCTCATGGGTGGAGCCTTTCAGTCCTGTTCTTATAGGTGGAGCCTTCCTGTCCTGTTCTCATGGGTGGAGCCTTTCTGTCCTGTTCTTATAGGTGGAGCCTTTCTGTCCTGTTCTCATGGGTGGAGCCTTCCTGTCCTTTTCTTATAGGTGGAGCCTTCCTGTCCTGTTCTTATGGGTGGAGCCTTCCTGCCATGTTCCATTCCACTGACAGCTCCTGCCTTCACTTCCACTCTGATTCCACTTTGCTCCAGACATTCCAAGCTGGCGACTACACCGAGGATCCTGGGAATCTAGAATAGCTAGGATCCTCTTCCTGGTGTGAACAGTAACATATCTTTGTTGCTTCTTTGTGTAACAGGGATAGTGTGATGTGCAGTAGGTGCAGACCCGCCGTGTCACCTATTCGCTATGACTTTGGGCATTGTCTAAGTGGTCCCCTGGTTTGTGCCCCTATGTTTGGCTGCAGAGAACCACCAGGTTGCTATGCTACTTCCTGGGGCTGTCCTGGTTTTGGTGATGGCTGAGCCAGGTGGGTTGAGATACGCTGGTAACACCAAGGGGTAAAGCTAGAGAGTAGTCAGGGACAGGCCGAGGTCAGGCTTGGCGGATTACGTTCACAGTTGATGGTCCAGGCAACAGGTCAGGCAGCACAGGTTCAGAGGTCAGGAACAAGCTCAGGTCAGGCAATGATAACCAGCAAGGATCAGTTAGCAGAAGCGGAGTCAGGTAACAAGTCAGACAGACATGACTAAAGCATACCTGCAGGAACGGGGAACCTATTTTGCTCAGGCAGCTTCTTCTGGGGGGAGGTGCCTTTTATAGCCAAGGCAAAGGGGGATTAGGCGGGGACATAATTCTGCCTTACTGGGGTCCACCATGGAGGAGGAGGATGAAGACAGGGAGGTGAAGCAAAACAGGGCTTGCAGGTAACCTGGTGGCCATGACTTAGGACACCTACAGGTTGGCATGTGATTACTAAGGACATAGAGCAAAATGTGCTGTGTGGGCTCTGTTGATGTGTGTGAAGGGTTAATGTGTATGTGACAGGAGGAGTTCCTCCTCCGAGCATCCACTTCCTGCCCCGGGGGCTCATGAGACAGGTGTATTTATGATCTAGACAGACCTGATATATTCGAGGGTAAGTCCAGGAGTGCAGGTCCCCTGAAGTACACCGGAAGTATCAGACATGATAGGATTAGATACACAACTCTAGGCAGTATCACACATGATAGGCTTAGATACACGTGGTTGGTAGTTTTGGTCTATTTGCTGATTTCCTGGTGACTTACGATGTTCTATATATATACACACCCGGTGTCCTTGTCTCCTGGCCGCGTTCACACTCGCCGGCCCCGCCGCTCAGACACCTGCTGTTGTGTTTTTCTCTTTGCATTTCCTGTCATGAAAGCTTTGGCAGATGCTCATCCGCTGCCGCTCCTGGAAGTGTGCGGACAACGTCAGGAAAAGTGTGTCCGGTGCTCAGGAATGTTAGTAAATATATCACCGCACCAAATTAGCCTGGTTACGTACAATTCCCAGAACATCCGGCTTCTCAGGCCGAGAGGAGAAGGAAATATTCATTCCTCCAGGACGTAAAGATCCCAACATCCCCCAATCAAAGGAGCAGCGGCAGGAAACCTAGGTATACTCTAATGGTGGGAACTGGTCCGAGGCAAAATACCCCCAAGCTGGAGCAATAGGGGCAATTATTTCAGTGCCCTGGCACTTTCTAGTCACCCTCAGATTCCCCCAGCCTGTTTGCCCTCTCTCTGCTGTCCTCTTATAGATGGCTCCATCTTTAGTGTTGTCGTAGTCAGACAGTCACCCCGGCTTCCTAGATAGGCACAGCCCCTTCTTGCTCCTCCCCTTCCCATTTATGTGCCTAAAATGGCCGCTGGATTATTAAATATTCTGGATTACCAGATGATCAGAGATGGACAAGGCAGAGAACCTTCAAGAAAAATATAATTTTCGCACTAAATTTGCTGCTATTATTACCCCGAAAATCTGGCCATATACTGACCCTTTTACCTGGATGTTCAGTGTTCTCCGTGACCTGGATCGTTTCCGACTGACTCTAAATATATCTACAGCACAAAAATATCTCATCCTTCCCAGACAAACGGCGGCCCCTGTACACGAGCTAAAATTATCAACGGACCGGCGAACAGGAGGGGAGCAGCATAGATGCTCCAACACAGATGCTCCAACATGTTTAAGGTGGAGTTCCACCGAGTTGAAACTTTGTAGATAAGGCAAGGTAAAGGCAGACTGTTTTGTTGTTGCAAATCAAGCAGGGTGTATCTTGCGGCATGAGAACAGCTGAAATGCACAGATTTTTGCAGATTTTTTTCTGGCCATGAGGATCTCCTCATTTAAGCCTTGCTATGTTTCTGGATTGTGGTCGCTGCCACATTGACCCAGTGGGCCATGAAAGCCTTGTATTGTCCTTGTCCATAATTGCTGCTCCACATGTTGACAGTGGCATTCATGTTTCCCCAGACTGACATATCCAGGGAAAAGTCCACGTTCAACATGCATGGCGATATAAAGCAGGGACAGCTTTCCGTATCCTTCATCGAGGTTGAGCGCATGTCATCAGGTGTTGATACGCAGTGGAATCCATTAAGTGATACGGCAGCAACTGCACCGCCAGCAGCTTGGCCAGGTAACTGCCTGCCGGATGACTGGGCACATATTGCCGTCTCCTGGCCACACATTATCTTATGGATGGCTGACATTGGTGTGGAAGAGGAGGAGGAGGAAGATTTGATGATGATGATGATGATAATGACAACCATGTCGTGTAGGTGTACATGTGGCCTGCCTACCAGGAAGATTACAGGGAGGAGGAATAGAACAGCCTTGCTCACTTCCCCTTGCCAGTGCCACTGTATATTCTATTGTGCCAAATAAGATGGTGATTCCTTTTCATGGGAGTCGTTCCTACATTTATTCCTGCACTGCCATGGCTAAATTTCTGTTTGCATATCTTGCTCACTGCCATGGATTTATCATTTGGCAATGTAGAAAAAATTCCCACATGGTAGATGGCCACGTGCAGTTGGTGCCGCCCACACAAGCAGCAGCAAAAACGTGTATGTCAATACCATCACCAGAGCCACCACACCATCCCCACGAGTTTCCCTAGTTCGTCCCCAGGCAGGATGTTTGGATGTTGGGCCTGCGTAATGGCTGGAATTACTATCACCACTGCCACAACTCTCTTGTCACACTGACCCGGGTCACACTGACTGGATCTTATCTGCAAGAGAATCATCGTCATCATCTTCCCCACTTTTTGCTGATACATCATGATCATAAGATTCCTGCACACCTTCATAATTATCACCTATTTTCACACAACTACTAGTAGTAATATCACTCCCCCTGCCTACTTCTACCATCAGTCATGTCTTCCTCCTCTACTTGCGCACAATGCTGATTGTTCTCATCCAGCTCATCAAAAACAAGGTGCTCTGACTAGGAGAAATAGATTTCTCAGTAGGTGCCACATCACTACCAGGGAAGTCACATCACTGTGTCAGTAAAGAATGTGAAGGAGACACTGTTGAGAATCCAGAAAAGCCCTTTTGTAAATTAAGTGTTATGTAGAAGTCGAAAGAGCACACTGAAGCCTGACTCAAGATCACATCATTCTCAGATGAAATAATAACAACAATCCTGCGACTACTGGCGGTGCCACCAAAACCAAAACAAAGTAGTGTTGCTGTTGCCAACCACATTCTTATTGTTAGTACTTACGCAAATGTTTCCTCCTCTCCCTCCTTTTGCCTGTCCCCTGCCCTGTTTTTTTCAAGTCATTTTAGTGCTCACTGCTTAATTATAATAGTGATTGGAAGCAATTCGGACACTGTGGACATGTCTTTTTGTTTAGTTTTTTACAAAACACTATTTCAAGAAAAATAGCAAAGCACTAAAACCTGTTCAGTGACTAGAACTGCATAAGGCTAGGTTCACATCTGTGTTGGAGTCTCTGTATGAGGCTCCGCCACAGATTCTGCTTAAAATAGGTGGAGAGAAAAGTCCTGCAAGGAGGTTTCAGAAACCTGGAGGAACCCATTATAGTCTATGGTGTCCAGTGTGAACCTATCGTCAGTCAGCTTGTTGTCCGTTAGTGTCCGTTTTCACCAAATTCATCACATGTCCATTGTTTTAGCGGACATAGTAACGCGGGGGTGGGACTTTTGTGTCCATTCATAATAACGGATTTATGACGGACATTAATGTCTATGGATAATGGACTTATGACGGATGTAACAGACAGTCATCAGTTACTGTCCGTTTTTTTTCTACGCATGCTCATAAAGGACAAGACAACCCTGAGGAGATATGTGTAAGTATATTTATAAGTATATTTTTGTTGTTGTGATTTATACACAAAAATAGATATACAATAAAATAATTAAAATAATGGTCATTTTATTAAAAATAAATGTGTTTTTTTTTTTTTATTGAAAACAAGACAAGCCGAGGGAAAGGTGAATATGAAAGGTTTCTTTGCAGGTAGTGTCAGGGGAGGCCTCCTCAGTGGACAAAGGGTTGACGTACTTAACAATCCTTAATAACTTAATACAGAATGGGGTGGAATTGGAGAAAAACTTTGTGCGACTTTATTACGAGCTTTGTTTTAACAGCACTGACTGTGCGGCCAAAATGACACGTCCTCTGTATTCTATGGGTCGGTACAGTCGCAGACTGAGGTGGACATTACTGCCCTGTGTTACGTGTCCCTGTGCTACGTGTCCCTGTGTTACGTGTCCCTGTGTTACGTGTCCCTGTGTTACGTGTCCCTGTGCTACGTGTCCCTGTGCTACGTGTCCCTGTGTTACGTGTCCCTGTGTTACGTGTCCCTGTGTTACGTGTCCCTGTGCTACGTGTCCCTGTTACGTGTCCCTGTTACGTGTCCCTGTGTTACGTGTCCTTGTGCTACGTGTCCCTGTGTTACGTGTCCGTGTTACGTGTCCCTGTGCTACATTACTGCCGTGTTACGTGTCCCTGTGCTACGTGTCCCTGTGTTACGTGTCCCTGTGTTACGTGTCCCTGTGCTACATGTCCCTGTGTTACGTTTCCCTGTGCTACATTACTGCCGTGTTACGTGTCCCTGTGTTACGTGTCCCTGTGTTACGTGTCCCTGTGCTACGTGTCCCAGTGTTACGTGTCCCTGTGTTACGTGTCCCTGTGTTACGTGTTCCTGTGCTACGTGTCCCTGTGTTACGTGTCCCTGTGTTACGTGTCCCTGTGCTACGTGTCCCTGTGTTACGTGTCCCTGTGCTACGTGTCCCAGTGTTACGTGTCCCTGTGTTACGTGTCCCTGTGTTACTTGTCCCTGTGTTACGTGTCCCTGTGCTACATGTCCCTGTGTTACGTGTCCCTGTGTTACGTGTCTGTAGACTGTTCAGTAACCATACCAGCCACCTCATCTGAGCCCATTGTAAACACCATTGTAATTTGGGAGGATTTATCTATCAAGACTCACAAAAAGAAAGCTCCAGCAGCTCCGGGGTGCTCCTAAAATATTGCTTTATTGAATTCACATATAAAACACTGTTCACACAGGTAGCTCCAATAATGCCATCAATACGTTTTGGACTATTTTTGGAGTGCAGCTCTCCACGCACATGATGGAGCACATCAGAGATGGGGTGACAATTGTGCGTTTGTTCATTTATCAAGACCTTAGTTTAGTTATGATGGGGTCAGTGTTGAGGGCGGCGATAAAGAGTCTCAACTTTTGCACAAAACCCCAGCTTGGGCGAAAATTTGCCCAGGTCCAGGATTGGTTTGCTGAGATAACTTGTCTTACAGTCTCAGACACTGGTGTTCTATTACCTGCACCAAACAGTGAGTCGGGACCTCCGGCGGGGTCGTGTAATCACCTCCAGGGGTCAGCAGCCAAGTTGAGAGCTTGGATGTAGCACAGATGAGTATGAGGGGAAATGTGGATGTAGCAGAGCTTAGTATAAGGAGAGTATGCAGGTAGCAGAGCTAAGTGTGGATGTAGTACAGATGAGTATGGGGGGAAGGGTGAAGGTAGCAGAGCTTAGTGTGGGGAAAGGTGGAGATAGCAGAGAAGAGCATTAGTAGAAGGTTGTAGATAGCAGAGCTAAGTATTAGGGGAAGCGTGGAGGTAGCAGAGCTGAGTGTGTGGGAGGATTAGAGGTAGCAGATCTGACTGTGGGGGGGGAGGTGGATGTAGCAAACTGTAAGGGACATAAAGGCAGCAGAACTGAGTGTGCAGAGGGAATATTGAGGTAGCAGGCTGTATGTCGGTAGAAAGCATGAAAGTAGCAGAGTTGTGATTCTGGGGTGTGTGTAGGAGAACATGGAGGTAGCAGAGAGGCTGAATATAGCTGACGTTTGTTCGAATGGGACTTAATGCAGTAGTGGAGGGTCTGGAACAAAAGTCTCACCCAAAAAGGGATCCCGCTTTCTGAAAGTCTGGGAACCACTGACCTAAACTAATATCCTCACCTCACATGTAGACTTTTCGCAGTATTTTCACCTCTCACCTAAACCAACGTGTTGTTTATTCCGAGTACAGCGCCATCAGCAGGTGGACAAACAGATGTGAAAGGAAGATCCTAATCTCCGTCAGCGTCCTGCCTCTTTGTAGTCAGTACATAAAGTCACATCGTTTCCTACCGCCAGAGCCAAATCTTCAGATCTTCAGGTGTTCAGACTTTACAACTTAGCAAAAACATCCCCGCGGCCCGCCAACCTCTGACTGCTGGGACATTGTTTCAAGCTCTCGCGTTCCCTGCTATTGGCCGACACTTCATTGAGTGATTTCCGCAAGTTATAAAGTGTTTTCTATGTTAATCAAAGGACAAGAACTTGGTTGTGTTTACATGTAAATGGTCTTCAGGAGGTCTCTTGGAGTATTTTGTGGGCATGCGCTAAGTGTAGCATCGTCTGCTCGTAGCTGCCGCGCTCTTCTCTCTGGTCGCCCAGGTCATGGGTGCTGTGCTTCAGTCCTTGCTTGTAGGGTGGAAACCCTGCTTTCTGCTTCCAGTCACTTCCCTGAACCTGTGGAGTATGTAATGCACCGTCATCATATAGAAAGGTGCCTGAGCAAAAACGGTTCTTAGCTTGATATATCCTAAGTTGTTTCTCTGATTTATTGTATATCACTTATTCTGCCTGCCCTGACCTAGACCTGTCCCCTGACCATTCTCTACTTGTCGATTTAAAGACGCATGCCAATGTCTGTTGACCCATGTGGGTCTGTTGTCACTAACAGGAGTAATTCAAGAGGTAGTAACCTGGTGGTCCCCTGAAAGGAAGTCCAGACCCTCATATGGAGGTTAAAGGGTAAATACCAGGGGATCATTTACATAACACCCTCACAAATAGCCTAGGTCATGGGTGCTGTGCTGCAGTCCCTGCTTGCACTAGCCCTTCAAGAAGCTCTTAACTCTGCTTCCAGCCACTTCCCGACTTTGTGGTCTATTTAATGCACCTTCCTCCATAGAAAGTGCCTAAGCCAAAAGGTTCTTAGCCTGCTATTTTCTGAGAAGTTCATTCCCAGCTGCTGTTATCGGACACTGACCCTATTCTGCTTGCCTTGACTTATTGCCTGTTACAGTGGGGAAAAAAAAGTATTTAGTCGGCCACCAATTGTGCAAGTTCTCCCACTTATAAAGATGAGGCCGGCCTGTAATTGTCATCATAGGTAGACCTCAACTATGAGAGACAAAATGAGAAAACAAATCCAGAAAATCACATTGTCTGATTTTTTTAAGAATTTATTTGCAAATTATGGTGGAAAATAAGTATTTGGTCAATAAGAAAAGTTCATCTCAATACTTTGTTCTATATCCTTTGTTGGCAATGACAGAGGTGAAACGTTTCCTGTAAGTCTTCACAAGGTTGGCACACACTGTTGCTGGTACGTTGGCCCATTCCTCCATGCAGATCTCCTCTAGAGCAGGGATGTTTTGGGGCTGTCGCTGGGCAACACGGACTTTCAACTCCCTCCAAAGGTTTTCTATGGGGCTGAGATCTGGAGACTAGCTAGGCCACTCCAGGACCTTGAAATGCTTCTTACGAAGCCGCTCCTTCGTTGCCCTGGCGGTGTGCTTGGGATCATTGTCATGCTGAAAGACCCAGCCACGTTTCATCTTCAATGCCCTTGCTGATGGAAGGAGGTTTGCACTCACAATCTCACGATACATGGCCCCATTCATTCTTTCATGTACACGGATCAGTCGTCTTGATCCCTTTGCAGAGAAACAGCCCCAAAGCATCATGTTGCCCCCCCATGCTTCACAGTAGGTATGGTGTTCTCTGGATACAACTCAGCATTCACTCTCCTCCAAACACCACGAGTTGTGTTTCTAGCAAACAGTTCTACTTTGGTTTCATCTGACCATATGACATTCTCCCAATACTCTTCTGGAACATCCAAATGCTCTCTAGCAAACTTCAGACGGGCCCGGATATGTACTGGCTTAAGCAGGGAGACACGTCTGGCACTGCAGGATCTGAGTCTCTGGCGGCGTAGTGTGTTACTGACGGTAGCCTTTGTTACGTTAGTCCCAGCTTTCTGCAGGTCAGTCACTAGGTCCCCCCGTGTGGTTCTGGGATTTTTGCTCACCGTTCTTGTGATCATTTTGACCCCACGGGGGTGAGATCTTGCGTGGAGCCCCTGATGGAGGGAGATTATCAGTGGTCTTGTATGTCTTCCATTTTCTAATTATTGCTCCCACAGGTGATTTCTTCACACCAAGCTGCTTGCCTATTGCAGATTCAGTCTTCCCAGCCTGGTGCAGGGCTACCATTTTGTTTCTGGTCCTTCCACAGCTCTTTGGTCTTCACCATAGTGGAGTTTGGAGTGTGACTGTTTGAGGTTGTGGACAGGCGTCTTTTATACTGATAATGTCACACAGGAGCCATTACTACAGGTAATGAGTGGAGGACAGAGGAGCCTCTTAAAGGAGAAGTGAGGGCCAGAAATCTTGCTTGTTTGTAGGTGACCAAATACTTATTTTCCACCATAAATTGCAAATAAATTCTTAAAAAAATCAGACAATGTGATTTTCTGGATTTGTTTTCTCATTTTGTCTCTCCTAGTTGATGTCTACCTATGATGACAATTACAGGCCGGCCTCATCTTTTTAAGTGGGAGAACTTGCACAATTGATGACTGACTAAATACTTTTTTCCCCACTGTATATCATATTGCACATATTCTGCTTGTCCTGACCTTTACCTGTCCCCTGACCACCCTCTGCCTGTCCCTTTACTGCTGAACACCAACATTTCTTGACATATCCAGGAGTCAAATTAAAGTGATAATGTCATAATAAGACATGAAGGTATCAACTATGGTTCACAGGGTTAATGTATGATAAGTCCAACATGGACTTGGTAATTGCTGGGGTTGGGGTGCTCTGGCACCTCTGAGAGTCTCTGATCCATAGTAGTTTTGTGACCTTAACAAATATTGGTGCGCACTAGACGGTATTACCACTAGGACACCAAACCAATGGTTCTAGAGGCTAATGCATCAATCTTCTGGGCGCCATAGGACTATAGACATCACCAGGAGCAGATTCACCAACCCAATGGCCAAGGTCAAGGACATAAATACCTGGAGACCAGAGACTGTGACACTGACCCACTGAGCAGTAACAGATACTGAGCCGCCTGCCGATACTATGCCTGGTAACAGCTCCTAAGTTCTAATGGTCGGACCCCAATAAAGTACAGTAATGGCTGTAATGCCAGCAGCCGGTCCCACCCCTTCCAGAGGTCTGTGATGGATTTCGATGTATAGCTGCCATTCTGGGCCCCAAAGCAAAATCTTACCTTACCCCACTTACCTTGTGCCATTTAGAATAGTGGTTGTATATACGACAGAGTGACCTTTGTTACTGCTGCACCCCCTATGGTTACACCCCCTGGAGCAAAGGGTTGGCATCCCCTTACCCAGCTGTGCAGATGGCGTCTATTCAATTTGGAGAAGACTCTGGTTTGGTTGATATCTTTAACCCCTTCCTGGCCATTTTTCAAATTTTTTTTTTTAATACTCCCCCATTTCCTAATTTTTTTATTTTTCGTTTCACAAATTTATATGAGAGCTTACTTTTTGCGGGATAAACTGTACTTTGTAATATTTCCCTATAACATTCCTTGTGATGTGCTAGGAAACTGGAAAAGAAACTCTGAATGGGGTGAAATTAGAGAAAAACGACATTTGTGCCACTTATTTATGGGTTTTGTTTTAATAGCGTTCGCTGAGTGGACAAAATGACCTATCACCTGTATTCTGTGGGTCGCTACAATAAATTTTTTATAGTTTTTGTCATGTTTCAAGACCTTACAAAAAATCTTGGAGTCGCAGTACTGTGCCACCTGTCATTTTTTTATATTTTTGGTTTTTTTTAATACCATTTTGGGGAACGTCTAATTGTTTTGATCGCTTTTTATTGACATTTTTTGGGAAATGGAGAAAAAAACAGCAGTTCGGCCATTTTGATTTTTTTATTTCATCGTATCGGAAAAACATTTTTATGAGTTTGTAGTTCATTTTTGAACGGGGCGATCTGAAATGTGTGTTTTACTTTATTTTTATATCTGATCTAAGGAAATGGGGGTGAATTGAATTTTTGGGGATTATTTGAATATTTTGGCCAGAAGTGCTGATTCTGCTGCTGAGCGACACAGCTTGCCGGAGCGGACAGGATCTATAAATAACAGGACTTTTGACATCGCAGGGATAATGCAGGGGATAGAAGACGAGCGCTGCTGAGTGACGGGGAAATCGTGAGTGACGCGCGGCGACTGTTTACTAACATCAGGAAGTCTTCCATTCATAACAGGAAGCGAACGTGGGAAAAAAAACAAGAGAGGACACAAAACCGGGCAAAAAGAAACCAAAAAAGTTGCGGAGAAGGTTTTAAGACGGAGCAAAGACTCTGTAAACTAGGCCGGGGTCTCGTGCCAAGGACAACAGGGGCGAAGGGCAGGAAACAGCGCGGGACAATCTAAACAGCGGGAGGAAGAGGATGTGTAGAGCTGGATGGGTATTCAGACAATCTCGCCTCTGATAATTTGCTTGTTTTGATCCTCGAGGAAAAGGAATCCACATCATACCTTAAGTAAACTGCGTCATGATCCTCTTTTGATTTGCAGCTGGTCTTGTTTACAAGGAATGCTTCGGGGTCACATACTTTTCCTGTATTCACATACGAATGACACACTCCGGCATCTTATGTCACACTGTACTATAGGACGAGATGGTCGCATGAAGCCCTGACTATTATAATACTCAATAGATGGAAAAATAAAATTCATAAAAGACCCCGCCCCCAGTGACAGCTCCGCCTACTACATTTATTGAAGTTAATATCCACCGTTCCATCCATCGATTCTTCACGGATTAACCCCATTATATATCTAAGGAGATCTGTTTTCTGATTGGATAGAGGATATTGTTCTGGAGGGCTGCAATCACCATTAGGGGGCGCTCACAAAATAAAATTAATCCTGATTGAATGCTTTGAACTCCCCCTGGTAGCAGGAGCGCCCCCTAGTATCAGCTATTAAGAGTTGCAATGATAGAATCAAAACAAGCAGTTGGCCGGATTGTGGTGACCTGAGATGTCTACATGGTAAGACACCTGGATTATAGTCATATCCTGAAGAATTTCTGAGCAACTCAAGATATCAGACGACTAAATCACTTCCCACTAGAAAAAAAATAAAACACAACAAAAATATCTACAAAAAAAACCCACTACAGATAAATACCAAAAACAGGAAAAGCATCAGAGACAGACGCCAAGGACAAACCCTAATAAATTCTGTAAATTCTATTATTGTATCAAAGTCGCTCTATATAAAGAAACGAAGAGAAGAGACACAAAAGTGTCATATGTAACAGGATTGTTATAAATGTACCGTCCTTACTCACTGTGACCCCTGCAGTATAATGTACTGTATAGAAGAAACAGGAGACAGGAATATAACAAGTATAATATTGCACCTATGTACAAGAATATAACTACTATAATACTGCTCCTATGTACAAGAATATAACTACTATAATACTGCTCCTATGTACAAGAATATAACTACTATAATACTGCCCCCTATGTACAAGAATATAACTACTATAATACTACCCCCTATGTACAGGAATATAACTACTATAATACTGCCCCCTATGTACAAGAATATAACTACTATAATACTGCTCCTATGTACAAGAATATAACTACTATAATACTACTCCTATGTACAAGAATATAACTACTATAATACTACTCCTATGTACAAGAATATAACTACTATAATACTGCCCCCTATGTACAAGAATATAACTACTATAATACTGCTCCTATGTACAAGAATATAACTACTATAATACTACTCCTATGTACAAGAATATAACTACTATAATACTGCTCCTATGTACAAGAATATAACTACTATAATACTGCCCCCTATGTACAAGAATATAACTACTATAATACTACCTCCTATGTACAAGAATATAACTACTATAATACTACTATGTACAAGAATATAACTACTATAATACTGCCCCTATGTACAAGAATATAACTACTATAATACTGCTCCTATGTACAAGAATATAACTACTATAATACTGTCCCTATATACAAGAATATAACTACTATAATACTGCTCCTATGTACAAGAATATAACTACTATAATACTGCTCCTATGTACAAGAATATAACTACTATAATACTACTCCTATGTACAAGAATATAGCTACTATAATACTGCTCCTATGTACAAGAATATAACTACTATAATACTGCTCCTATGTACAAGAATATAACTACTATAATACTACTCCTATGTACAAGAATATAACTACTATAATACTACTCCTATGTACAAGAATATAACTACTATAATACTGCCCCCTATGTACAAGAATATAACTACTATAATACTGCTCCTATGTACAAGAATATAACTACTATAATACTACTCCTATGTACAAGAATATAACTACTATAATACTGCTCCTATGTACAAGAATATAACTACTATAATACTGCCCCCTATGTACAAGAATATAACTACTATAATACTACCTCCTATGTACAAGAATATAACTACTATAATACTACTATGTACAAGAATATAACTACTATAATACTGCCCCTATGTACAAGAATATAACTACTATAATACTGCTCCTATGTACAAGAATATAACTACTATAATACTGTCCCTATATACAAGAATATAACTACTATAATACTGCTCCTATGTACAAGAATATAACTACTATAATACTGCTCCTATGTACAAGAATATAACTACTATAATACTACTCCTATGTACAAGAATATAGCTACTATAATACTGCTCCTATGTACAAGAATATAACTACTATAATACTGCTCCTATGTACAAGAATATAACTACTATAATACTACTCCTATGTACAAGAATATAACTACTATAATACTACTCCTATGTACAAGAATATAACTACTATAATACTGCCCCCTATGTACAAGAATATAACTACTATAATACTGCTCCTATGTACAAGAATATAACTACTATAATACTACTCCTATGTACAAGAATATAACTACTATAATACTGCTCCTATGTACAAGAATATAACTACTATAATACTGCCCCCTATGTACAAGAATATAACTACTATAATACTACCTCCTATGTACAAGAATATAACTACTATAATACTACTATGTACAAGAATATAACTACTATAATACTGCCCCTATGTACAAGAATATAACTACTATAATACTGCTCCTATGTACAAGAATATAACTACTATAATACTGTCCCTATATACAAGAATATAACTACTATAATACTGCTCCTATGTACAAGAATATAACTACTATAATACTGCTCCTATGTACAAGAATATAACTACTATAATACTACTCCTATGTACAAGAATATAGCTACTATAATACTGCTCCTATGTACAAGAATATAACTACTATAATACTGCTCCTATGTACAAGAATATAACTACTATAATACTACTCCTATGTACAAGAATATAACTACTATAATACTGCTCCTATGTACAAGAATATAACTACTATAATACTACTCCTATGTACAAGAATATAACTACTATAATACTACTCCTATGTACAAGAATATAACTACTATAATACTGCCTCTATGTACAAGAATATAACTACTATAATACTGCTGCTATGTACAAGACTATAACTACTATAATACTGTTCCTATGTACAAGAATATAACTACTATAATACTGCTCCTATGTACAAGAATATAACTACTATAATACTGCTCCTATGTACAAGAATATAACTATTATAATACTGCTCCTATGTACAAGAATATAACTACTATAATACTGCTCCTATGTACAAGAATATAACTACTATAATACTGCTCCTATGTACAAGAATATAACTACTATAATACTGCTCCTATGTACAAGAATATAACTACTATAATATTGCTCCTATGTACAAGAATATAACTACTATAATACTGCTCCTATGTACAAGAATATAACTACTATAATACTGCTCCCTATGTACAAGAATATAACTACTATAATACTACTCCTATGTACAAGAATATAACTACTATAATACTACTCCTATGTACAAGAATATAACTACTATAATACTACTCCTATGTACAAGAATATAACTACTATAATACTGCTCCTATGTACAAGAATATAACTACTATAATACTGTTCCCTATGTACAAGAATATAACTACTATAATACTGCTCCTATATACAAGAATATAACTACTATAATACTACCTCCTATGTACAAGAATATAACTACTATAATACTGTTCCCTATGTACAAGAATATAACTACTATAATACTGCTCCTATGTACAAGAATATAACTACTATAATACTACCTCCTATGTACAAGAATATAACTACTATAATACTGCCCCCTATGTACAAGAATATAACTGCTATAATACTGCTCCTATATACAAGAATATAACTACTATAATACTGCTCCTATGTACAAGAAAATAACTACTATAATACTGTTCCCTATGTACAAGAATATAACTACTATAATACTGCTCCTATATACAAGAATATAACTACTATAATACTGCCCCCTATGTACAAGAATATACTATAATACTACTCCTATGTACAAGAATATAACTACTATAATACTGCTCCTATGTACAAGAATATAACTACTATAATACTGTTCCCTATGTACAAGAATATAACTACTATAATACTGCTCCTATATACAAGAATATACCTACTATAATACTGCTCCTATATACAAGAATATAACTACTATAATACTGTTCCCTATGTACAAGAATATAACTACTATAATACTGCTCCTATATACAAGAATATACCTACTATAATACTGCTCCTATATACAAGAATATAACTACTATAATACTGCCCCCTATGTACAAGAATATACTATAATACTACTCCTATGTACAAGAATATAACTACTATAATACTGCCCCCTATGTACAAGAATATAACTACTATAATACTGTTCCCTATGTACAAGAATATAACTACTATAATACTGCCCCTATGTACAAGAATATAACTACTATAATACTGCTCCTATGTACAAGAATATAACTACTATAATACTACTCCTATGTACAAGAATATAACTACTATAATACTACCTCCTATGTACAAGAATATAACTACTATAATACTGCCCCCTATGTACAAGAATATAACTACTATAATACTGCCCCCTATGTACAAGAATATAACTACTATAATACTGCTCCTATGTACAAGAATATAACTACTATAATACTGCTCCTATGTACAAGAATATAACTACTATAATACTGCCCCTATGTACAAGAATATAACTACTATAATACTGCTCCTATGTACAAGAATATAACTACTATAATACTGCTCCTATGTACAAGAATATAACTACTATAATACTACTCCTATGTGCAAGAATATAACTACTATAATACTGCTCCTATGTACAAGAATATAACTACTATAATACTACTCCTATGGACAAGAATATAACTACTATAATACTGCTGCTATGTACAAGAATACAACTACTATAATACTGCTCCTATGTACAAGAATATAACTACTATAATACTGCCCCCTATGTACAAGAATATAACTACTATAATACTGTTCCCTATGTACAAGAATATAACTACTATAATACTGTTCCCTATGTACAAGAATATAACTACTATAATACTGCTCCTATGTACAAGAATATAAATACTATAATACTGCCCCTATGTACAAGAATATAAGTACTATAATACTGCCCCTATGTACAAGAATATAACTACTATAATACTACCCCCTATGTACAAGAATATAACTACTATAATATTGCTCCTATGTACAAGAATATAACTACTATAATACTGCTCCTATGTATAAGAATATAACTACTATAATACTGCTCCTATGTACAAGAATATAACTACTATAATACTACCTCCTATGTACAAGAATATAACTACTATAATATTGCTCCTATGTACAAGAATATAACTACTATAATACTGCCCCCTATGTACAAGAATATAACTACTATAATACTGCACCTATGTACAAGAATATAACTACTATAATACTACTCCTATGTACAAGAATATAACTACTATAATACTACTCCTATGTACAAGAATATAACTACTATAATACTGCTCCTATGTACAAGAATATACTATAATACTACTCCTATGTACAAGAATATAACTACTATAATACTGCCCCCTATGTACAAGAATATAACTACTATAATACTGTTTCCTATGTACAAGAATATAACTACTATAATACTACTCCTATGTACAAGAATATAACTACTATAATACTGCTCCTATGTACAAGAATGTAACTACTATAATACTGCTCCTATGTACAAGAATATAACTACTATAATACTGCTCCTATGTACAAGAATATAACTACTATAATACTACCTCCTATGTACAAGAATATAACTACTATAATACTACTCCTATGTACAAGAATATAACTACTATAATACTGCTGCTATGTACAAGAATACAACTACTATAATACTGCTCCTATGTACAAGAATATAACTACTATAATACTGCCCCCTATGTACAAGAATATAACTACTATAATACTGCTCCTATGTACAAGAATATAACTACTATAATACTGCTCCTATGTACAAGAATATAACTACTATAATACTACCTCCTATGTACAAGAATATAACTACTATAATACTGCCCCTATGTACAAGAATATAACTACTATAATACTACTCCTATGTACAAGAATATAACTACTATAATACTGCCCTTGTCTCTCTTTCTCCCCTATGTACAAGAATATAACTACTATAATACTGCTCCTATGTACAAGAATATAACTACTATAATACTGCCCCTATGTACAAGAATATAACTACTATAATACTGCCCCTATGTACAAGAATATAACTACTATAATACTGCTACTATGTACAAGAATATAACTACTATAATACTACTCCTATGTACAAGAATATAACTACTATAATACTGCTGCTATGTACAAGAATACAACTACTATAATACTGCTCCTATGTACAAGAATATAACTACTATAATACTGCCCCCTATGTACAAGAATATAACTACTATAATACTGCTCCTATATACAAGAATATAACTACTATAATACTACTCCTATGTACAAGAATATAACTACTATAATACTGCTCCTATGTACAAGAATGTAACTACTATAATACTGCCTCCTATGTACAAGAATATAACTACTATAATACTGCCCCTATGTACAAGAATATAACTACTATAATACTACTCCTATGTACAAGAATATAACTACTATAATACTGCCCCTATGTACAAGAATATAACTACTATAATACTGCTCCTATGTACAAGAATATAACTACTATAATACTGCCCCTATGTACAAGAATATAACTACTATAATACTGCTCCTATGTACAAGAATATAACTACTATAATACTACTCCTATGTACAAGAATATAACTACTATAATACTGCTGCTATGTACAAGAATACAACTACTATAATACTGCTCCTATGTACAAGAATATAACTACTATAATACTGCCCCCTATGTACAAGAATATAACTACTATAATACTGTTCCCTATGTACAAGAATATAACTACTATAATACTGCTCCTATATACAAGAATATAACTACTATAATACTGCCCCCTATGTACAAGAATATACTATAATACTACTCCTATGTACAAGAATATAACTACTATAATACTGCCCCCTATGTACAAGAATATAACTACTATAATACTGTTCCCTATGTACAAGAATATAACTACTATAATACTGCTCCTATGTACAAGAATATAACTACTATAATACTGCCCCTATGTACAAGAATATAACTACTATAATACTGCTCCTATGTACAAGAATATAACTACTATAATACTACTCCTATGTACAAGAATATAACTACTATAATACTACTCCTATGTGCAAGAATATAACTACTATAATACTGCTCCTATGTACAAGAATATAACTACTATAATACTACTCCTATGTACAAGAATATAACTACTATAATACTGCCCCTATTTACAAGAATATAACTACTATAATACTACTCCTATGTACAAGAATATAACTACTATAATACTGCCCCTATGTACAAGAATATAACTACTATAATACTGCTCCTATGTACAAGAATATAACTACTATAATACTGCTGCTATGTACAAGAATATAACTACTATAATACTACTCCTATGTACAAGAATATAACTACTATAATCCTGCCCCTATGTACAAGAATATAACTACTATAATACTACTCCTATGTACAAGAATATAACTACTATAATACTGCTGCTATGTACAAGAATACAACTACTATAATACTGCTCCTATGTACAAGAATATAACTACTATAATACTGCCCCCTATGTACAAGAATATAACTACTATAATACTGCTCCTATATACAAGAATATAACTACTATAATACTGCCCCCATGTACAAGAATATAACTACTATAATACTGCTCATATGTACAAGAATATAACTACTATAATACTGCTCCTATGTACAAGAATATAACTACTATAATACTACTCCTATGTGCAAGAATATAACTACTATAATACTACTCCTATGTACAAGAATATAACTACTATAATACTGCTGCTATGTACAAGAATACAACTACTATAATACTGCTCCTATGTACAAGAATATAACTACTATAATACTGCCCCCTATGTACAAGAATATAACTACTATAATACTGTTCCCTATGTACAAGAATATAACTACTATAATACTGCTCCTATATACAAGAATATAACTACTATAATACTGCCCCCTATGTACAAGAATATATCTATAATACTACTCCTATGTACAAGAATATAACTACTATAATACTGCCCCCTATGTACAAGAATATAACTACTATAATACTGCTCCTATCTACAAGAATATAACTACTATAATACTGCCTTGTACAAGAATATAACTACTATAATACTGCCCCTATGTACAAGAATATAACTACTATAATACTGCTCCTATGTACAAGAATATAACTACTATAATACTACTCCTAAGTACAAGAATATAACTACTATAATACTGCCCCCTATGTACAAGAATATAACTACTATAATACTGTTCCCTATGTACAAGAATATAACTACTATAATACTGCTCCTATGTACAAGAATATAACTACTATAATACTGCTCCTATGTACAAGAATATAACTACTATAATACTGCTCCTATGTACAAGAATATAACTACTATAATACTGCTCCTATGTACAAGAATATAACTACTATAATACTGCCCCTATGTACAAGAATATAACTACTATAATACTGCTCCTATGTACAAGAATATAACTACTATAATACTGCTCCTATGTACAAGAATATAACTACTATAATACTGCTCCTATGTACAAGAATATAACTACTATAATACTGCTCCTATGTACAAGAATATAACTACTATAATACTGCTCCTATGTACAAGAATATAACTACTATAATACTGCTCCTATGTACAAGAATATAACTACTATAATACTGCCCCCTATGTACAAGAATATAACTACTATAATACTACTCCTATGTGCAAGAATATAACTACTATAATACTGCCCCCTATGTACAAGAATATAACTACTATAATACTGCCCCTATGTACAAGAATATAACTACTATAATACTGCTCCTATGTACAAGAATATAACTACTATAATACTGCCCCTATGTGCAAGAATATAACTACTATAATACTGCTCCTATGTACAAGAATATAACTACTATAATACTGCTCCTATGTACAAGAATATAACTACTATAATACTGCCCCTATGTACAAGAATATAACTACTATAATACTGCTCCTATGTACAAGAATATAACTACTATAATACTGCTCCTATGTACAAGAATATAACTACTATAATACTGCTCCTATGTACAAGAATATAACTACTATAATACTGCCCCTATGTACAAGAATATAACTACTATAATACTGCTCCTATGTACAAGAATATAACTACTATAATACTGCTCCTATGTACAAGAATATAACTACTATAATACTGCCCCTATGTACAAGAATATAACTACTATAATACTGCCCCTATGTACAAGAATATAACTACTATAATACTGCTCCTATGTACAAGAATATAACTACTATAATACTGCTCCTATGTACAAGAATATAACTACTATAATACTGCCCCTATGTACAAGAATATAACTACTATAATACTGCTCCTATGTACAAGAATATAACTACTATAATACTACTCCTAAGTACAAGAATATAACTACTATAATACTACTCCTATGTACAAGAATATAACTACTATAATACTACTCCTATGTACAAGAATATAACTACTATAATACGGCTCCTATGTACAAGAATACAACTACTATAATACTGCTCCTATGTACAAGAATATAACTACTATAATACTGCCCCCTATGTACAAGAATATAACTACTATAATACTGCTCCCTATGTACAAGAATATAACTACTATAATACTGCTCCTATGTACAAGAATATAACTACTATAATACTGCCCCTATGTTTACAAGAATATAACTATTATCTATAATACTGCTCCTATGTACAATAATATAACTACTATAATACTGCTCCTATGTACAAGAATATAACTACTATAATACTGCCCCTATGTACAAGAATATAACTACTATAATACTGCTCCTATGTACAAGAATATAACTACTATAATACTACTCCTATGTACAAGAATATAACTACTATAATACTACTCCTATATACAAGAATATAACTACTATAATACTACCCCCTATGTACAAGAATATAACTACTATAATACTGCCCCCTATGTACAAGAATATAACTACTATAATACTGCCCCCTATGTACAAGAATATAACTACTATAATACTGCTCCTATGTACAAGAATATAACTACTATAATACTGCTCCTATGTACAAGAATATAACTACTATAATACTGCCCCTATGTACAAGAATATAACTACTATAATACTGCTCCTATGTACAAGAATATAACTACTATAATACTACTCCTATGTACAAGAATATAACTACTATAATACTGCTCCTATGTGCAAGAATATAACTACTATAATACTGCCTCCTATGTACAAGAATATAACTACTATAATACTACTCCTATGTACAAGAATATAACTACTATAATACTACTCCTATGGACAAGAATATAACTACTATAATACTGCTCCTATGTACAAGAATACAACTACTATAATACTGCTCCTATGTACAAGAATATAACTACTATAATACTGCCCCCTATGTACAAGAATATAACTACTATAATACTGCTCCCTATGTACAAGAATATAACTACTATAATACTGCTCCTATGTACAAGAATATAACTACTATAATACTGCCCCTATGTACAAGAATATAACTACTATAATACTGCTCCTATGTACAAGAATATAACTACTATAATACTGCTCCTATGTACAAGAATATAACTACTATAATACTGCCCCTATGTACAAGAATATAACTACTATAATACTGCCCCTATGTACAAGAATATAACTACTATAATACTACTCCTATGTACAAGAATATAACTACTATAATACTGCTCCTATGTACAAGAATATAACTACTATAATACTGCCCCTATGTACAAGAATATAACTACTATAATACTACCCCCTATGTACAAGAATATAACTACTATAATACTACCTCCTATGTACAAGAATATAACTACTATAATACTGCTCCTATGTACAAGAATATAACTACTATAATACTGCCCCCTATGTACAAGAATATAACTACTATAATACTGCCCCTATGTACAAGAATATAACTACTATAATACTACTCCCATGTACAAGAATATAACTACTATAATACTGCTCCTATGTACAAGAATATAACTACTATAATACTGCCCCTATGTACAAGAATATAACTACTATAATACTGCCCCTATGTACAAGAATATAACTACTATAATACTACCTCCTATGTACAAGAATATAACTACTATAATACTACTCCTATGTACAAGAATATAACTACTATAATACTGCCCCTATGTACAAGAATATAACTACTATAATACTACCCCTATGTACAAGAATATAACTACTATAATACTACCTCCTATGTACAAGAATATAACTACTATAATACTGCTCCTATGTACAAGAATATAACTACTATAATACTGCCCCCTATGTACAAGAATATAACTACTATAATACTGCTCCTATGTACAAGAATATAACTACTATAATACTGCTCCTATGTACAAGAATATAACTACTATAATACTGCTCCTATGTACAAGAATATAACTACTATAATACTGACCCCTATGTACAAGAATATAACTACTATAATACTGCTCCTATGTACAAGAATATAACTACTATAATACTGCTCCTATGTACAAGAATATAACTACTATAATACTGCCCCTATGTACAAGAATATAACTACTATAATACTGCTCCTATGTACAAGAATATAACTACTATAATACTGCTCCTATGTACAAGAATATAACTACTATAATACTACTCCTATGTACAAGAATATAACTACTATAATACTGCTCCTATGTACAAGAATATAACTACTATAATACTGCTCCTATGTACAAGAATATAACTACTATAATACTACTCCTATGGACAAGAATATAACTACTATAATACTGTCTCCCTATGTACAAGAATATAACTACTATAATACTGCCTCCTATGTACAAGAATATAACTACTATAATACTGCCCCCTATGTACAAGAATATAACTACTATAATACTGCTCCCTATGTACAAGAATATAACTACTATAATACTGCTCCTATGTACAAGAATATAACTACTATAATACTGCCCCTATGTACAAGAATATAACTACTATAATACTGCTCCTATGTACAAGAATATAACTACTATAATACTGCCCCTATGTACAAGAATATAACTACTATAATACTGCTCCTATGTACAAGAATATAACTACTATAATACTGCTCCTATGTACAAGAATATAACTACTATAATACTGCCCCTATGTACAAGAATATAACTACTATAATACTACTCCTATGTACAAGAATATAACTACTATAATACTACTCCTATGTACAAGAATATAACTACTATAATACTGCCCCTATGTACAAGAATATAACTACTATAATACTACCCCCTATGTACAAGAATATAACTACTATAATACTACCTCCTATGTACAAGAATATAACTACTATAATACTGCTCCTATGTACAAGAATATAACTACTATAATACTGCCCCTATGTACAAGAATATAACTCCTATAATACTGCCCCTATGTACAAGAATATAACTGCTATAATACTACTCCTATGTACAAGAATATAACTACTATAATACTGCTCCTATGTACAAGAATATAACTACTATAATACTGCTCCTATGTACAAGAATATAACTACTATAATACTGCCCCTATGTACAAGAATATAACTACTATAATACTGCTCCCTATGTACAAGAATATAACTACTATAATACTACTCCTATGTACAAGAATATAACTACTATAATACTACCCCCTATGTACAAGAATATAACTACTATAATACTGCCCCTATGTACAAGAATATAACTACTATAATACTACCCCCTATGTACAAGAATATAACTACTATAATACTACCTCCTATGTACAAGAATATAACTACTATAATACTGCTCCTATGTACAAGAATATAACTACTATAATACTGCCCCCTATGTACAAGAATATAACTACTATAATACTGCACCTATGTACAAGAATATAACTACTATAATACTACTCCTATGTACAAGAATATAACTACTATAATACTGCTCCTATGTACAAGAATATAACTACTATAATACTGCCCCCTATGTACAAGAATATAACTACTATAATACTGCTCCTATGTACAAGAATATAACTACTATAATACTGCCCCCTATGTACAAGAATATAACTACTATAATACTGCTCCTATGTACAAGAATATAACTACTATAATACTGCTCCTATGTACAAGAATATAACTACTATAATACTACTCCTATGTACAAGAATATAACTACTATAATACTGCTCCTATGTACAAGAATATAACTACTATAATACTGCTCCTATGTACAAGAATATAACTACTATAATACTGCCCCCTATGTACAAGAATATAACTACTATAATACTGCTCCTATATACAAGAATATAACTACTATAATACTGCCCCCATGTACAAGAATATAACTACTATAATACTGCTCCTATGTACAAGAATATAACTACTATAATACTACTCCTATGTACAAGAATATAACTACTATAATACTACTCCTATGTGCAAGAATATAACTACTATAATACTGCTCCTATGTACAAGAATATAACTACTATAATACTACTCCTATGTACAAGAATATAACTACTATAATACTACTCCTATGTACAAGAATATAACTACTATAATACTGCTCCTATGTACAAGAATATAACTACTATAATACTGCTCCTATGTACAAGAATATAACTACTATAATACTGCCCCCTATGTACAAGAATATAACTACTATAATACTACTCCTATGGACAAGAATATAACTACTATAATACTGCTCCTATGTACAAGAATACAACTACTATAATACTGCTCCTATGTACAAGAATATAACTACTATAATACTACCTCCTATGTACAAGAATATAACTACTATAATACTGCCCCCTATGTACAAGAATATAACTACTATAATACTGCTGCTATGTAGCTCTGATATATCCTTACTGTCAGGATACTGCTCCTATCTCCTGTACAACTGTGATATGACCCTCTTACTCCCCATAATACTGCCCCTCTGTACACGTATATACTACTCATAATCCCTACTCCTTGTACACCGACTATAACTACTATAATACTCTGCTATTTAATTTTGGAGATTTAACCCTATTGTGGTCTTTTTCCCTACCAGGGAGGGATCGGCCCCTATTGGACAATGCAATCCTTATAATCCTTGTGATGGGATAACACGCTGACATCTCGGAGAGGACGAGGCCGCCATGTGCCACCTCAGCCTGTACCTGCTGCTCCTGCTCGCTGCCACCTGCAGCCTCGGTGAGTGTCTCCCTGTCCTGCTATTTTTACATTACTAGGATTTGTCTATTCATTGTCCATACATGATGGGATGATACTCGTGCAAGAAATCCCTACATTATACATAATTGCAGTAGGATTAAGTATTGTTCATCCTGAGCCTCCTGGTTCATAAAGTGAATGCTAGAATTACAGTAAAAACTGACACATACAGATAAATAGGAAGTCTGGGAGACACAACGTAGCTCTGTATAGGCAGCCACCTATCTGCAGAGATTAGGGACTAAGACTCCCTCATTTTTGGGACTGGTGCAGATTCCACAAGCCACTGATATTTGTGGAAAGCTGGGTTTCAGCCCCTATTACTGCATATAAAGACCTACAGCTGAGGTTTTGTTACAGTTGTATCCACTCTAGACTGTAATGTATCAGCACAGGTCACATATATCATTCTATTTACATTACAATGGACTAGTCTGGATACATTGTAACAAGTGCAAATACAATGATACCTGCGGCCAAATGTACAGTGCCACCTGCTGGCTGAAGGTGGATCTCCATGTGGCAGCTTCATGGCTGGTGTGATCCTGAGCTGTTCCCTCTATTACACCACCCTGGTAGAGGCGGCGCAGCGGAGCTCCTGCAATGGGGCCTGTACAGCTTTACTATATATGGACACTTCTGGCTCCATCTGTAATGACTGGAGTGTGTTGTGCTTCCCTTGCAGGTGAGGGCGCTGTTCCTTCCATCTGGGGCTGTGATAGCTTCATGGGATTTTGCCGTCTGGCTTGTTTTGCCCGCGAGTCTTCTGTTGGCCAAAAAGAATGTGCAGAGGGATATATGTAAGTGACAAAGACCACTGGCCGCAGCATGACCCTGTACCCTCACTGTTCCCCAGCCATAGTGTCCCAATATTACCCTCATAGTGTCCTTATACTGTCTACCAGTCATAGTGTCCTCATACTGTCCACCATAGTGCCCTCATACTGTCCACCATAGTGTCCTCATACTGTCCACCAGCTATAGTGTCCTCATACTGTCCACCAGCTATAGTGTCCTCATACTGTCCACCATAGTGCCCTCATACTGTCCACCATAGTGTCCTCATACTGTCCACCAGCTATAGTGTCCTCATACTGTCCACCATAGTGTCCTCATACTGTCCACCAGTCATAGTACCCTCATACTGTCCACCATAGTGTCCTCATACTGTCCACCATAGTGTCCTCATACTGTCCACCAGTCATAGTGTCCTCATACTGTCCACCAGCTATAGTGTCCTCATACTGTCCACCAGTCATAGTACCCTCATACTGTCCACCATAGTGTCCTCATACTGTCCACCAGCCATAGTGTCCTCATACTGTCCACCATAGTGTCCTCATACTGTCCACCAGTCATAGTACCCTCATACTGTCCACCATAGTGTCCTCATACTGTCCACCAGTCATAGTACCCTCATACTGTCCACCATAGTGTCCTCATACTGTCCACCAGTCATAGTACCCTCATACTGTCCACCATAGTGTCCTCATACTGTCCACCAGCCATAGTGTCCTCATACTGTCCACCATAGTGTCCTCATACTGTCCACCAGCCATAGTGTCCTCATACTGTCCACCATAGTGTCCTCATGTCCTCATACTGTCCACCAGTCATAGTGTCCTCATACTGTCCACCAGTCATAGTGTCCTCATACTGTCCACCAGTCATAGTGTCCTCATACTGTCCACCAGCCATAGTGTCCTCATACTGTCCACCAGTCATAGAGTCCTCATACGGTCCACCAGTCATAGTGTCCTCATACTGTCCACCAGTCATAGTGTCCTCATACTGTCCTCCTGTCATAGTGCCCTCATACTGTCCACCAGTCATAGTACCCTCATACTGTCCACCAGCCATAGTGTCCTCATACTGTCCACCAGTCATAGAGTCCTCATACGGTCCACCAGTCATAGTGTCCTCATACTGTCCACCAGTCATAGTGTCCTCATACTGTCCTCCTGTCATAGTGCCCTCATACTGTCCACCAGTCATAGTGTCCTCATACTGTCCACCATCTATAGTGTCCTCATACTGTCCTCCTGTCATAGTGTCCTCATACTGTCCACCAGTCATAGTGTCCTCATACTGTCCACCATAGTGTCCTCATACTGTCCACCAGTCATAGTGTCCTCATACTGTCCACCAGCTATAGTGTCCTCATACTGTCCACCAGTCATAGTACCCTCATACTGTCCACCATAGTGTCCTCATACTGTCCACCAGCCATAGTGTCCTCATACTGTCCACCATAGTGTCCTCATACTGTCCACCAGTCATAGTACCCTCATACTGTCCACCATAGTGTCCTCATACTGTCCACCAGTCATAGTACCCTCATACTGTCCACCATAGTGTCCTCATACTGTCCACCAGTCATAGTACCCTCATACTGTCCACCATAGTGTCGTCATACTGTCCACCAGCCATAGTGTCCTCATACTGTCCACCATAGTGTCCTCATACTGTCCACCAGTCATAGTGTCCTCATACTGTCCACCAGTCATAGTGTCCTCATACTGTCCACCAGTCATAGTGTCCTCATACTGTCCACCAGCCATAGTGTCCTCATACTGTCCACCATAGTGTCCTCATACTGTCCACCAGTCATAGTACCCTCATACTGTCCACCAGCCATAGTGTCCTCATACTGTCCACCAGTCATAGAGTCCTCATACTGTCCACCAGTCATAGTGTCCTCATACTGTCCACCAGTCATAGTGTCCTCATACTGTCCTCCTGTCATAGTGCCCTCATACTGTCCACCATCTATAGTGTCCTCATACTGTCCTCCTGTCATAGTGTCCACATACTGTCCACCAGTCATAGTGTCCTCATACTGTCCACCATAGTGTCCTCATACTGTCCACCAGTCATAGTGTCCTCATACATCCATCAGCCATAGTGCCCTCATACTTTCCACCAATCATAGAGTCTTCATACTGTCCACCAGTCATAGTGTCCTCATACTGTCCACCAGCCATAGTGTCCTCATACTGTCCACCAGTCATAGTGTCCTCATACTGTCTACCAGTCATAGTGTCCTCATACTGTCCTCCTGCCATAGTGCCCTCATACTGTCCACCAGCCATAGTACCCTCATACTGTCCACCAGTCATAATGTCTTCATACTGTCCACCAGTCATAGTGTCCTCATACTGTCCACCAGTCATAGTGTCCTCATACTGTCCACCAATCATAATGCCCTCATACTGTCCACCAGCCATAGTACCCTCATACTGTCCACCAGTCATAGTGTCCTCATACTGTCCTCCAGTCATAGTGTCCTTATACTGTCCACCAGTCATAGTGTCCTCATACTGTCCACCAGTCATAGTGTCCTCATACTGTCCACCAGTCATAGTGTCCTCATACTGTCCACCAGCTATAGTGTCCTCATACTGTCCACCATCTATAGTGTCCTCATACTGTCCACCAGTCATAGTACCCTCATACTGTCCACCAGTCATAGTGTCCTCATACTGTCCACCAGTCATAGTGTCCTCATACTGTCCACCAGTCATAGTACCCTCATACTGTCCACCAGTCATAGTGTCCTCATACTGTCCACCAGCTATAGTGTCCTCATACTGTCCACCATCTATAGTGTCCTCATACTGTCCACCAGTCATAGTACCCTCATACTGTCCACCAGTCATAGTGCCCTCATACTGTCCACCAGTCATAGTGTCCTCATACTGTCCACCAGCTATAGTGTCCTCATACTGTCCACCAGTCATAGTACCCTCATACTGTCCACCATAGTGTCCTCATACTGTCCACCAGTCATAGTGTCCTCATACTGTCCACCAGTCATAGTGTCCTCATACTGTCCACCAGCCATAGTGTCCTCATACTGTCCACCATAGTGTCCTCATACTGTCCACCAGTCATAGTACCCTCATACTGTCCACCAGCCATAGTGTCCTCATACTGTCCACCAGTCATAGAGTCCTCATACTGTCCACCAGTCATAGTGTCCTCATACTGTCCTCCTGTCATAGTGCCCTCATACTGTCCACCAGTCATAGTGTCCTCATACTGTCCACCATCTATAGTGTCCTCATACTGTCCTCCTGTCATAGTGTCCTCATACTGTCCACCAGTCATAGTGTCCTCATACGGTCCACCATAGTGTCCTCATACTGTCCACCAGTCATAGTGTCCTCATACATCCACCAGCCATAGTGCCCTCATACTTTCCACCAATCATAGAGTCCTCATACTGTCCACCAGTCATAGTGTCCTCATACTGTCCTCCTGTCATAGTGCCCTCATACTGTCCACCAGCCATAGTATCCTCATACTGTCCACCAGTCATAGTGTCCTCATACTGTCCACCAGTCATAGTGTCCTCATACTGTCCACCAGTCATAGTGTCCTCATACTGTCCACCAATCATAATGCCCTCATACTGTCCACCAGTCATAGTGTCCCCATACTGTCCTCCAGTCATAGTGTCCTTATACTGTCCACCAGTCATAGTGTCCTCATACTGTCCACCATCTATAGTGTCCTCATACTGTCCACCAGTCATAGTACCCTCATACTGTCCACCAGTCATAGTGCCCTCATACTGTCCACCAGTCATAGTGTCCTCATACTGTCCACCAGTCATAGTACCCTCATACTGTCCACCAGTCATAGTACCCTCATACTGTCCACCAGCTATAGTGTCCTCATACTGTCCACCAGTCATAGTACCCTCATACTGTCCACCATAGTGTCCTCATACTGTCCACCAGTCATAGTGTCCTCATACTGTCCACCAGTCATAGTGTCCTCATACTGTCCACCAGCCATAGTGTCCTCATACTGTCCACCATAGTGTCCTCATACTGTCCACCAGTCATAGTACCCTCATACTGTCCACCAGCCATAGTGTCCTCATACTGTCCACCAGTCATAGAGTCCTCATACTGTCCACCAGTCATAGTGTCCTCATACTGTCCTCCTGTCATAGTGCCCTCATACTGTCCACCAGTGATAGTGTCCTCATACTGTCCACCATCTATAGTGTCCTCATACTGTCCTCCTGTCATAGTGTCCTCATACTGTCCACCAGTCATAGTGTCCTCATACTGTCCACCAGTCATAGTGTCCTCATACTGTCCACCATAGTGTCCTCATACTGTCCACCAGCCATAGTGCCCTCATACTGTCCACCAATCATAGAGTCCTCATACTGTCCACCAGTCATAGTGTCCTCATACTGTCCTCCTGTCATAGTGCCCTCATACTGTCCACCAGCCATAGTACCCTCATACTGTCCACCAGTCATAGTGTCCTCATACTGTCCACCAGTCATAGTGTCCTCATACTGTCCACCAGTCATAGTGTCCTCATACTGTCCACCAATCATAATGCCCTCATACTGTCCACCAGCCATAGTACCCTCATACTGTCCACCAGTCATAGTGTCCCCATACTGTCCTTCAGTCATAGTGTCCTCATACTGTCCACCAGTCATAGTGTCCTCATACTGTCCACCAGTCATAGTGTCCTCATACTGTCCACCAGCTATAGTGTCCTCATACTGTCCACCATCTATAGTGTCCTCATACTGTCCATCAGTCATAGTGTCCTCATACTGTCCACCAGTCATAGTGTCCTCATACTGTCCACCAGCTATAGTGTCCTCATACTGTCCACCATCTATAGTGTCCTCATACTGTCCACCAATCATAGTGCCCTCATACTGTCCACCAGTCATAGTGTCCTCATACTGTCCACCAGCTATAGTGTCCTCATACTGTCCACCATCTATAGTGTCCTCATACTGTCCATCAGTCATAGTGTCCTCATACTGTCCACCAGTCATAGTGTCCTCATACTGTCCACCAGCTATAGTGTCCTCATACTGTCCACCATCTATAGTGTCCTCATACTGTCCACCAATCATAGTGCCCTCATACTGTCCACCAGTCATAGTGTCCTCATACTGTCCACCAGCTATAGTGTCCTCATACTGTCCACCATCTATAGTGTCCTCATACTGTCCACCAGTCATAGTACCCTCATACTGTCCACCAGTCATAGTGCCCTCATACTGTCCACCAGTCATAGTGTCCTCATACTGTCCACCAGCTATAGTGTCCTCATACTGTCCACCATCTATAGTGTCCTCATACTGTCCACCAGTCATAGTGTCCTCATACTGTCCACCATCTATAGTGTCCTCATACTGTCCACCAGTCATAGTGTCCTCATACTGTCCACCAGTCATAGTACCCTCATACTGTCCTCCAGTCATAGTACCCTCATACTGTCCACCAGCTATAGTGTCCTCATACTGTCCATCTATAGTGTCCTCATACTGTCCACCAGTCATAGTGTCCTCATACTGTCCACCATCTATAGTGCCCTCATACTGTCCACCAGTCATAGTGTCCTCATACTGTCCACCAGCTATAGTGTCCTCATACTGTCCACCAGCCATAGTGCCCTCATACTGTCCACCATAGTGTCCTCATACTGTCCACCAGTCATAGTGTCCTCATACTGTCCACCATAGTGTCCTCATACTGTCCACCAGTCATAGTGCCCTCATACTGTCCACCAGTCATAGTGCCCTCATACTGTCCACCATAGTGTCCTCATACTGTCCTCCAGTCATAGTGCCCTCATACTGTCCACCAGTCATAGTGTCCTCATACTGTGCTCCAGTCATAGTGTCCTCATACTGTCCACCAGCCATAGTGTCCTCATACTGTCCACCAGCCATAGTGTCCTCATACTGTCCACCAGCCATAGTGTCCTCATACTGTCCACCAGTCATAGTGTCCTCATACTGTCCACCAGCCATAGTGCCCTCATAATGTCCACCAGTCATAGTGTCCTCATACTGTCCACCAGTCATAGAGTCCTCATACTGTCCACCAGTCATAGTGTCCTCATACTGTCCACCAGTCATAGTGTCCTCATAATGTCCACCAGTCATAGTGGCCCCATCCTCTTCACCAGCCATAGTGTCCTCATTCTGTCCACCAGTCATAGTGCCCTCATACTGTCCACCAGTCATAGTGTCCTCATACTGTCCACCAGTCATAGTGGCCCCATCCTCTTCACCAGCCATAGTGTCCTCATACTGTGCTCCAGTCATAGTGCCCTCATACTGTCCACCAGTCATAGTGTCCTCATACTGTCCACCAGCTATAGTGTCCTCATACTGTCCACCATCTATAGTGTCCTCATACTGTCCACCAGTCATAGTACCCTCATACTGTCCACCAGTCATAGTGCCCTCATACTGTCCACCAGTCATAGTGTCCTCATACTGTCCACCAGCTATAGTGTCCTCATACTGTCCACCATCTATAGTGTCCTCATACTGTCCACCAGTCATAGTGTCCTCATACTGTCCACCATCTATAGTGTCCTCATACTGTCCACCAGTCATAGTGTCCTCATACTGTCCACCAGTCATAGTACCCTCATACTGTCCTCCAGTCATAGTACCCTCATACTGTCCACCAGCTATAGTGTCCTCATACTGTCCACCAGTCATAGTGTCCTCATACTGTCCACCATCTATAGTGCCCTCATACTGTCCACCAGTCATAGTGTCCTCATACTGTCCACCAGCTATAGTGTCCTCATACTGTCCACCAGCCATAGTGCCCTCATACTGTCCACCATAGTGTCCTCATACTGTCCACCAGTCATAGTGTACTCATACTGTCCACCATAGTGTCCTCATACTGTCCACCAGTCATAGTGCCCTCATACTGTCCACCAGCCATAGTGCCCTCATACTGTCCACCATAGTGTCCTCATACTGTCCACCAGTCATAGTGTCCTCATACTGTCCACCATATTGTCCTCATACTGTCCACCAGTCATAGTGCCCTCATACTGTCCACCAGTCATAGTACCCTCATACTGTCCTCCAGTCATAGTGCCCTCATACTGTCCACCAGTCATAGTGTCCTCATACTGTGCTCCAGTCATAGTGTCCTCATACTGTCCACCATAGTGTCCTCATACTGTCCACCAGTCATAGTGCCCTCATACTGTCCACCAGCCATAGTGCCCTCATACTGTCCACCATAGTGTCCTCATACTGTCCACCAGTCATAGTGTCCTCATACTGTCCACCAGTCATAGTGTCCTCATACTGTCCACCAGTCATAGTGTCCTCATACTGTCCACCAACCATAGTGTCCTCATACTGTGCTCCAGTCATAGTGTCCTCATACTGTCCACCAGCCATAGTGCCCTCATAATGTCCACCAGTCATAGTGTCCTCATACTGTCCACCAGTCATAGTGTCCTCATACTGTCCACCAGTCATAGTGTCCTCATACTGTCCACCAGTCATAGTGGCCCCATCCTCTTCACCAGCCATAGTGTCCTCATACTGTCCACCAGTCATAGTGTCCTCATACTGTCCACCAGTCATAGTGTCCTCATACTGTCCACCAGTCATAGTGTCCTCATACTGTCCACCAGTCATAGTGTCCTCATACTGTCCACCAGCCATAGTGTCCTCATACTGTCCACCATAGTGTCCTCATACTGTCCACCAGTCATAGTACCCTCATACTGTCCACCAGCCATAGTGTCCTCATACTGTCCACCAGTCATAGAGTCCTCATACTGTCCACCAGTCATAGTGTCCTCATACTGTCCACCAGTCATAGTGTCCTCATACTGTCCTCCTGTCATAGTGCCCTCATACTGTCCACCATCTATAGTGTCCTCATACTGTCCTCCTGTCATAGTGTCCACATACTGTCCACCAGTCATAGTGTCCTCATACTGTCCACCATAGTGTCCTCATACTGTCCACCAGTCATAGTGTCCTCATACATCCATCAGCCATAGTGCCCTCATACTTTCCACCAATCATAGAGTCCTCATACTGTCCACCAGTCATAGTGTCCTCATACTGTCCACCAGCCATAGTGTCCTCATACTGTCCACCAGTCATAGTGTCCTCATACTGTCTACCAGTCATAGTGTCCTCATACTGTCCTCCTGTCATAGTGCCCTCATACTGTCCACCAGCCATAGTACCCTCATACTGTCCACCAGTCATAGTGTCTTCATACTGTCCACCAGTCATAGTGTCGTCATACTGTCCACCAGTCATAGTGTCCTCATACTGTCCACCAATCATAATGCCCTCATACTGTCCACCAGCCATAGTACCCTCATACTGTCCACCAGTCATAGTGTCCTCATACTGTCCTCCAGTCATAGTGTCCTTATACTGTCCACCAGTCATAGTGTCCTCATACTGTCCACCAGTCATAGTGTCCTCATACTGTCCACCAGTCATAGTGTCCTCATACTGTCCACCAGCTATAGTGTCCTCATACTGTCCACCATCTATAGTGTCCTCATACTGTCCATCAGTCATAGTGCCCTCATACTGTCCACCAGTCATAGTACCCTCATACTGTCCACCAGTCATAGTGTCCTCATACTGTCCACCAGTCATAGTGTCCTCATACTGTCCACCAGTCATAGTACCCTCATAATGTCCACCAGTCATAGTGTCCTCATACTGTCCACCAGCTATAGTGTCCTCATACTGTCCACCATCTATAGTGTCCTCATACTGTCCACCAGTCATAGTACCCTCATACTGTCCACCAGTCATAGTGCCCTCATACTGTCCACCAGTCATAGTGTCCTCATACTGTCCACCAGCTATAGTGTCCTCATACTGTCCACCAGTCATAGTACCCTCATACTGTCCACCATAGTGTCCTCATACTGTCCACCAGTCATAGTGTCCTCATACTGTCCACCAGCCATAGTGTCCTCATACTGTCCACCATAGTGTCCTCATACTGTCCACCAGTCATAGTACCCTCATACTGTCCACCAGCCATAGTGTCCTCATACTGTCCACCAGTCATAGAGTCCTCATACTGTCCACCAGTCATAGTGTCCTCATACTGTCCTCCTGTCATAGTGCCCTCATACTGTCCACCAGTCATAGTGTCCTCATACTGTCCACCATCTATAGTGTCCTCATACTGTCCTCCTGTCATAGTGTCCTCATACTGTCCACCAGTCATAGTGTCCTCATACTGTCCACCATAGTGTCCTCATACTGTCCACCAGTCATAGTGTCCTCATACATCCACCAGCCATAGTGCCCTCATACTTTCCACCAATCATAGAGTCCTCATACTGTCCACCAGTCATAGTGTCCTCATACTGTCCTCCTGTCATAGTGCCCTCATACTGTCCACCAGCCATAGTATCCTCATACTGTCCACCAGTCATAGTGTCCTCATACTGTCCACCAGTCATAGTGTCCTCATACTGTCCACCAGTCATAGTGTCCTCATACTGTCCACCAATCATAATGCCCTCATACTGTCCACCAGTCATAGTGTCCCCATACTGTCCTCCAGTCATAGTGTCCTTATACTGTCCACCAGTCATAGTGTCCTCATACTGTCCACCATCTATAGTGTCCTCATACTGTCCACCAGTCATAGTACCCTCATACTGTCCACCAGTCATAGTGCCCTCATACTGTCCACCAGTCATAGTGTCCTCATACTGTCCACCAGTCATAGTACCCTCATACTGTCCACCAGTCATAGTACCCTCATACTGTCCACCAGCTATAGTGTCCTCATACTGTCCACCAGTCATAGTACCCTCATACTGTCCACCATAGTGTCCTCATACTGTCCACCAGTCATAGTGTCCTCATACTGTCCACCAGTCATAGTGTCCTCATACTGTCCACCAGCCATAGTGTCCTCATACTGTCCACCATAGTGTCCTCATACTGTCCACCAGTCATAGTACCCTCATACTGTCCACCAGCCATAGTGTCCTCATACTGTCCACCAGTCATAGAGTCCTCATACTGTCCACCAGTCATAGTGTCCTCATACTGTCCTCCTGTCATAGTGCCCTCATACTGTCCACCAGTCATAGTGTCCTCATACTGTCCACCATCTATAGTGTCCTCATACTGTCCTCCTGTCATAGTGTCCTCATACTGTCCACCAGTCATAGTGTCCTCATACTGTCCACCAGTCATAGTGTCCTCATACTGTCCACCATAGTGTCCTCATACTGTCCACCAGCCATAGTGCCCTCATACTGTCCACCAATCATAGAGTCCTCATACTGTCCACCAGTCATAGTGTCCTCATACTGTCCTCCTGTCATAGTGCCCTCATACTGTCCACCAGCCATAGTACCCTCATACTGTCCACCAGTCATAGTGTCCTCATACTGTCCACCAGTAATAGTGTCCTCATACTGTCCACCAATCATAATGCCCTCATACTGTCCACCAGCCATAGTACCCTCATACTGTCCACCAGTCATAGTGTCCCCATACTGTCCTTCAGTCATAGTGTCCTCATACTGTCCACCAGTCATAGTGTCCTCATACTGTCCACCAGTCATAGTGTCCTCATACTGTCCACCAGCTATAGTGTCCTCATACTGTCCACCATCTATAGTGTCCTCATACTGTCCATCAGTCATAGTGTCCTCATACTGTCCACCAGTCATAGTGTCCTCATACTGTCCACCAGCTATAGTGTCCTCATACTGTCCACCATCTATAGTGTCCTCATACTGTCCACCAATCATAGTGCCCTCATACTGTCCACCAGTCATAGTGTCCTCATACTCTCCACCAGCTATAGTGTCCTCATACTGTCCACCATCTATAGTGTCCTCATACTGTCCATCAGTCATAGTGTCCTCATACTGTCCACCAGTCATAGTGTCCTCATACTGTCCACCAGCTATAGTGTCCTCATACTGTCCACCATCTATAGTGTCCTCATACTGTCCACCAATCATAGTGCCCTCATACTGTCCACCAGTCATAGTGTCCTCATACTGTCCACCAGCTATAGTGTCCTCATACTGTCCACCATCTATAGTGTCCTCATACTGTCCACCAGTCATAGTACCCTCATACTGTCCACCAGTCATAGTGCCCTCATACTGTCCACCAGTCATAGTGTCCTCATACTGTCCACCAGCTATAGTGTCCTCATACTGTCCACCATCTATAGTGTCCTCATACTGTCCACCAGTCATAGTGTCCTCATATTGTCCACCATCTATAGTGTCCTCATACTGTCCACCAGTCATAGTACCCTCATACTGTCCTCCAGTCATAGTACCCTCATACTGTCCACCAGCTATAGTGTCCTCATACTGTCCATCTATAGTGTCCTCATACTGTCCACCAGTCATAGTGTCCTCATACTGTCCACCATCTATAGTGCCCTCATACTGTCCACCAGTCATAGTGTCCTCATACTGTCCACCAGCTATAGTGTCCTCATACTGTCCACCAGCCATAGTGCCCTCATACTGTCCACCATAGTGTCCTCATACTGTCCACCAGTCATAGTGTCCTCATACTGTCCACCATAGTGTCCTCATACTGTCCACCAGTCATAGTGCCCTCATACTGTCCACCATAGTGTCCTCATACTGTCCTCCAGTCATAGTGCCCTCATACTGTCCACCAGTCATAGTGTCCTCATACTGTGCTCCAGTCATAGTGTCCTCATACTGTCCACCAGCCATAGTGTCCTCATACTGTCCACCAGCAATAGTGTCCTCATACTGTCCACCAGCCATAGTGTCCTCATACTGTCCACCAGTCATAGTGTCCTCATACTGTCCACCAGCCATAGTGCCCTCATAATGTCCACCAGTCATAGTGTCCTCATACTGTCCACCAGTCATAGAGTCCTCATACTGTCCACCAGTCATAGTGTCCTCATACTGTCCACCAGTCATAGTGTCCTCATAATGTCCACCAGTCATAGTGGCCCCATCCTCTTCACCAGCCATAGTGTCCTCATTCTGTCCACCAGTCATAGTGTCCTCATACTGTCCACCAGTCATAGTGTCCTCATACTGTCCACCAGTCATAGTGGCCCCATCCTCTTCACCAGCCATAGTGTCCTCATACTGTGCTCCAGTCATAGTGCCCTCATACTGTCCACCAGTCATAGTGTCCTCATACTGTCCACCAGCTATAGTGTCCTCATACTGTCCACCATCTATAGTGTCCTCATACTGTCCACCAGTCATAGTACCCTCATACTGTCCACCAGTCATAGTGCCCTCATACTGTCCACCAGTCATAGTGTCCTCATACTGTCCACCAGCTATAGTGTCCTCATACTGTCCACCATCTATAGTGTCCTCATACTGTCCACCAGTCATAGTGTCCTCATACTGTCCACCATCTATAGTGTCCTCATACTGTCCACCAGTCATAGTGTCCTCATACTGTCCACCAGTCATAGTACCCTCATACTGTCCTCCAGTCATAGTACCCTCATACTGTCCACCAGCTATAGTGTCCTCATACTGTCCACCATCTATAGTGTCCTCATACTGTCCACCAGTCATAGTGTCCTCATACTGTCCACCATCTATAGTGCCCTCATACTGTCCACCAGTCATAGTGTCCTCATACTGTCCACCAGCTATAGTGTCCTCATACTGTCCACCAGCCATAGTGCCCTCATACTGTCCACCATAGTGTCCTCATACTGTCCACCAGTCATAGTGTCCTCATACTGTCCACCATAGTGTCCTCATACTGTCCACCAGTCATAGTGCCCTCATACTGTCCACCAGCCATAGTGCCCTCATACTGTCCACCATAGTGTCCTCATACTGTCCACCAGTCATAGTGTCCTCATACTGTCCACCATAGTGTCCTCATACTGTCCACCAGTCATAGTGCCCTCATACTGTCCACCAGTCATAGTACCCTCATACTGTCCTCCAGTCATAGTGCCCTCATACTGTCCACCAGTCATAGTGTCCTCATACTGTGCTCCAGTCATAGTGTCCTCATACTGTCCACCATAGTGTCCTCATACTGTCCACCAGTCATAGTGCCCTCATACTGTCCACCAGCCATAGTGCCCTCATACTGTCCACCATAGTGTCCTCATACTGTCCACCAGTCATAGTGTCCTCATACTGTCCACCATAGTGTCCTCATACTGTCCACCAGTCATAGTGCCCTCATACTGTCCACCAGTCATAGTACCCTCATACTGTCCTCCAGTCATAGTGCCCTCATACTGTCCACCAGTCATAGTGTCCTCATACTGTGCTCCAGTCATAGTGTCCTCATACTGTCCACCAGCCATAGTGTCCTCATACTGTCCACCAGCCATAGTGCCCTCATAATGTCCACCAGTCATAGTGTCCTCATACTGTCCACCAGTCATAGTGTCCTCATACTGTCCACCAGTCATAGTGTCCTCATACTGTCCACCAGTCATAGTGGCCCCATCCTCTTCACCAGCCATAGTGTCCTCATACTGTCCACCAGTCATAGTGTCCTCATACTGTCCACCAGTCATAGTGTCCTCATACTGTCCACCAGTCATAGTGTCCTCATACTGTCCACCAGTCATAGTGTCCTCATACTGTCCACCATAGTGTCCTCATACTGTCCACCAGTCATAGTGTCCTCATACTGTCCACCAGTCATAGTGGCCCTATCCTCTTCACCAGCCATAGTGTCCTCATACTGTCCACCAGCCATAGTACCCTCATACTGTCCACCAGCCATAGTGTCCTCATACTGTCCACCAGTCATAGTGTCCTCATACTGTCCACCAGTCATAGTGTCCTCATACTGTCCACCAGTCATAGTGTCCTCATACTGTCCACCATAGTGTCCTCATGCTGTCCACCAGTCATAGTGTCCTCATACTGTCCACCAGTCATAGTGTCCTCATACTGTCCACCAGTCATAGTGTCCTCATACTGTCCACCAGTCATAGTACCCTCATACTGTCCACCAGCCATAGTACCCTCATACTGTCCTCCAGTCATACTACCCTCATACTGTCCACCAGTCATAGTGTCCTCATACTGTCCACCAGTCATAGTGGCCCCATCCTCTTCACCAGCCATAGTGTCCTCATACTGTCCACCAGTCATAGTGTCCTCATACTGTCCACCAGTCATAGTGTCCTCATACTGTCCACCAGTCATAGTGTCCTCATACTGTCCACCAGTCATAGTACCCTCATACTGTCCACCAGTCATAGTGTCCTCATACTGTCCTCCAGTCATACTACCCTCATACTGTCCACCAGTCATAGTGGCCCCATCCTCTTCACCAGCCATAGTGCCCCCATTTGTGTCCATTACATTGCACCCCCTGCTTATCCTGCCTACTCCTAATCCCAGCCCCAAATTTCACCTTTTATCAGTATAATACTGTATATCTCAAATACTGCTCCTTCCTACTGACTGTTTCCACAAGTCATCAAGTATCAAATTGCCATGTGAGAGGAATGATGTCACTGTTTATCTTCTCATCACTATATTTTTTCTGCAGATGTTGTGTCCCAAATGTTTTTGGCAACTTTTGGTGAGAGGAGATGACGGAAGATCATAAATGTCACTGACCGAGATTGCCCGGCATCAAGCGAGGAAAGATCTCTACAGAAAATGTGACCACCGTGTGATATGTACCCCCCCCCCCCCCATAAAATAAACAATAGTACTACAACTCCTATCATTGTAATGATATTGTAACTACTAGTGCTGAGCAGGATCTGCTGAATGTGTGTAGTGATACTATTCCACCACTAGATGGCTTTAAAATATCACTTTACATGTCCAACTGTACCCTTGCCTCCAACAGATCCCCCATAACAGTGTCATCTACAGATCCCCCATAAAAGTGTCATCTACAGATCCCCCATAACAATGTCATCTACAGATCCCCCATAACAGTGTCATCTACAGATCCCCCATAACAGTGTCATCTACAGATCCCCCATAACAGTGTCATCTACAGATCCCCCATAACAGTGTCATCTACAGATCCCCCATAACAGTGTCATCTACAGATCCCCCATAACAGTGTCATCTACAGATCCCCCATAACAGTGCGTCATCTACAGATCCCCCATAACAGTGCGTCATCTACAGATCCCCCATAACAGTGTCATTTACAGATACCCCATAACAGTGTCATCTACAGATCTCCCATAACAGTGTCATCTACAGATCCCCCATAACAGTGTCATCTACAGATCCCCCATAACAGTGTCATCTACAGATCCCCCATAACAGTGTCATCTACAGATCCCCCATAACAGTGCGTCATCTACAGATCACCCATAACAGTGTCATCTACAGATCCCCCATAACAGTGTCATCTACAGATCCCCCATAACAGTGTCATCTACAGATCCCCCATAACAGTGTCATCTACAGATCCCCCATAACAGTGTCATCTACAGATCCCCCATAACAGTGTCATCTACAGATCCTCCATAACAGTGTCATCTACAGATCCCCCATAACAGTGTCATCTACAGATCCCCCATAACAGTGTCATCTACAGATCCTCCATAACAGTGTCCTCTACAGATCCCCCATAACAGTGTCCTCTACAGATCCCCCATAACAGTGTCCTCTACAGATCCCCCATAAGTGTCATCTACAGATCCCCCATAAGTGTCATCTACAGATCCCCCATAACAGCGCGTCATCTACAGATCCCCCATAACAGCGCGTCATCTACAGATCTCCCATAACAGTGTCCTCTACAGATCCCCCATAACAGTGTCCTCTACAGATTTCCCATAACAGTGTCATCTACAGATCCCCCATAACAGTGTCCTCTACAGATCCCCCATAACAGTGTCCTCTACAGATCCCCCATAACAGTGTCCTCTACAGATTTCCCATAACAGTGTCATCTACAGATCCCCCATAACAGTGTCATCTACAGATCCCCCATAACAGTGTCATCTACAGATCCCCCATAACAGCGCGTCATCTACAGATCCACCATAACAGTGTCATCTACAGATCCCCATAACAGTGTCCTCTACAGATCCCCCATAACAGTGTCCTCTACAGATCCCCCATAACAGCCTCATCTACAGATCCCCCATAACAGTGTCATCTATAGATCCCCCATAACAGTGTCATCTATAGGTCCCCCATAACAGTGTCCTCTACAGATCCCTCATAACAGTGTCATCTACAGATCCCCCATAACAGTGTCATCTACAGATCCCCCATAACAGTGTCATCTACAGATCCCCCATAACAGTGTCATCTACAGATCCCCATAACAGCGTCATCTACAGATCCCCCATAACAGTGTCATCTACAGATCCCCGATAACAGTGTCCTCTACAGATCCCCCATAACAGTGTCATCTACAGATCCCCCATAACAATGTCATCTACAGATCCCCCATAACAGTGCCATCTACAGATCCCCATAACAGTGTCATCTACAGATCCCCCCATAACAGTGTCATCTACAGATCCCCCATAACAGCGTCATCTACAGATCCCCCATAACAGCGTCATCTACAGATCCCCCATAACAGTGTCATTTACAGATCCCCATAACAGTGTCATCTACAGATCCCCCCATAACAGTGTCATCTACAGATCCCCCATAACAGTGTCATCTACAGATCCCCCATAACAGTGTCATCTACAGATACCCGATAACAGTGTCCTATAGAGATCCCCCATAACAGTGTCATCTACAGATCCCCCCATAACAGTGTCATCTACAGATCCCCCATAACAGCGTCATCTACAGATCCCCCCCATAACAGTGTCATCTACAGATCCCCCATAACAGCGTCACCTACAGATCCCCCATAACAGTGTCATCTACAGATCCCCCATAACAGTGTCCTCTACAGATCCCCCATAACAGTGTCCTCTACAGATCCCCCATAACAGCGTCATCTACAGATCCCCCATAACAGTGTCATCTACAGATCCCCATAACAGTGTCATCTACAGATCCCCCCCATAACAGTGTCCTCTACAGATCCCCCATAACAGTGTCATCTATAGGTCCCCCATAACAGTGTCATCTACAGATCCCCCATAACAGTGTCATCTACAGATCCCCCATAACAGTGTCATCTACAGATCCCCCATAACAGTGTCATCTACAGATCCCCCAAAACAGTGTCATCTACAGATCCCCATAACAGTGTCATCTACAGATCCCCCATAACAGTGTCATCTACAGATCCCCCATAACAGTGTCATCTACAGATCCCCATAACAATGTCATCTACAGATCCCCATAACAGTGTCATCTACACATCCCCATAACAGTGTCATCTACAGATCCCACATAACTGCGTCATCTACAGATCCCCCATAACAGTGTCATCTACAGATACCCCATAACAGCGTCATCTACAGATCCCCATAACAGTGTCATCTACAGATCCCCCATAACAGTGTCATCTACAGATCCCCCATAACAGTGCGTCATCTACAGATCCCCCATAACAATGTCATCTACAGATCCCCATAACAGTGTCATCTACAGATCCCCCCATAACAGTGTCCTCTACAGATCCCCCATAACAGTGTCATCTATAGGTCCCCCATAACAGTGTCATCTACAGATCCCCCATAGCAGTGTCATCTACAGATCCCCCATAACAGTGTCATCTACAGATCCCCCATAACAGTGTCATCTACAGATCCCCCATAACAATGTCATCTACAGATCCCCCATAACAGTGTCATCTACAGATCCCCCATAAGAGTGTCATCTACAGATCCCCCATAACAGTGTCATCTACAGATCCCCCATAACAGTGTCATCTACAGATCCCCCATAACAGTGTCATCTACAGATCCCCATAACAGCGTCATCTACAGATCCCCCATAACAGTGTCATCTACAGGTCCCCCATAACAATGTCATCTACAGATCCCCCATAACAGTGTCATCTACAGATCCCCATAACAGCGTCATCTACAGATCCCCGATAACAGTGTCATCTACAGATCCCCCATAACAGCGCGTCATCTACAGATCCCCGATAACAGTGTCCTCTACAGATCCCCCATAACAGTGTCATCTACAGATCCCCCATAACAGTGTCATCTACAGATCCCCCATAATAGTGTCATCTACAGATCCCCCATAATAGTGTCATCTACAGATCCCCCATAACAGCGTTACCTACAGATCCCCCATAACAGTGTCATCTACAGATCCCCCATAACAGTGTCATCTACAGATCCCCATAACAGTGTCATCTACAGATCCTCCATAACAATGTTATCTACACATCCCCCATAACAGTGTCATCTACAGATCCCCATAACAGTGTCATCTACAGATCCCCCATAACAGTGTCCTCTACAGATCCCCCATAACAGTGTCCTCTACAGATCCCCCATAACAGTGTCCTCTACAGATCCCCCATAACAGTGCGTCATCTACAGATCCCCCATAACAATGTCATCTACAGATCCCCATAACAGTGTCATCTACAGATCCCCCCATAACAGTGTCCTCTACAGATCCCCATAACAGTGTCATCTACAGATCCCCCATAACAGTGTCATCTACAGATCCCCCATAACAATGTCATCTACAGATCCCCCATAACAGTGTCATCTACAGATCCCCATAACAGTGTCATCTACAGATCCTCCATAACAATGTTATCTACAGATCCCCCATAACAGTGTCATCTACAGATCCCCATAACAGTGTCATCTACAGATCCCCGATAACAGTGTCCTCTACAGATCCCCCATAACAGTGTCATCTACAGATCCCCCATAACAGTGTCATCTACAGATCCCCCATAACAGCGTCATCTACAGATCCCCTATAACAGTGTCCTGTACAGATCCCCCATAACAGTGTCATCTACAGATCCCCCATAACAGTGTCATCTATAGATTCCTCATAACAGTGTTATCTACAGATCCCCCCATAACAATGTCATCTACAGATCCCCCATAACAGTGTCATCTACAGATCCCCCATAACAGCGTCATCTACAGATCCCCCATAACAGTGTCATCTACAGATCCCCCATAACAGTGCGTCATCTACAGATCCCCCATAACAGTGTCATCTACAGATCCCCCATAACAGTGTCATCTACAGATCCCCCATAACAGTGTCATCTACAGATCCCCATAACAGCGTCACCTACAGATCCCCCATAACAGTGTCATCTACAGATCCCCCATAACAGCGTCATCTACAGATCCCCCATAACAGTGTCATCTACAGATCCCCATAACAGTGTCATCTACAGATCCCCCCATAACAGCGTCATCTACAGATCCCCCATAACAATGTCATCTACAGATCCCCCATAACAGTGTCATCTACAGATCCCCCATAACAGCGTCATCTACAGATCCCCCATAACAGTGTCATCTACAGATCCCCCCATAACAGTGTCATCTACAGATCCTCCATAACAGTGTCATCTACAGATCCCCCATAACAGCGTCATCTACAGATCCCCCATAACAGTGTCATCTACAGATCCCCTATAACAGTGTCCTGTACAGATCCCCCATAACAGTGTCATCTACAGATCCCCCATAACAGCGTCACCTACAGATCCCCCATAACAGTGTCATCTACAGATCCCCCATAAGTGTCATCTACAGATCCCCCATAACAGTGTCATCTACAGATCCCCATAACAGTGTTATCTACAGATCCCCCATAACAGTGTCATCTACAGATCCCCCATAACAGTGTCATCTACAGAACCCCCATAACTGTGTCATCTACAGATCCCCCATAACAGTGTCATCTACAGATCCCCCATAACAGTGTGTCATCTACAGATCCCCCATAACAGTGTCATCTACAGATCCCCCATAACAATGTCATCTACAGATCCCCCATAACAGTGTGTCATCTACAGATCCCCATAACAGTGTCATCTACAGATCCCCCATAACAATGTTATCTACAGATCCCCCATAACAGTGTCATCTACAGATCCCCCATAACAGCGTCATCTACAGATCCCCCATAACAGTGTCATCTACAGATCCCCCCATAACAGTGTCATCTACAGATCCTCCATAACAGTGTCATCTACAGATCCCCCATAACAGTGTCATCTACAGATCCCCCATAACAGTGTCATCTACAGATCCCCCATAACAGTGTCATCTATAGATTCCTCATAACAGTGTCATCTACAGATCCCCCATAACAGTGTCATCTACAGATCCCCCATAACAGTGTCATCTACAGGTCCCCGTAACAGCGTCATCTACAGATCCTCCATAACAGCGTCATCTACAGATCCCCCATAACAGTGTCATCTACAGATCCCCATAACAGTGTCATCTATAGATCCCCCATAACAGTGTCATCTACAGATCCCCCATAACAGTGTCATCTACAGATCCCCCATAACAGTGTCATCTACAGATCCCCCATAACAGTGCGTCATCTACAGATCCCCATAACAGTGTCATCTACAGATCCCCCATAACAGTGTCATCTACAGATCCCCATAACAGTGTCATCTATAGATCCCCCATAACAGTGTCATCTACAGATCCCCCATAACAGTGTCATCTACAGATCCCCCATAACAGTGTCATCTACAGATCCCCCATAACAGTGCGTCATCTACAGATCCCCATAACAGTGTCATCTACAGATCCCCCATAACAATGTCATCTATAGATTCCTCATAAGTGTCATCTACAGATCCCCCATAAATGTGTCATCTACAGATCCCCCATAACAGTGTCATCTATAGATTCCTCATAAGTGTGTCTCCATCACCCATACACATATATACAACCTGTGGCATCAACTATACACATACAGTCATGGCCCTAAGTGTTGGCACCCCAAGTATTTCTCCCAGAAAATTATTGAAATTATACATGTTTTGTTACACAACACAAAAAAACAGAGAAAAAAAGGCAACTTGGACATTTCACACAAAACTCTAAAAATGAGTTGGACAAAATTGTTGGCACCGTTTCAAAATTCTGCGTACATAACTTTATTTCAAGCATGTGATGCTCATTCAAACTCACCTGTGGCAAGTAACAGGTGTGGGCAATATAAAAATCACGCCTGAAAAAGATAAAAAGGAGAGAAGTTGAATCAGTCTGCGCGTTGTGTGTCTGTGTGTGCCACACTAAGCATGGAGAACGGAAAGAGGAGAAGAAGAGAACTGTCTGAGGAGGCGAGAACCAAAATTGTGGAAAAATATCAACAATCAAGTCCATCTCCAGAGATCTTGATGTTCCTTTGTCCACGGTGCACAACATAATCCAGAAGTTTACACCTCATGGCACTGTATCTAATCTCCCTGGATGTGGATACAGTGGGGAAAAAAAGTATTTAGTCAGCCACCAATTGTGCAAGTTCTCCCACTTATAAAGATGAGGCCGGCCTGTAATTGTCATCATAGGTAGACCTCAACTATGAGAGACAAAATGAGAAAACTAATCCAGAAAATCACATTGTCTGATTTTTAAAGAATTTATTTGCAAATTATGGTGGAAAATAAGTATTTGGTCACCTACAAACAAGCAAGATTTCTGTCTCTCACAGCCCTGTAACTTCTCCTTTAAGAGGCTCCTCTGTCCTCCACTCATTATCTGTAGTAATGGCTCCTGTGTGACATTGTTATCAGTATAAAATACTCCTGTCCACAACCTCAGTCACACTCCAAACTCCACTATGGTGAAGACCAAAGAGCTAAGGAGTGCCAATCTGGAGGAAGTCGTGGTTACAGAACCACCAGCCAGGACCTGTTCATCTCCAGGTTCCTGAGACTTCAGTTAATCCCAGTGTGGGAGGCAGTTTATTGTGATGGCCAGTAAAGAGGGCATTTACTGTATAGAGGCATGTAAAGGGGGCATTTACTGTGTGGGGGCTAATAAGGGAACAGTATACTGTGTGTGGGGTCAGTACAGGGGCATTTTACCATGTGTGGGCCAAGAAAGGGGCCATTATAAACCCGGTCTTTTTTAGTTACGTCCCTGGGTGACACCGACATCAACTACCACCTGTTCTTCTGTATATACACAACTACCACCTGTTCTTCTATATACACAACTACCACCTGTTCTTCTATATACACAACTACCACCTGTTCTTCTATATACACAACTACCACCTGTTCTTCTGTATACACAACTACCGCCTGTTCTTCTGTATACACAACTACCGCCTGTTCTTCTGTATACACAACTACTGCCTGTTCTTCTGTATACACAACTACCACCTGTTCTTCTGTATACACAACTACCACCTGTTCTTCTATATACACAACTACCGCCTGTTCTTCTGTATACACAACTACCACCTGTTCTTCTATATACACAACTACCACCTGTTCTTCTGTATACACAACTACCACCTGTTCTTCTGTATACACAACTACCACCTGTTCTTCTATATACACAACTACTGCCTGTTCTTCTGTATACACAACTACTGCCTGTTCTTCTGTATATACACAACTACCACCTGTTCTTCTATATACACAACTACCACCTGTTCTTCTGTATACACAACTACCACCTGTTCTTCTGTATACACAACTACCACCTGTTCTTCTATATACACAACTACCACCTGTTCTTCTGTATACACAACTACCGCCTGTTCTTCTGTATATACACAACTACCACCTGTTCTTCTGTATATACAACTACCACCTGTTCTTCTATATACACAACTACCGCCTGTTCTTCTGTATATACACAACTACCACCTGTTCTTCTGTATATACACAACTACCACCTGTTCTTCTATATACACAACTACCACCTGTTCTTCTGTATACACAACTACTGCCTGTTCTTCTGTATACACAACTACCGCCTGTTCTTCTGTATACACAACTACCACCTGTTCTTCTATATACACAAGTACCACCTGTTCTTCTGTATATACACAACTACCACCTGTTCTTCTGTATACACAACTACCACCTGTTCTTCTATATACACAACTACCACCTGTTCTTCTGTATACACAACTACTGCCTGTTCTTCTGTATACACATCTACCGCCTGTTCTTCTATATACACATCTAACGCCTGTTCTTCTGTATACACAACTACCACCTGTTCTTCTGTATACACAACTACCACCTGTTCTTCTGTATACACAACTACCACCTGTTCTTCTATATACACAACTACCGCCTGTTCTTCTGTATACACAACTACCACCTGTTCTTCTGTATACACAACTACCACCTGTTCTTCTGTATACACAACTACCACCTGTTCTTCTATATACACAACTACCGCCTGTTCTTCTGTATACACAACTACCACCTGTTCTTCTGTATACACAACTACCACCTGTTCTTCTACCTGTTCTTCTATATACACAACTGCTGCCTGTTCTTCTATATACACAACTACCACCTGTTCTTCTATATACACAACTACCACCTGTTCTTCTATATACACAACTACCACCTGTTCTTCTATATACACAACTACCACCTGTTCTTCTGTATACACAACTACCGCCTGTTCTTCTGTATACACAACTACCGCCTGTTCTTCTGTATACACAACTACTGCCTGTTCTTCTGTATACACAACTACCACCTGTTCTTCTGTATACACAACTACCACCTGTTCTTCTATATACACAACTACCGCCTGTTCTTCTGTATACACAACTACCACCTGTTCTTCTATATACACAACTACCACCTGTTCTTCTGTATACACAACTACCACCTGTTCTTCTGTATACACAACTACCACCTGTTCTTCTATATACACAACTACTGCCTGTTCTTCTGTATACACAACTACTGCCTGTTCTTCTGTATATACACAACTACCACCTGTTCTTCTATATACACAACTACCACCTGTTCTTCTGTATATACACAACTACCACCTGTTCTTCTGTATACACAACTACCACCTGTTCTTCTGTATACACAACTACCACCTGTTCTTCTGTATACACAACTACCACCTGTTCTTCTATATACACAACTACCGCCTGTTCTTCTGTATACACAACTACCACCTGTTCTTCTATATACACAACTACCACCTGTTCTTCTGTATACACAACTACCACCTGTTCTTCTGTATACACAACTACCACCTGTTCTTCTATATACACAACTACCACCTGTTCTTCTGTATACACAACTACCGCCTGTTCTTCTGTATATACACAACTACCACCTGTTCTTCTGTATATACAACTACCACCTGTTCTTCTATATACACAACTACCGCCTGTTCTTCTGTATATACACAACTACCACCTGTTCTTCTGTATATACACAACTACCACCTGTTCTTCTATATACACAACTACCACCTGTTCTTCTGTATACACAACTACTGCCTGTTCTTCTGTATACACAACTACCGCCTGTTCTTCTGTATACACAACTACCACCTGTTCTTCTATATACACAAGTACCACCTGTTCTTCTGTATATACACAACTACCACCTGTTCTTCTGTATACACAACTACCACCTGTTCTTCTATATACACAACTACCACCTGTTCTTCTGTATACACAACTACTGCCTGTTCTTCTGTATACACATCTACCGCCTGTTCTTCTATATACACATCTAACGCCTGTTCTTCTGTATACACAACTACCACCTGTTCTTCTGTATACACAACTACCACCTGTTCTTCTGTATACACAACTACCACCTGTTCTTCTATATACACAACTACCGCCTGTTCTTCTGTATACACAACTACCACCTGTTCTTCTGTATACACAACTACCACCTGTTCTTCTGTATACACAACTACCACCTGTTCTTCTATATACACAACTACCGCCTGTTCTTCTGTATACACAACTACCACCTGTTCTTCTGTATACACAACTACCGCCTGTTCTTCTGTATACACACAACTACCGCCTGTTCTTCTGTATATATACATCTACCGCCTGTTCTTCTGTATATACACATCTACCGCCTGTTCTTCTGTATACACACAACTACCGCCTGTTCTTCTGTATATATACATCTACCGCCTGTTCTTCTGTATATACACAACTACTGCCTGTTCTTCTATATACACAACTACTGCCTGTTCTTCTATATACACAACTACTGCCTGTTCTTCTATATACACAACTACTGCCTCTTCTTCTATATACACAACTACTGCCTGTTCTTCTGTATACACAGAGCTAAAGATCCCATTTAGTAGCTGTACTTTTTCTTGATTCCCGATGACCAACTCTCCATTACCATTATTTATCATTACCATAACAATGTCATCTACCGATCCCCCCATAACAATGTCATCTACAGATCCCCGGCCTGCACAGGAGCGTGGATGGGTGAGTATAAAGTATAATAATACAATAAGTAGTGACCGATTAGAAAAAGAATCATATACTTGGCAGGGCGGCATAAAAAAAGGGGGGGAGAGGGCTCATAAAAATGGGGGATTACATACTGTGTGGAGGCCAATAAAAGGGGGTCATATGTTGTGTGTTGTGGGGAAGGGGGTCATATACTGTGAGGGGAGGGCCATATACTGTGAGGGAGGGCCATACACTGTGAGGGAGGGGCATATACTGTGAGGGAGGGGCATATACTGGGGGGCCATATACTGTGAGGGAAGGTCCATATACTGTGAGGGAGGGCCATATACTGTGAGGGAGGGTCCATATACTGGGAGGGAAGGCCATATACTGGGAGGGAGGGCTATATACTGGGAGAGAGGGTCATATACTGTGAGGGAGGGCCATATACTGTGAGGGAGGGCCATATACTGTGAGGGAGGGTCCATATACTGTGAGGGAGGGCCATATACTGTGAGGGAGGGCCATATACTGTGAGGGAGGGCCATATACTGTGAGGGAGGGTCCATATACTGTGAGGGAGGGCCATATACTGTGAGGGAGGGTCCATATACTGTGAGGGAGGGCCATATACTGTGAGGGAGGGTCCATATACTATGAGGGAGGGCCATATACTGGGAGGGAAGGCCATATACTGGGAGGGGAGGGTCATATACTGGGAGGGAGGGCCATATACTGTGAGGGAGGGCCATATACTGTGAGGGAGGGCCATATACTGTGAGGGAGGGTCATATACTGTGAGAGAGGGTCATATACTGTGAGGGAGGGTCCATATACTGTGAGGGAGGGTTATATACTGTGAGGGAGGGCCATATACTGTGAGGGAGGGCCATATACTGTGAGGGAGGGCCATATACTGTGAGGGAGGGCCATATACTGTGAGGGACGGTCATATACTGTGAGGGAGGGGCATATACTGTGAGGGAGGGTCATATACTGTGAGGGAGGGTCCATATACTGGGAGGGAAGGCCACATACTGGGAGGGAGGGCCATATACTGGGAGAGAGGGTCATATACTGTGAGGGAGGGCCATATACTGTGAGGGAGGGTCCATATACTGTGAGGGAGGGCCATATACTGTGAGGGAGGGCCATATACTGGGAGGGAAGGCCATATACTGGGAGGGAGGGTCATATACTGGGAGGGACGGCCATATACTGTGAGGGAAGGCCATATACTGGGAGGGAGGGTCATATACGGGGAGGGAGGGCCATATACTGTGAGGGAGGGCCATATACTGTGAGGGAGGGCCATATACTGTGAGGGAAGGCCATATACTGGGAGGGAGGGCCATATACTGGGAGAGAGGGTCATATACTGTGAGGGAGGGCCATATACTGTGAGGGAGGGCCATATACTGTGAGGGAGGGTCCATATACTGTGAGGGAGGGCCATATACTGTGAGAGAGGGCCATATACTGTGAGGGAGGGCCATATACTGTGAGGGAGGGCCATATACTGGGAGGGAAGGCCATATACTGTGAGGGAGGGTCCATATACTGTGAGGGAGGGCCATATACTGTGAGGGAGGGCCATATACTGTGAGGGAGGGCCATATACTGGGAGGGAGGGCCATATACTGGGAGGGAGGGCCATATACTGGGAGGGAGGGTCCATATACTGTGAGGGAGGGCCATATACTGTGAGGGAGGGTCCATATACTATGAGGGAGGGCCATATACTGGGAGGGAAGGCCATATACTGGGAGGGAGGGTCATATACTGGGAGGGAGGGCCATATACTGTGAGGGAGGGCCATATACTGTGAGGGAGGGCCATATACTGTGAGGGAGGGTCATATACTGTGAGGGAGGGTCATATACTGTGAGAGAGGGTCATATACTGTGAGGGAGGGCCATATACTGTGAGGGAGGGCCATATACTGTGAGGGAGGGCCATATACTGTGAGGGAGGGTCATATACTGTGAGGGAGGGCCATATACTGTGAGGGAGGGTCATATACTGGGGGGCCATATACTGTGAGGGACGGTCATATACTGTGAGGGAGGGCCATATACTGTGAGGGAGGGCCATATACTGTGAGGGACGGTCATATACTGTGAGGGAGGGGCATATACTGTGAGGGAGGGTCATATACTGTGAGGGAGGGTCCATATTCTGGGAGGGAAGGCCATATACTGGGAGGGAGGGCCATATACTGGGAGAGAGGGTCATATACTGTGAGGGAGGGCCATATACTGTGAGGGAGGGTCCATATACTGTGAGGGAGGGCCATATACTGTGAGGGAGGGCCATATACTGTGAGGGAGGGCCATATACTGGGAGGGAAGGCCATATACTGGGAGGGAGGGTCATATACTGGGAGGGAGGGCCATATACTGTGAGGGAGGGTCCATATACTGTGAGGGAGGGTTATATACTGTGAGGGAGGGCCATATACTGTGAGGGAGGGCCATATACTGTGAGGGAGGGCCATATACTGTGAGGGAGGGTCATATACTGTGAGGGAGGGCCATATACTGGGAGGGAGGGCCATAAACTGTGAGGGAGGGCCATATACTGGGAGGGAAGGCCATATACTGTGAGGGAAGGCCATATACTGTGAGGGAGGGCCATATACTGTGAGGGAGGGTCATATACTGTGAGGGAGGGCCATATACTGTGAGGGAGGGTCCATATACTGTGAGGGAGGGCCATATACTGTGAGGGAGGGCCATATACTGGGAGGGAAGGCCATATACTGGGAGGGAAGGCCATATACTGTGAGGGAGGGCCATATACTGTGAGGGAGGGCCATATACTGGGAGGGGAAGGCCATATACTGGTGAGGGAGGGCCATATACTGGGAGGGAAGGCCATATACTGGGAGGGAGGGTCATATACTGGGAGGGAGGGCCATATAATGGGAGGGAAGGCCATATACTGGGAGGGAGGGCCATATACGGTGAGGGAGGGCCATATACTGGGAGGGAAGGCCATATACTGGGAGGGAAGGCCATATACTGTGAGGGAGGGCCATATACTGTGAGGGAGGGCCATATACTGGGAGGGAAGGCCATATACTGGTGAGGGAGGGCCATATACTGGGAGGGAAGGCCATATACTGGGAGGGAGGGTCATATACTGGGAGGGAGGGCCATATACTGGGAGGGAAGGCCATATACTGGGAGGGAGGGCCATATACTGGGAGGGAAGGCCATATACTGGGAGGGAAGGCCATATACTGGTTGGGAGGGCCATATACTGTGAGGGAGGGCCATATACTGTGAGGGAGGGCCATATACTGTGAGGGGAGGGCCATATACTGTGAGGGAGGGTCATATACTGGGAGGGAGGGCCATATACTGTGAGGGAAGGCCATATACTGTGAGGGAGGGCCATATACTGGGAGGGAAGGCCATATATTGTGAGGGAAGGCCATATACTGTGAGGGAGGGTCATATACTGTGAGGGAAGGCCATATACTGTGAGGGAGGGCCATATACTGGGAGGGAGGGCCATATACTGGGAGGGAGGGCCATATACTGTGAGGGAGGGTCATATACTGGGAGGGAGGGCCATATACTGGGAGGGAGGGCCATATACTGTGAGGGAGGGTCATATACTGGGAGGGAGGGCCATATACTGTGAGGGAGGGCCATATACTGGGAGGGAGGGCCATATACTGGGAGGGAGGGCCATATACTGGGAGGGAAGGCCATATACTGTGAGGGAGGGTCATATACTGGGAGGGAGGGCCATATACTGTGAGGGAGGGTCATATACTGTGAGGGAGGGCCATATACTGTGAGGGAGGGCCATATACTGGGAGGGAGGGCCATATACTGTGAGGGAGGGCCATATACTGGGAGGGAAGGCCATATACTGTGAGTGAAGGCCATATACTGTGAGGGAGGGCCATATACTGTGAGGGAGGGCCATATACTGGGAGGGAAGGCCATATACTGGTGAGGGAGGGCCATATACTGGGAGGGAAGGCCATATACTGGGAGGGAGGGTCATATACTGGGAGGGAGGGCCATATACTGGGAGGGAAGGCCATATACTGGGAGGGAAGGCCATATACTGGGAGGGAAGGCCATATACTGGTTGGGAGGGCCATATACTGTGAGGGAGGGCCATATACTGTGAGGGAGGGTCATATACTGTGAGGGAGGGCCATATACTGTGAGGGAGGGTCATATACTGGGAGGGAGGGCCATATACTGTGAGGGAAGGCCATATACTGTGAGGGAGGGCCATATACTGGGAGGGAAGGCCATATACTGTGAGGGAAGGCCATATACTGTGAGGGAGGGTCATATACTGGGAGGGAGGGCCATATACTGGGAGGGAAGGCCATATACTGTGAGGGAGGGTCATATACTGGGAGGGAGGGCCATATACTGGGAGGGAAGGCCATATACTGTGAGGGAGGGTCATATACTGGGAGGGAGGGCCATATACTGTGAGGGAGGGCCATATACTGTGAGGGAGGGCCATATACTGGGAGGGAAGGCCATATACTGGGAGGGGAGGGCCATATACTGTGAGGGAGGGCCATATACTGTGAGGGAGGGTCATATACTGGGAGGGAGGGCCATATACTGGGAGGGAGGGCCATATACTGGGAGGGAAGGCCATATACTGTGAGGGAGGGTCATATACTGGGAGGGAGGGCCATATACTGTGAGGGAGGGTCATATACTGTGAGGGAGGGCCATATACTGTGAGGGAGGGCCATATACTGTGAGGGAAGGCCATATACTGTGAGGGAGGGCCATATACTGGGAGGGAGGGCCATATACTGGGAGGGAGGGCCATATACTGTGAGGGAAGGCCATATACTGTGAGGGAGGGCCATATACTGGGAGGGAGGGCCATATACTGTGAGGGAGGGTCATATACTGTGAGGGAAGGCCATATACTGTGAGGGAGGGCCATATACTGGGAGGGAGGGCCATATACTGGGAGGGAGGGCCATATACTGTGAGGGAAGGCCATATACTGTGAGGGAGGGCCATATACTGGGAGGGAGGGCCATATACTGTGAGGGAGGGTCATATACTGTGAGGGAAGGCCATATACTGTGAGGGAAGGCCATATACTGGGAGGGAGGGCCATATACTGGGAGGGAGGGTCATATACTGTGAGGGAGGGTCATATACTGTGAGGGAAGGCCATATACTGTGAGGGAAGGCCATATACTGGGAGGGAGGGTCATATACTGTGAGGGAGGGTCATATACTGTGAGGGGAGGGCCATATACTGTGAGGGAGGGCCATATACTGGGAGGGAGGGCCATATACTGGGAGGGAGGGTCATATACTGTGAGGGGAGGGCCATATACTGTGAGGGAGGGCCATATACTGGGGGGCCTAAAAAGAGAGTGGGGTAAAAAAATGGAGCCTTATACTATGGAGAGGTTAAAAAAAAGTTGGTTGTGTACCATGTGAGTATCTTTTATTTATTTTTTTTGGGGTGGGGGTTCTGTCTATAGCTCGCCTCAGGCAGCAGACACGTTAGGTTCACCTCTGGCTGGGCCTGCTGCCCATCTGTTGGCCTGGCCCTATGAGGCTAGTGCTGTTGCCATAGTAACTCCTCTTTCTCCAGTGCCTGTCTGTCATGTTCTCCTCCATATTCCTCACAGCGCCCTCTTCAGTATCTGCTGCTCACCACATTGAATGTGGCACAGGAGTGAAAGGGTTAAAATCTCTTAACTCCTCCCACCCTAACACAGGAAAGGGCGTGTCATCGACTCCACGTGCCGCTAAACCAGTGCTCATTGGTTGGAGGGCACGTCAGTCAGCTCTATAGCAAATCAGAAGGGTTGAACGGCGCATGCGCTCGAAAGTTGTGAGGCTCACCTGCGGCGCCAAATCCGTCATTGGACTGAATATCAGCAGCAGAGCCGGGGCCGTGAGCGGAGGAAACACCGGAGAGATGGACGAGCTGTACCTGGAGAACATCGACGAGCTCATCACCGACCACAACAAGATCGTGAGCCCGACATCAGCATTATTAACCCTCTGTCTGCCTGACTGTAATGTGCACCACGTCCTGATACAGCTCCTCTGTATACTGATCACGTGACTGTGTGCCCCAATATACGCCCTGATATACACCCCGATGTACACAGCTAACCTGCCATATACACCCTCTCACCTGCCATATACACCCCGATATACACAACTAACCTGTCATATACACCCCGATATACACAACTAACCTGCCGTATACACCCCGATATACACAGCTAACCTGCCGTATACACCCCGATATACACAGCTAACCTGCCGTATACACCCCGATATACACAGCTAACCTGCCGTATACACCCCGATATACACAGCTAACCTGCCGTATACACCCCGATATACACAACTAACCTGTCATATACACCCCGATGTACACAGCTAACCTGCCATATACACCCCGATGTACACAGCTAACCTGCCGTATACACCCCGATATACACAGCTAACCTGCCATATACACCGCGATATACACAGCTAACCTGCCATATACACCCCGATGTACACAGCTAACCTGCCGTATACACCCCGATATACACAACTAACCTGTCATATACACCCCGATATACACAACTAACCTGCCGTATACACCCCGATATACACAACTAACCTGTCGTATACACCCCGATGTACACAGCTAACCTGCCGTATACACCCCGATATACACAGCTAACCTGCCGTATACACCCCGATGTACACAGCTAACCTGCCGTATACACCCCGATATACACAACTAACCTGTCATATACACCCCGATGTACACAGCTAACCTGCCGTATACACCCCTCACCTGCCATATACACCCCGATGTACACAGCTAACCTGCCGTATACACCCCTCACCTGCCATATACACCCCGATGTACACAGCTAACCTGCCGTATACACCCCGATATACACAACTAACCTGCCGTATACACCCCGATATACACAGCTAACCTGCCGTATACACCCCGATGTACACAGCTAACCTGCCGTATACACCCCGATGTACACAGCTAACCTGCCGTATACACCCCGATGTACACAGCTAACCTGCCGTATACACCCCGATGTACACAGCTAACCTGCCGTATACACCCCGATGTACACAGCTAACCTGCCGTATACACCCCGATGTACACAGCTAACCTGCCGTATACACCCCGATGTACACAGCTAACCTGCCGTATACACCCCGATGTACACAGCTAACCTGCCGTATACACCCCGATGTACACAGCTAACCTGCCGTATACACCCCGATGTACACAGCTAACCTGCCGTATACACCCCGATGTACACAGCTAACCTGCCGTATACACCCCGATGTACACAGCTAACCTGCCGTATACACCCCGATGTACACAGCTAACCTGCCGTATACACCCCGATGTACACAGCTAACCTGCCGTATACACCCCGATGTACACAGCTAACCTGCCGTATACACCCCGATGTACACAGCTAACCTGCCGTATACACCCCGATGTACACAGCTAACCTGCCGTATACACCCCGATGTACACAGCTAACCTGCCGTATACACCCCGATGTACACAGCTAACCTGCCGTATACACCCCGATGTACACAGCTAACCTGCCGTATACACCCCGATGTACACAGCTAACCTGCCGTATACACCCCGATGTACACAGCTAACCTGCCGTATACACCCCGATGTACACAGCTAACCTGCCGTATACACCCCGATGTACACAGCTAACCTGCCGTTTACACCCCGATGTACACAGCTAACCTGCCGTATACCCCCCCGCTGTCCACCCCCCCCCCCCCCCCCCCCCCTGTACACAGCTCACCCGCCGTATACACCCCGATGTACACAGCTAACCTGCCGTATACACCCCGATGTACACAGCTAACCTGCCGTATACACCCCGATGTACACAGCTAACCTGCCGTATACACCCCGATGTACACAGCTAACCTGCCGTATACACCCCGATGTACACAGCTAACCTGCCGTATACACCCCGATGTACACAGCTAACCTGCCGTATACACCCCGATGTACACAGCTAACCTGCCGTATACACCCCGATGTACACAGCTAACCTGCCGTATACACCCCGATGTACACAGCTAACCTGCCGTATACACCCCGATGTACACAGCTAACCTGCCGTATACACCCCGATGTACACAGCTAACCTGCCGTATACACCCCGATGTACACAGCTAACCTGCCGTATACACCCCGATGTACACAGCTAACCTGCCGTATACACCCCGATGTACACAGCTAACCTGCCGTATACACCCCGATGTACACAGCTAACCTGCCGTATACACCCCGATGTACACAGCTAACCTGCCGTATACACCCCGATGTACACAGCTAACCTGCCGTATACACCCCGATGTACACAGCTAACCTGCCGTATACACCCCGATGTACACAGCTAACCTGCCGTATACACCCCGATGTACACAGCTAACCTGCCGTATACACCCCGATGTACACAGCTAACCTGCCGTATACACCCCGATGTACACAGCTAACCTGCCGTATACACCCCGATGTACACAGCTAACCTGCCGTATACACCCCGATGTACACAGCTAACCTGCCGTATACACCCCGATGTACACAGCTAACCTGCCGTATACACCCCGATGTACACAGCTAACCTGCCGTATACACCCCGATGTACACAGCTAACCTGCCGTATACACCCCGATGTACACAGCTAACCTGCCGTATACACCCCGATGTACACAGCTAACCTGCCGTATACACCCCGATGTACACAGCTAACCTGCCGTATACACCCCGATGTACACAGCTAACCTGCCGTATACACCCCGATGTACACAGCTAACCTGCCGTATACACCCCGATGTACACAGCTAACCTGCCGTATACACCCCGATGTCACGCTACCGCCGTATGCACCCCGATGTACACAGCTAACCTGCCGTATACACCCCGATGTACACAGCTAACCTGCCGTATACACCCCGATGTACACAGCTAACCTGCCGTATACACCCCGATGTACACAGCTAACCTGCCGTATACACCCCGATGTACACAGCTAACCTGCCGTATACACCCCGATGTACACAGCTAACCTGCCGTATACACCCCGATGTACACAGCTAACCTGCCGTATACACCCCGATGTACACAGCTAACCTGCCGTATACACCCCGATGTACACAGCTAACCTGCCGTATACACCCCGATGTACACAGCTAACCTGCCGTATACACCCCGATGTACACAGCTAACCTGCCGTATACACCCCGATGTACACAGCTAACCTGCCGTATACACCCCGATGTACACAGCTAACCTGCCGTATACACCCCGATGTACACAGCTAACCTGCCGTATACACCCCGATGTACACAGCTAACCTGCCGTATACACCCCGATGTACACAGCTAACCTGCCGTATACACCCCGATGTACACAGCTAACCTGCCGTATACACCCCGATGTACACAGCTAACCTGCCGTATACACCCCGATGTACACAGCTAACCTGCCGTATACACCCCGATGTACACAGCTAACCTGCCGTATACACCCCGATGTACACAGCTAACCTGCCGTATACACCCCGATGTACACAGCTAACCTGCCGTATACACCCCGATGTACACAGCTAACCTGCCGTATACACCCCGATGTACACAGCTAACCTGCCGTATACACCCCGATGTACACAGCTAACCTGCCGTATACACCCCGATGTACACAGCTAACCTGCCGTATACACCCCGATGTACACAGCTAACCTGCCGTATACACCCCGATGTACACAGCTAACCTGCCGTATACACCCCGATGTACACAGCTAACCTGCCGTATACACCCCGATGTACACAGCTAACCTGCCGTATACACCCCGATGTACACAGCTAACCTGCCGTATACACCCCGATGTACACAGCTAACCTGCCGTATACACCCCGATGTACACAGCTAACCTGCCGTATACACCCCGATGTACACAGCTAACCTGCCGTATACACCCCGATGTACACGCTAACCTGCCGTATACCCCCGATGTACACAGCTAACCTGCCGTATACCCCCGATGCCAGCCGCCGTATCCCCCGATGTACACAGCTAACCTGCCGTATACACCCCGATGTACACAGCTAACCTGCCGTATACACCCCGATGTACACAGCTAACCTGCCGTATACACCCCGATGTACACAGCTAACCTGCCGTATACACCCCGATGTACACAGCTAACCTGCCGTATACACCCCGATGTACACAGCTAACCTGCCGTATACACCCCGATGTACACAGCTAACCTGCCGTATACACCCCGATGTACACAGCTAACCTGCCGTATACACCCCGATGTACACAGCTAACCTGCCGTATACACCCCGATGTACACAGCTAACCTGCCGTATACACCCCGATGTACACAGCTAACCTGCCGTATACACCCCGATGTACACAGCTAACCTGCCGTATACACCCCGATGTACACAGCTAACCTGCCGTATACACCCCGATGTACACAGCTAACCTGCCGTATACACCCCCGATGTACACAGCTAACCTGCCGTATACACCCCGATGTACACAGCTAACCTGCCGTATACACCCCGATGTACACAGCTAACCTGCCGTATACACCCCGATGTACACAGCTAACCTGCCGTATACACCCCGATGTACACAGCTAACCTGCCGTATACACCCCGATGTACACAGCTAACCTGCCGTATACACCCCGATGTACACAGCTAACCTGCCGTATACACCCCGATGTACACAGCTAACCTGCCGTATACACCCCGATGTACACAGCTAACCTGCCGTATACACCCCGATGTACACAGCTAACCTGCCGTATACACCCCGATGTACACAGCTAACCTGCCGTATACACCCCGATGTACACAGCTAACCTGCCGTATACACCCCGATGTACACAGCTAACCTGCCGTATACACCCCGATGTACACAGCTAACCTGCCGTATACACCCCGATGTACACAGCTAACCTGCCGTATACACCCCGATGTACACAGCTAACCTGCCGTATACACCCCGATGTACACAGCTAACCTGCCGTATACACCCCGATGTACACAGCTAACCTGCCGTATACACCCCGATGTACACAGCTAACCTGCCGTATACACCCCGATGTACACAGCTAACCTGCCGTATACACCCCGATGTACACAGCTAACCTGCCGTATACACCCCGATGTACACAGCTAACCTGCCGTATACACCCCGATGTACACAGCTAACCTGCCGTATACACCCCGATGTACACAGCTAACCTGCCGTATCCCCCGTGTACCGCTAACCTCCCGTTCCCCCCGTGTCCGCTAACCTGCCGTATCCCCCGTGTCCGCTAACCTGCCGTATACACCCCGTGTACACAGCTACCTGCCGTATACCCCCGATGTACACAGCTAACCTGCCGTATACACCCCGATGTACACAGCTAACCTGCCGTATGCACCCCTCAACACACAGCTAACCTGCCGTATGCACCCCTCAACACACAGCTAACCTGCCGTATGCACCCCTCAACACACAGCTAACCTGCCGTATGCACCCTTATATACACCCCCCGCCTGCCGTATGCACCCTTATATACACCCCCCCGCCTGCCGTATGCACCCTTATATACACCCCCCCGCCTGCCGTATGCACCCTTATATACACCCCCCGCCTGCCGTATGCACCCTTATATACACCCCCCGCCTGCCGTATGCACCCTTATATACACCCCCCCGCCTGCCGTATGCACCCTTATATACACCCCCCCGCCTGCCGTATGCACCCTTATATACACCCCCCCGCCTGCCGTATGCACCCTTATATACACCCCCCGCCTGCCGTATGCACCCTTATATACACCCCCCGCCTGCCGTATGCACCCTTATATACACCCCCCGCCTGCCGTATGCACCCTTATATACACCCCCCCGCCTGCCGTATGCACCCTTATATACACCCCCCGCCTGCCGTATGCACCCTTATATACACCCCCCGCCTGCCGTATGCACCCTTATATACACCCCCCCGCCTGCCGTATGCACCCTTATATACACCCCCCCGCCTGCCGTATGCACCCTTATATACACCCCCCCGCCTGCCGTATGCACCCTTATATACACCCCCCCGCCTGCCGTATGCACCCTTATATACACCCCCCGCCTGCCGTATGCACCCTTATATACACCCCCCGCCTGCCGTATGCACCCTTATATACACCCCCCCGCCTGCCGTATGCACCCTTATATACACCCCCCCCGCCTGCCGTATGCACCCTTATATACACCCCCCCGCCTGCCGTATGCACCCTTATATACACCCCCCCGCCTGCCGTATGCACCCTTATATACACCCCCCGCCTGCCGTATGCACCCTTATATACACCCCCCGCCTGCCGTATGCACCCCCACCCCCCGCCCCGTATGCACCCTTATATACACCCCCCCGCCTGCCGTATGCACCCTTATATACACCCCCCCGCCTGCCGTATGCACCCTTATATACACCCCCCGCCTGCCGTATGCACCCTTATATACACCCCCCGCCTGCCGTATGCACCCTTATATACACCCCCCCGCCTGCCGTATGCACCCTTATATACACCCCCCCGCCTGCCGTATGCACCCTTATATACACCCCCCCGCCTGCCGTATGCACCCTTATATACACCCCCCGCCTGCCGTATGCACCCTTATATAAACCCCCCCGCCTGCCGTATGCACCCTTATATACACCCCCCGCCTGCCGTATGCACCCTTATATACACCCCCCCGCCTGCCGTATGCACCCTTATATACACCCCCCCGCCTGCCGTATGCACCCTTATATACACCCCCCGCCTGCCGTATGCACCCTTATATACACCCCCCCGCCTGCCGTATGCACCCTTATATAAACCCCCCGCCTGCCGTATGCACCCTTATATACACCCCTCGCCTGCCGTATGCACCCTTATATACACCCCTCGCCTGCCATATACACCCCATCCCCTCGCCTGTTGCTAGTCATATATGTCCTCTCCCCCTGTGCTCTGCTCCATGTATATATCTATATTTCCCCTCCCCCGTGCTCTCTGTATATAGTGACGCTGCTTCTCTCTCTGCAGGTGACATATAAATGGCTCAGTCACACTCTTGGTGTTCATGTCAATCAAGCCAAACAGTGAGTACAGGAGCACAACGCTGCCGCCATCCATCGTAGCAGTAGTCTGCACTCTGTGACAGTTACTGTGCTGGGACTTGTAGTTTTACAGCAGCTGAAATGCTATAGGCTGATGCTGTGTCCTGTTGGTCCAGGATCGGATGAATCCCAGGGCATAAGTGCCTGTTTTAGGCTGAGGCCCCACGTTGCGGAAACGCAGCTTTTTTTTTTTCCCCTGTGGGTTTTTTAAGCCAAAGTCAGGAGTGAAAAGGAATGGAAAATATCTAGTAAGTTCTTACACTCCTCCCTTCTGATCAATCCACTCCTGACTTTGGCTCAAAAAACAGCAAAATCTGCAGCAAAAAAGCTGCATTTCCACAACATGGGGCCTCAGCCTAAAGAATAGGTCCTCAATTAAATCTGTGGGTGTCCGAAACCGGGAACCCCAGTAGTTCAGCTGCTTGAAGTGTCAGTGGTATTCTGGAATTCACTTCACAGGTCACATGACCTGATTGCAGCTCAGTCCTATCAGGTGAAATGGCTGAGCTGCAATACCAAGCACGGCCATTATACAATGTACGGCGCTGTGCTTGACATTGCTCAATAATTAACAGTTGATCAGTGAGGGGCTCGGGCGTGAGACCCCTGCTGATGGGTAATTGGATACTTAGCCTGGAAAACCCCTGTAATCTTCACCTGATGGTGGCGCTGCAGGGAGCTGAACACTTATAGCTGCAGTCTACCACTGGTCACTGGGGAAGGCCCCTAAGCAGCGCCCCCTGTAGTCAAATGCCTGGTAATGTAATTGTGGTAACACGAGAGTGGAACAGCGACCATCGCTGCCCACTCTCATCTCGCTGTGTAGTCTCGGTAGTCACTGGGGGTTCTTGCCTTGCTCTGTAGTCTCGGCAGGTCACTGGGGGCTCTTGGGTCGCTGTGTAGTCTCGGCAGGTCACTGGGGGCTCTTGGGTCGCTGTGTAGTCCCGGCAAGTCACTGGGGCTCTTGCCTTGCTCTGTAGTCCCGGCAGGTCACTGGGGCTCTTGGGTCGCTGTGTAGTCCCGGCAGGTCACTGGGGGCTCTTGGGTCGCTATGTAGTCTCGGTAGTCACTGGGGCTCTTGCCCCTCTGTGTAGTCTCGGCAGGTCACTGGGGGCTCTTGGGTCGCTGTGTAGTCTCGGTAGTCACTTGGGGCTCTTGCCCCTCTGTGTAGTCTCAGTAGTCACTGGGGCTCTTGCCTTGCTGTGTAGTCTCGGCAGGTCACTGGGGCTCTTGGGTCGCTGTGTAGTCCCGGCAGGTCACTGGGGCTCTTGGGTCACTGTGTAGTCCCGGCAAGTCACTGGGGCTCTTGCCTTGCTCTGTAGTCCCGGCAGGTCACTGGGGCTCTTGGGTCGCTGTGTAGTCCCGGCAGGTCACTGGGGGCTCTTGGGTCGCTATGTAGTCTCGGTAGTCACTGGGGCTCTTGCCCCTCTGTGTAGTCTCGGCAGGTCACTGGGGCTCTTGGGTCGCTGTGTAGTCTCGGTAGTCACTTGGGGCTCTTGCCCCTCTGTGTAGTCTCAGTAGTCACTGGGGCTCTTGCCTTGCTGTGTAGTCTCGGCAGGTCACTGGGGCTCTTGGGTCGCTGTGTAGTCCCGGCAGGTCACTGGGGCTCTTGGGTCACTGTGTAGTCCCGGCAAGTCACTGGGGCTCTTGCCTTGCTCTGTAGTCCCGGCAGGTCACTGGGGCTCTTGGGTCGCTGTGTAGTCCCGGCAGGTCACTGGGGGCTCTTGGGTCGCTATGTAGTCTCGGTAGTCACTGGGGCTCTTGCCCCTCTGTGTAGTCTCGGCAGGTCACTGGGGGCTCTTGGGTCGCTGTGTAGTCTCGGTAGTCACTTGGGGCTCTTGCCCCTCTGTGTAGTCTCAGTAGTCACTGGGGCTCTTGCCTTGCTGTGTAGTCTCGGCAGGTCACTGGGGCTCTTGGGTCGCTGTGTAGTCCCGGCAGGTCACTGGGGCTCTTGGGTCACTGTGTAGTCCCGGCAAGTCACTGGGGCTCTTGCCTTGCTCTGTAGTCCCGGCAGGTCACTGGGGCTCTTGGGTCGCTGTGTAGTCCCGGCAGGTCACTGGGGGGCTCTTGGGTCGCTATGTAGTCTCGGTAGTCACTGGGGCTCTTGCCCCTCTGTGTAGTCTCGGCAGGTCACTGGGGCTCTTGGGTCGCTGTGTAGTCTCGGTAGTCACTTGGGGCTCTTGCCCCTCTGTGTAGTCTCAGTAGTCACTGGGGCTCTTGCCTTGCTGTGTAGTCTCGGCAGGTCACTGGGGGCTCTTGGGTCGCTATGTAGTCTCGGTAGTCACTGGGGCTCTTGCCCCTCTGTGTAGTCTCGGCAGGTCACTGGGGGCTCTTGGGTCGCTATGTAGTCTCGGTAGTCACTGGGGCTCTTGCCTTGCTGTGTAGTCCCGGCAGGTCACTGGGGCTCTTGCCCCTCTGTGTAGTCTCGGTAGTCACTGGGGGCTCTTGCCCCTCTGTGTAGTCCCGGCAGGTCACTGGGGCTCTTGCCTTGCTGTGTAGTCTCGGTAGTCACTGGGGCTCTTGCCTTGCTGTGTAGTCTCGGCAGGTCACTGGGGCTCTTGGGTCGCTATGTAGTCCCGGCAGGTCACTGGGGCTCTTGCCCCTCTGTGCAGTCTCGGCAGGTCACTGGGGGCTCTTGCCCCTCTGTGTAGTCTCGGCAGGTCACTGGGGCTCTTGCCCCTCTGTGCAGTCTCGGCAGGTCACTGGGGCTCTTGCCCCTCTGTGCAGTCTCGGCAGGTCACTGGGGGCTCTTGCCCCTCTGTGTAGTCCCGGCAGGTCACTGGGGCTCTTGCCTTGCTGTGTAGTCTCGGTAGTCACTGGGGCTCTTGCCTTGCTGTGTAGTCTCGGCAGGTCACTGGGGCTCTTGGGTCGCTCTGTAGTCACTGGGGGCTCTTGCCCCTCTGTGTAGTCTCGGTAGTCACTGGGGCTCTTGCCCCTCTGTGTAGTCTCGGCAGGTCACTGGGGCTCTTGCCCCTCTGTGTAGTCTCGGTAGTCACTGGGGCTCTTGGGTCGCTATGTAGTCTCGGTAGTCATTGGGGGCTCTTGCCCCTCTGTGTAGTCTCGGTAGTCACTGGGGGCTCTTGCCTCGCTATGTAGTCTCGGTAGTCACTGGGGCTCTTGCCCCTCTGTGTAGTCCCGGCAGGTCACTGGGGCTCTTGCCCCTCTGTATAGTCTCGGTAGTCACTGGGGCTCTTGGGTCGCTCTGTAGTCACTGGGGCTCTTGCCCCTCTGTGTAGTCCCGGCAGGTCACTGGGGCTCTTGGGTCGCTCTGTAGTCACTGGGGGCTCTTGCCTCGCAGTGTAGTCTCGGTAGTCATTGGGGGCTCTTGCCTTGCACTGTAGTCTCGGCAGGTCACTGGGGCTCTTGGGTCGCTCTGTAGTCACTGGGGGCTCTTGCCTCGCAGTGTAGTCTCGGTAGTCATTGGGGGCTCTTGCCTTGCACTGTAGTCTCGGCAGGTCACTGGGGCTCTTGGGTCGCTCTGTAGTCACTGGGGGCTCTTGCCTCGCAGTGTAGTCTCGGTAGTCACTGGGGCTCTTGCCTCGCAGTGTAGTCTCGGCAGGTCACGGTGGCTTGTCCATCGCTGTGTATTCTGTGTTAGGTCAGCTTCTGCAATGTCGGTCGGGGGTTGAGGGCGCGGTTTCCTGTCCTCGTCCTTCCCTTCCATCTCTCAGTCCGGTTCTTGCTCTTACAGGATGCTCTATGATTACGTCACACGTAAGAGGAAGGAGAACCAGAGCGCGCAGGTACATGTGACCTACCTGGTGAGCGGCATGTGTCTGCAGGACGGCCACCCGGTGAGTATCAGGAGTTGCCGCTAATATATAATGTGTATCTATGTTATATGTGAGCAGCGGGGTCCCCCACATATCTGGGATCGTTGCCGCCTTCCTCTCAGGACTGACTGCACATTAGTTGCCGCTCTCTTATGCTGTGTGTGACTGTGCACTTGCCTCCTGTATTTTCACTATACTTTCCTAATATACCCCATGAGGCACTGCTGCTCCTTTCTTTGTCTTCCTCCCCCCCCCCCAATTTATAGTGACTTCAACTTCCTGTTGCTGCCACTAGAGGGCGATCTGTACTCATCTGTATTGGCTCTGCATACAGGTTGCCCCCTAGTGGAGGGGACAGGACAGAGCCCTGGAGCACGCAGGAGCTTCATCTCCATGAGCGCTGCAGAGTCCTGTATTTAAATCCTCAGTACAATGCTGGATCACTGATCTCCCTGTTGTCCTTTCAGTACCACAAGGTGGCGGTAGTGAAGGAAGAGAAGCTTGAAGGTACCGTCTTGTGTGAAATCTTACATCTGGCTTCTTGTCTGTCATCCCTGGTTTTTAACCTCTTCATTTCCCTGATTGCAGCTGCTAAATCCAAGCTCACCATGGTGGCCAGCGTCCATGTGTACAGCATCCAGAAAGCCACATTAAAAGACAGCGCCCCCCTCTTCAGTACCGACTATGACATCACCAAGAACAATCTCCAGAACTGCAACAAGTAGGATATTCACATTGTCCAGACCAGAGCATTCCCCCCCATAAGTGCTAAGAAGCTTATTCTGTATTACATTCTTATAGATTCAGCGCCATCCAGTGTCCTGCAGCTGTACCCAGATCCCCAGAAGAGATCGCACAGCTCCAGAGGTCTCATCAGAGCGAGGAGCAGCCCATTACCAGCACACCAGCCTTCAATGGCCGCACATCAACACCCGCTGCCAAACCTGCACCTCAACAGCCAAAGGGCATCATGGGAATGTTCTCACGTCCGGCGTCCAAATCCCAAGAAGCAAAAAAAGACACAAAGGCAGAGGCCAAGGAAGCTGCGGTAAGTAATAACAGATCACATCCTGTATTATACTCCAGAGATGCACTCACTATTCTGCTGGTGCAGTCACTGTGTACATACATTACATTACTTATCCTGTACTGATCCTGAGTTACATCCTGTATTATACTCCAGAGCTGCACTCACTATTCTGCTGGTACAGTCACTGTGTACATACATTACATTACATTATCCTGTACTGATCCTGAGTTACATCCTGTATTATACTCCAGAGCTGCGCTCACTATTCTGCTGGTGCAGTCACTGTGTACATACATTACATTACTTATCCTGTACTGACCCTGAGTTACATCCTGTATTATACTCCAGAGCTGCGCTCACTATTCTGCTGGTGCAGTCACTGTGTACATACATTACATTACTTATCCTGTACTGACCCTGAGTTACATCCTGTATTATACTCCAGAGCTGCGCTCACTATTCTGCTGGTACAGTCACTGTGTACATACATTACATTACTTATCCTGTACTGATCCTGAGTTACATCCTGTATTATACCCCAGAGCTGCGCTCACTATTCTGCTGGTGCAGTCACTGTGTACATACATTACATTACTTATCCTGTACTGATCCTGAGTTACATCCTGTATTATACTCCAGAGCTGCGCTCACTATTCTGCTGGTGCAGTCACTGTGTACATACATTACATTACTTATCCTGTACTGATCCTGAGTTACATCCTGTATTATACTCCAGAGCTGCGCTCACTATTCTGCTGGTACAGTCACTGTGTACATACATTACATTACTTATCCTGTACTGATCCTGAGTTACATCCTGTATTATACTCCAGAGCTGCACTCACTATTCTGCTGGTACAGTCACTGTGTACATACATTACATTACTTATCCTGTACTGATCCTGAGTTACATCCTGTATTATACTCCAGAGCTGCGCTCACTATTCTGCTGGTGCAGTCACTGTGTACATACATTACATTACTTATCCTGTACTGATCCTGAGTTACATCCTGTATTATACTCCAGAGCTGCGCTCACTATTCTGCTGGTGCGGTCACTGTGTACATACATTACATTACTTATCCTGTACTGATCCTGAGTTACATCCTGTATTATACTCCAGAGCTGCGCTCACTATGCTGCCGATGCAGTCACTGTGTACATACATTACATTACTTATCCTGTACTGATCCTGAGTTACATCCTGTATTATACTCCAGAGCTGCGCTCACTATGCTGCCGATGCAGTCACTGTGTACATACATTACATTACTTATCCTGTACTGATCCTGAGTTACATCCTGTATTATACTCCAGAGCTGCGCTCACTATTCTGCTGGTGCAGTCACTGTGTACATACATTACATTACTTATCCTGTACTGATCCTGAGTTACATCCTGTATTATACTCCAGAGCTGCGCTCACTATTCTGCTGGTGCAGTCACTGTGTACATACATTACATTACTTATCCTGTACTGATCCTGAGTTACATCCTGTATTATACTCCAGAGCTGCGCTCACTATTCTGCTGGTACAGTCACTGTGTACATACATTACATTACTTATCCTGTACTGATCCTGAGTTACATCCTGTATTATACTCCAGAGCTGCACTCACTATTCTGCTGGTACAGTCACTGTGTACATACATTACATTACTTATCCTGTACTGATCCTGAGTTACATCCTGTATTATACTCCAGAGCTGCGCTCACTATTCTGCTGGTGCAGTCACTGTGTACATACATTACATTACTTATCCTGTACTGATCCTGAGTTACATCCTGTATTATACTCCAGAGCTGCGCTCACTATTCTGCTGGTGCGGTCACTGTGTACATACATTACATTACTTATCCTGTACTGATCCTGAGTTACATCCTGTATTATACTCCAGAGCTGCGCTCACTATGCTGCCGATGCAGTCACTGTGTACATACATTACATTACTTATCCTGTACTGATCCTGAGTTACATCCTGTATTATACTCCAGAGCTGCGCTCACTATGCTGCCGATGCAGTCACTGTGTACATACATTACATTACTTATCCTGTACTGATCCTGAGTTACATCCTGTATTATACTCCAGAGCTGCGCTCACTATTCTGCTGGTGCAGTCACTGTGTACATACATTACATTACTTATCCTGTACTGATCCTGAGTTACATCCTGTATTATACTCCAGAGCTGCGCTCACTATTCTGCTGGTGCAGTCACTGTGTACATACATTACATTACTTATCCTGTACTGATGCTAGTTTCAGATTGCAGTGCAGCTCTGGATGTGACTAGAGTATATTATTTCTCACACTCCTGATTTTCTCTTTCTTCAGGTACCTGAGACCAGCAGCAAACAATCGGCTAAATCCAGCACCATGAACAATTTCTTTGGAAAAGCTGCTATGAGTGAGTCCTGTAGCCATATGAGGGCTTGTTTTTTGCAGCTTGAGTATCGGTTTTCAGTGGTTTCATTGTCAGAGCTTTTAGAGTAAGTCTATCTGGGTAGGAAGAATAACCTGTGTAATTCCAGCAGTGTTACTTTATGATATAAGTAATGTGCTGTGACACATGGCGGACATGTCTCTTCTATTCCGGGGTCGGTGTGACTTCAGCAGTATCTAATGTATATAGCGGATGTATTACTTGTAGGATATAACTGCTGGGTGTAGTGTCTGTAAAGTTTCTTGATGTCCTTCAGAGACTACTCCTTGGCCCTACCAAGTCTACATGCTTATGTCCTAGGGCTGCTGGGACTTGTGCTTCAATGACATGTCTAATGCTTGGCACGTTTTCAGTTTTTTCTCCATTTTTCGCCTTGGTCCTGACATTGTAATTCCTCCATTCAGATAAAGTGAAGGAGTCTACGACCACAAAAGAAGTCCTGAAAGAGGAGAAGGCGCCGGCTCCGCAGACTCAAGCTCCTCCCCCACAGCGCAAAGAAAAAGAAAAAGAAAGTGAACCCCCCAAGGCCGCCACTGTAAACAAGAAAAGGTAGCAGCGTTGTTCTTGTGCCTTAAAGGGGATCCAGGTTTTCATCTTCTCCACTAGTCACAAGAATTGGATTCTATGTGTCCCATATGTATGGGGTAGATCACACACGTGCACTGCCACTCCATTCAACTCTATGGGACTGATGGAGCCCTCTCTCCTGTATGAATGGAGCAACAGGTTGCACACATACGATTTTGGTCCACTCATCACTATAGGCGTGCCAAAGATGGCGGAGCACCCCACTAGATCAGGCAATCCCATTGAGGTGAATGGAGCTATGGTAGGACCCCCCATCCAATCTGTGGTTGGATGATCAGCTGGACACTTGGTACGTACGGAGCATTGACTCCATCTATGTTGCACTGGATCTCTACTAGAAGACCCAGTTCGGCTTAGGAGGCTGCATTACTCCGGGGCTTGTTTGGTACAATGATCCAGCCATCTTTTTATAAATCAGGTCATATGACCGAAGCTGTATGAGCCATTGCCATCCGGTACCTGGGAATATACAGGTAGGGAGTGCAGGGAAACTTCTAGATGGAGGGGTCAGGGTCAGAGTAATAGAGGAGGAAGGATAGAATAAGGTAAGAAATGTTAGTGTAGTGTGTGGAGGTGTAGGACTGCGTGATCGTGACCCTGTTGTGATCGTGACCCTGTTGTGATCGTGACCCTGTTGTGATCGTGACCCTGTTGTCATCGTGACCCTGTTGTCATCGTGACCCTATAGAGATGTGACTTTAGGGTAGTTTTGAAGCTGCTGTAGTTGAGTATTGATCGGATTGTCCGGGGTAAAGCATTCCAGAGCACTGGTGCAGCTTGAGAAAAGTCTTGGAGACGGGAGTGGGATGATCTGATAACAGGGGATGCAAGTCTAAGGTCATTGGCAGAACGGAGAGGACGGTTAGGGCGGTAAATGTCAATACCATGCCCACATCACAGGTGCTATCCCCACCCCTGGCGACAGCACTGTGTGTCATCTACGTAAAAATTACCGTAACCAAGAGGAATAACTGTTTTAGAAAGTTTTTTTTAGTAGCACTTTTTGCTCTATAAGAGAAACATGAAACATGTGAAAAACAGACGCTTTTCCCCAAAAATAACGTAAAGATCAAGCCCAATGTGTCACTGGAGGGAAACCGCATGTACTAAAAAAAACAAAAATGTCTGGTGCTGAAGTGGTTAAAGGGGCTAGGCGAGGCTTCTGTATTCGGACATATACTTGCCCATTTGGCTAGTATAGTCTGCAGGGTTTTTTGCGGATGAAGGATTGCCCCAGATGTGGTGTGAACCTAACCTAAAAAAAACCCCCACACAAATACAATTGTTATCCCTCAGATTTCCCTTAAACTACAACTCCCATCATGCACCTAGAAGGCTCCTCCACATGCAGTTGCGTAGTACACAGCGTCCAGCCATGAGCCATGATAAAAGTGGTTGAGCACTTCTCCTGTTTTCTCAGCAAATCGAGGCGGGCTAATATGTCGGACAGCGAGGAGGAGCAGGACAAGCTGGTGAAGAAGAAGAGGAGGAGGATCAAGAAGCCGCAGCCCGACAGCGATGACGAGGACGGTGAGTGGCCACGTACGGCGGTCGCCCTTACACACCGCATCGTGTTTATTGTGCTCCATGTAATTTCCTGCTGCGCCGTCTGCCAAAACATCGCCATTCATCCTGTGTAGGGCTAAGTGGCTGCTTCAGTGCTGTGCCCACGTCAGCGCCCCCTGCTGGCTTGTGTCGCCTGCTAGTAAGTCTTCTCACCGCCGCCGCCTTTGATGTCTGTTTGCTTTCTTCACTGTCCCACTGAGCAAGGAGATTTAGTCGCAGGTGGCATCCAGAGCTGTGTTAACAAGAGCTGGCGGCGGCCGCTGTGCCCAGGGGTTAAGTGTGCAGGTATACAGGGGCAGCGCGGCCTCCCAGCCTCAATCTGCCCTGCGTCAGCTTATCTCTGCTCCTGTCCCCTTCACACGATTGGTCTTCTACCTCGGTGTCGCTTTTTACTAAACTGGAAAAGGTCACTGCGCCGGCGCCTGTCACATGGCGTTAGCTCCAAGATGGGGCAGAGCTGTGAGCATTTACATGGAGGGGGGGCTTAAAGGGGCAACTACAAATTTGTGCTCTCCTCAGGATAGGCCATCCGCTTAGGATCTGCAGCGGCCCCATGCTCAGGTCCCCTGCAGATTGCAGGACTCATGGCTCCTGCTAGGTGGTTGGGTTACAGTGATGGCCGCCTTTGCGCTAATTTTGGGGGCCCCTGTCTTAAGGACTGGTCTGTGTGGGCCTACTGTAATATTGTGATTTCTTCCAATAGCTGGTCCTGTGCCACAAGAGGTGAAGACTCCCTCCCCTCCCCCTCCAGAGCCTGTTGTGAAGATGGAGACCGAATCTGAACCACAGGTGAGATCTCTTTCCTCTAGTCACCTCCAGAGCTGCATTCCTAGTTCTCCTGGCTGCCCTCTGGAATCATTTAAAGGAAACCTGTTAGGTTGATATCCGACACTGAATCATCCATGGGTTATTATGACTGGGGGTTTAGTGTCCCGTATAGACTGTATTAACACCATCTGTGACCTCCTTAACATCTTTATTCTTGCCTAGAGATGAATCTCAGACTCCTCGCTGGTGCCCCTGGACCCTGCGCAGCTCTTCAGTGAAGCTGAGAACGTACACCACGCCTGCGCCTGAGGTCTGGAGCATGCGCGCTGTGCTGAGGTGTACTCCTCCATCTTCACTGAAGATCTGCCAGTGCTGGGAGTACGGCCGGGGCCAGTATAAAGGATTTTACTGTTACTGTAGGCACGTATGGTGTTACAACAGGGCACCTTAGGACACTAAACCCCTGATCTATAAAGACGTGTATGGTTTAGTGCCCCATATTGTCCTGACGGGTTCCCAATTAAGGATCTCCGCAGGGGACGTTAGTCAGGGCATTGTGGGGTTAATATTGTAAACAGTAAACAAAGGAATCGCAGCAGAGTACGTTGTGTAGATGCGGAAGCAGGAAAATGTCAAATCTAGGCGAGATAACTAGTGATGGGCGAACCTCTCAGGATTTGTTTCGGGTTGAACAAGTTCGGTACGAACCGCACCTCAAATTGGCTTAAAACATAGGAGCCCTGACAGTGTCATACACTATGTTTTATAGATAGGTTCCTAGGAGCCCTGACAGTGTCATACACTATGTTTTATAGATAGGTTCCTAGGAGCCCTGACAGTGTCATACACTATGTTTTATAGATCGGTTCCTAGGAGCCCTGACAGTGTTATACACTATGCTTTATAGATCGGTTCCTAGGAGCCCTGACAGTGTTATACACTATGCTTTATAGATCGGTTCCTAGGAGCCCTGACAGTGTTCTACACTATGTTTTATAAATTGAGTCCTGACAGTGTTATACACTATGTTTTATAGATAGGTTCCTGGGAGCCCTGACGGTGTTATACACTATGTTTTATAGATGGGTTCCCAGTAGTCCTGACATTGTTATACATTATGTTTATAGATAGATTCCTAGGAGCCCGGACAGTGTTATACACTATGTTTTATAGATAGATTCCTAGGAGCCCTGACATTGTTATACACTATGTTTTATAGATAGGTTCCTAGGAGCCCTGACAGTGTCATACACTGTTTTATAGATTGAGTCCTGACAGTGTGATACACTAGCTAATTTCTAGCTCTTTAAGGCAAACACAGCCAAAGTTATCTCAATGTGGAAGTGACCTTATTACACTCTCTTCAGACCCCAGAGTATAATGGATGGACACTCAGGGGAGATGTAAAAAAATGGCGATCTCTAATTCTAACAGGAAACCAACAGTACAGACCTGGGGACAGCTGGTAGTGTCAGTACTCAGGATCCTGAGAGCTAGCAGAGCATGTTATGTACAGACATGGGGGGGACCGCAGGGTAGTATAAAGACTGCTGGCCTGAGAGCTAAGGGCCTGTTCACGCAGGAAAATTTAGCTCTGATTTTTACGCCCTTATTCTGCTTCCCATTGCATTCAATGGGGGCAGAAATCAGAGACCTGTAGCCTAATCAACGGGGATAGATGAAGCTCTGCAGCGCAGGAGGCCATAGAAGAAGTCTTCTCAAATTCCTCCTCCATTTCCGCTGTGTGAACGTGCCCTAATAGGAAATCGCTATAATGCACTCTCTACAAACCTGGGGGCAGCAGCCTGAGCTAAGAGGAAAGCAGGCGCTGCATGTGTGCTTATCATGACGATCACCCAGCTTTCCCATAACCAGATACAATTTGTAACATGTAAAGTGCATACTCCTTCAAAATAGTGTGTTTTGGGTTTTTTTTCAGTGCAGTTCTTGTTTTGGACACTAGTGGGTGCCCTTTAGTAGAATCTTTGTATTTCTTATGGGTGATGGAGTGGTTTAGGCGGTTCTCGCTGCTTTGGTGTGGATCCAGTAGGTGGCGCTGCCTCGGCTCCGCCTGTCACAGCTGACGCGCCTTCCGCCTTGGTATGGTCTGAGTAGTAACTAATATGGCTCTCCTAGATCCTGTTCCACGGGGTAGACTCTGACTACAGCGCCACCTTCTGGATCCACACCAGTCCACCTTTTATCTGCTCCCTTCTCGCATCTTCCATTCCTTCTCTCCTTTGCGTTGTAATTCCGCCATATCTGATCACATGACCTCTTCTCACTAGACGCAGTCCGGCGAAAAGAGGCGGAAACGTAAACGCGTCCTGAAATCCAAGATGTTCCTGGACGAGGAAGGCTGCATGGGTAAGACGAGGCCTGGGGCCCGAGGATGGGTCGTGAGACATCTAAGTGGATCTGACTTTGTTAATCCAGACAGTATCAGTGGAACTACAAGTGCTAGCATGCCCTGAAGTTAAAGTCTTAGCAGGCTGAGCAATTCCATACCTGCCAGTAAGTTTTCTCTAGTAAATCTTACCATTTGAGATTTCTGCTCGCTGTAGGACGGGTTTTCTTTAAGAATATTCTCATTTACTGGAAGCTGAGGGTTTGTTACAGTTATGTCCAGTTTAGACTGATACATTGTAACAAACCCTCAGCTGTGACGTCAAGCAGTGATCTCGGAATGGTGAGGAGTCGCAGCACCGTGTGCTGGGATATATAAGGGCGTGTCCCATACAAAAGCGTTACTAGCCCCGTGGGTGATACCTGGGGTTACGTGCTGGCGTGACTTTGGCGTCAGTTGCGTCATGTGACCTGTGATACCGCCCTGACCTCTCCTTCCGTTTTTCTAGTGACGGAGAAGGTGTACGAGAGCGAGTCCTGCACCGACAGCGGCGAGGAGTTCACCAAGTCCAAACCTTCAGCAAAACCGTCCACCGCCAGCAAACCCGAGACAAAGGCGGAGTCTAAGACAGCGAAGAAGACGGCCGCCGCCAACAAGGGGACTAAGCAGGCGTCCATCATGGGGTTCTTCCAGAAGAAGTGAACGTGACCCCACGGCATGGTGCGCCAGTCAGAGGACTAGTCAGTAGAGCCGCCGCCGATCCACAGGACGTGTCGCCATCGAGATCTGTAGAGACGTGCAGAAAATGTCACCGTCACATCGGTTATATATATGGTAGGTGCTAGAATGGTTAAAAGTAGGGTCTCCCTGGCCTGGTGTGGATCCAGTAGGGGGCGCTGTCTCGGCTTCACGCCCCTTCCTGTGGCTGTAGGTACTACCCTCTGCGTCCACGTCCTGCCAGGCGGTCACTCGGACCGTGCTGCGGCAGAGAGCGCGTTGGTCGTGACAGGCTGGTGGGTGGACCACACAACTAAGACGCCCAGAGCTGAGACGGCGCCACCTACTGGAGCCTCGCCACACCTGGGAGAAGCGGCTATCAACCAGTCCATTCTAGTATCAACCCTATATATGCCGATGTGAATGTCCTGAGTCGCCCTCTACAGGAAAGCTGCGTGGCAACCAGCCACACGGAGAAGTCACCCAGCTTTCCTAGAGTCTAGAAAGTGACATCCACCTGGGTCCACACTGCTACCATTAATGTGCAAATTTGCCATTCAAGAGTATGGAAAAGCTGGGTGATAACTGTCCAGAGCGGCATCTTTCCCTCATGATATAGGGCTAAGTGTCCTACTCCCATATCATTGCATTAAGCAGCGGACCTGCCATTCAGTTGTCTGGGAAAGTTGGGTGATGAGTTGTAGGAGATGTAAACTGGTTTTTATCCAGCTTTTCAAGTCCCCAGAAAGGCAGCTCTGCCAATATAGGAAAGCAGTTGGACTGTATATACAATATATAACGAGCCACTGCTACTGTTTGTACTTGCATTTGGTTGCTACTCAGCTTTCTGAGACTCCTGACTGACATATCTGCCCAGTTATATGTCTGGACATGTCCTGCTCTAATGTCATCCTGTAAAATCTTCCTGACACCCCAAGTCAAAGCTGTTGTGGTTTCCAAATTGGGTTGTCATCCAGCTTTCCTAGGGGGTGGAAGAAAATTTTAAGAAAGCTGGATAACTCCCTCTGTGGGCACTATAAAGGCCTCCATATTGTCTGTGACCCAGCTTTCTATGACTCCTGATTGGCAGACCTTCATGTCTCACATCCCGGCTCCTTGTCATTGTGAACACTATGGAAAGCTGGGTGCCCGCCTCATGGGAGGTGTAATGGTATCCTGTAGGTGGGCACCCAGCTTTCCCGGGGCTGAGAGCGGCTCCTGTGATGTAATATTGTAAATCTTCTATTTTTTATATTATAATGTTTCGGCCAGTGCCTGTTGTGCTGGATTTTATAACGCCGTAGGTGAGGGCGTTGTCTAGGGCGAGATCGCCCCAGTATGTGAACGGCTGACGGTCGCCCCGTGTTACGGCGGTTACCGCTTGTGTCGCCTTCTATATGGCGTCTATTAAAGTTACAGTTCAAGGTGACTGACTCCTGTATATTATATACCTGTATACTCTCCACCAGGGGTCCCTGCTCCTACTGTGTAAGTCTGGTTACTTTCCTCCTGAAATACTCTGTGCTGCTGGGGACTGTGACCGGACCACTGGGCTGCATGTAACAGGCAGTGATTTGGAAGGGGGGAGCACAGAGTTACATGGGACTGCTATTCTCTCCAGCATATAGCGATTGGGTATCGGGGCTTACAGGGGAGCCCTCGCCATCCTTGCAGGTAGGTACAGGCCTTGGTTACAGACTAGATCTTGCAGCAGTTTGTGGTATTGTCCTCACCTCCACCAGGGGGCAGTAGAGGCGCACCTCACTTACAGATCCGTGTACTGGTCTCGCTGCGGCATCTAAGCTTCATCTTCCCAGTTACGTCCCCGTCATGTGAGGTGGCCGGAGATGAGACCGTGTAGTACTGACTATAGAGGTGGCTCAACTTAAAGGGGTTTTCTGGGTCTTATGGCCTATCCTTATAAGCCATCAGTATGTGATTGGTTGGGTCCCGAGCACTGCATCTTCTTGCATCTGCTCATAATGTCACATTCGTTGATCTCATGATGCAGCCACAGCTCAGTCCCATTCAAGTGAAAACAAGAAATAGAAGCGGCACTGCAATTCCTCAAAGCCGCCACTGTACAGTGCACTGGGCTGCGCTGCCGATCCTGGCACTTGATCACTTACAGATCCTTTTGGATAGATCATCAGTATGAAAAGTTAATTTGGGGACGGGAACCTCATGTAAAGGGAGTCTATCAAGAGTTATGTATATAAAAGCCAGAGCACCAGTTACATAGGTGACGCCGTCCTCAACACCTAAGTCACCTAAACAAATCTGGGAAACTATTACTGAGATATTGTTCTATTTCCAAATAGAAAGCTGGAGCACCAAGGGCGGCTCCGGTGCACCAGACTGCTGAGCTCCGCTGTGCTATGACTGTCCTTCCCGCTGCCTTCTGTGAGTGAGGGAGCTAAGATGAAGTTTTACCTTCTCCTGTATCATTGCATCGTTGGCGCATGCGCAGATCTGTTGAGAAGTTGCTAGGCCAGTGGGATGTACTGCGCATGCGCCAGCTGCTCAGTATATCCAGAAGACCATGGCAAGAAGAAGGTCTGAGGTCCCTTTGCTTGACGCAAACTTCCGAGCAGTCCTGCGCATGCGCCAATGATGCCAGATGCGATGCAATATTACAAGGCCACGCAAAACTTCAGCTTAGCTCTCTGGCCCTGTTACTCATGGAAGGCAGCGGGGTGTAGCTGTCTTGGAGCAGCAGAGCCACCCTTGCCTTCTTCCCCCAATGACCAGCTGTTTGAAGAGGCCTTCTGGTGAGCCTGCAGCCTCTTCACAACTTGTCAGCGCCATATATTGTATTGTGGCTGTGCTGGATATCGCAGCTCAGCCCCATTCACTTAAATGGGACTGAGTTACGATCAGGTCACTTGAGTTCCACTTGTGGCATAAATCACCCTTACTTTCCCTTCTGCACAGGACAGGCAAAGCACAAGCTGGGTGTAGAGGGTTAACCTACAAAAAGAGCGAGGTTTTTTTTTTTTTTTTTAATTATCTAAACATAAAAGGCCGCCCGTGCTTTATCTTATCGCCTGTCGGTCCACGTTGACCCGGCTGGTCTAATCCTCTCTGAGTACGACCTGTGCTTCACCCAAACCATATTGGCTTGTGCCCTGGTATCATGGATACTGCCCCTGCAGTGATGGCTAGCTAGGTCAGCGGTGGGGGCTGGTATGGTTTAACCCCTTCCCAACATCATGCTATTAGGCAGGGGTTGTGGAGGGGGTCTCAGGAGTTGAGCCCTTCCCATATATAGTGGGTACGGGCTTGTATTCTATGGCACACCCTGTTCGTCACTTAGCTGCTGTCGTCAATTGCAAGCGATGCGGCTTCCAAGCTGTTGCGGTGCTTGGGGGGCCCACACTGCAGAATGTCATGACAGCGGAGCAACTATCAAAGGCTCCCAGTCCTGTCATTGTGTGCAGTATATTATATAAGCCATTAAACCAGCTATGGGGGTAAGTTAAAAAAATTAAAAAAAAAACTTCCTTCCCCTTGATCATATATAAAAACATCCACAATGCTCAAACTATCACAATGTATCTCATACGGCAACCATTAATGTGGAAGAAACAAAAACCCTGAATGCGCCGATCACCATTTTTCTGACATACAGTACCTCCTCCCCAAAATAAATAAAATTGAGTAAAAAAAATCATAGGTAGCCCATAATGGTACCAATAAAAACATCACCTTGCCCTGCAAAAAACAGCCCTTACACAGTTCTGTACAGAAACAGAAAATATATTGATATTCAATGGTTCCAGTACAAAGTACAATTCATCCCATAGAAAACAAGCCCTCATAGGCCTGTGTGAGCCCTGAAATATGTGACACAAAACATTATATTGTGACCAATGTTAAAAAAGGGACAGGGCTAAAATATTCAACTCCGGTGCCTGCTGGGCCCCTCCAGTATTTTGGAAGGAACTGAGGTTGCATTAAGTTAAACTACAGCTCCTTCACTCATGGGATTCTGTGATCGGAGGCCATCCGTGGTGATCGGCAATGCTCCGGCCTCCTTGTCTTCAGTCACAGTCTAAAGTTTGATAGGCCATTATTGCTCTAGAGCAGAGGTTCTCAACCTTTACACGCAAAGTACCCCCTGGTGAGAAAATGTCCCAACCGAGGACCCCCAAAGTAAATTTTTTTTTTTTTTTTTTGGGAAGTTTTCCTTAATTATATAAAGGCCCCCTCACTGCTCCCACTTGTAGTATAATGGCCCCCTCAGTGCCTCGACATGTATAGTAATGGAATCCTCAGTGTCCCCACATGTAGTATAATGGCCCCCTCAGTGCCTTCACTTATAGTATAATGGCCTCCTCAGTGCCCCCACATGTAGTGTAGAGGCCCCTACATGTAGTATAATGGCCTCCTCCGTGCCCCCACATGTAGTATAATGGCCCCCTCATTGCATTCACTTGTAGTATAATGGCCTCCTCCGTGCCCCCACATGTAGTATAATGGCCCCCTCATTGCATTCACTTATAGTATAATGGCCTCCTCAGTGTCCCCACATGTAGTGTAGAGGCCCCTACATGTAGTATAATGGCCTCCTCCGTGCCCCCACATGTAGTATAATGGCCCCCTCAGTGCCCTCACTTGTAGTATAATGGCCTCCTCAGTGCCCCCACATGTAGTATAATGGCCCCCTCAGTGCCCCTACATGTAGAGTAATGGCCCCCTCTTTGCACCGACATGTAGTATTATACCCTCAGTGCCTCCACTTGTAGTATAATGGCCCCCTCAGTGCCCCTACATGTAGTATAATGGCCCCCTCAGTGCCCCTACATGTAGTGTAATGACCCCCTCAGTGCCCCCACTTGTATAATGGCCCCCTCAGTGCCCCTACATGTAGTATAATGGTCCCCTCAGTGCCCCTACATGTAGAGTAATGGCCCCCTCTTTGCACCGACATGTAGTATAATGGCCCCCTCAGTGCCCCCACTTGTAGAACAATGGCACCACCAGTGCCCCACATGTAAAATAAGAACCCCCACAGTGCCATAGCGGCCCCCATATAGTTTATTGTCCCTGAGTGGCTCCTACATTAATAAATTCCAACACGCATAGGGATTTTCTTACAATGTCGGGTTTGGCCAAACCTGCAATTTTCTGGGGTTCAGCTGAACCTTAAATTTTGGGGGGGTTTGTCACTCACAAACTACTATTATACTCTTCTGAATATAATTAGCGGAGGGCATGATGAAGTACTCTAACATAAACACTGTTACTTGCCTGTCCCGGTCTCTGCAGGCCTACAGAGATGACGTCAGGCAGTCACGTAGCGTATGTGTCATTACACTAAGTGACCACCTGACATCATCGCTGTAGTCCGGAGGAGCACGGGGAGCAGAGCTAATCTTTCCCCTGCTGCCAGGATGCCACTTGGTCCTGGTGGCCTTGTGCGATTCTGTCTCCTTACTGTGGTGGTCGGCGAAGCAATGGTTGACTCTTCCTGGATCTCAGCTCTGTCGCTGCGGAGCTATTCTGGGTCAGATCTGCCATAAATCTAATCGTTGGTTCCTCCATGTAGTTGTGTGAGGGGCAGCATACAGTTAAGGAGTTCCCGGAAGAGCTGTTTAGCCAGCTGGTATTTGTAGTACCTGATCGCAGGCTGTTCCTGACTAGGCTCTTGTCTTGATCCTCTGCTACTGGAGATGTGCAAACTGGTTTGAAACGAGCCGGGTTCATTACAAATTTTCTAAAAATTTAGGCTTCAGCCAAATCTGAGAATATGGAGGTCTCCACCCACAAATCATACACTGAGGTCTCAGAGTATAGTAAGTGGAGGTGCAGTAAAATAATGAACTGTCACAGGCCTCAGTGATGTCACCCAGGAGACCAGAGGAGTACCTGCGAAGGAGCTCAGGAATGGTGAGGAAAGATGAGTATGACTTTATTTGTCCGCAACTCCCCTGGGACCAGTGTATAATAAAAGCTCTCATGGCTGAGACTGGAAAACAAAACTGGTGGGTGAACTTTGCAAATATTTTCAAAACGAATCTTGCAAGGTTTGTCCTTTTCTAGTTACTTCATTTGGGTCCTGAATGTCTTTTCTGGTGTTGACCTAGACCACATCACTGTGCTGTGACCAGTTTCCCGCTCTGTATTCTGTGACCACATTTCTATTCCTGGATGCTGCTCCTGGCTCTGAATGTGGCCTATTCTTTGATGCCTCTTCTGATATCTACTGGTTCTGGTCCTGGCCCGTTCCTGGATGCTGTTCCTAGTATTCCTGGTTCCAACATTGCCTGACCTGTTGCTGGTATCTCCTGTTTCCGATCTGGTCTACCCTGGTTCCATCAAAGGCCTGTTCCTGGTTCACTGCTGGTTCCCCTAGTTGCATCTCCTAGCCCGTTTTTAATGTCCATGCTACTCTTCCAGTTTCTGGTCTTTCTGATGGCCACACTCCTGGTTCTTTCACGTCCCCCTCTCATGTTCATGCTCCTGGTTCTAGTTCCCAGTCCCTTTCTGATGGCCTTGCTCCTGGTTCCAGTTCCCGGTCCCTTTCTCATGATCATGCTCCTGGTTCCAGTTCCCGGTCCCTTTTTCACGTCCATACTCCTGGTTTAAGTTCCTAATCCCTTTCTAGCGTCCATGCTCCTGGTTCCAGTTCTTGGTCCCTTTCTCATGACCATGTTCCTGGTTCCAGTTCTTGGTCCCTTTCTCACGTCCATGCACCTGGTTCCAGTTCTTGGTCCCTTTCTCACGTCCATGCTCCTGGTCCCTTTCTCACATCCATGCTCCTGGTCCCTTTCTCACATCCATGCTCCTGGTTCCAGTTCTTGGTCCCTTTCTCACGTCCATGCTCCTGGTTCCAGTTCTTGGTCCCTTTCTCACGTTCATGTTCCTGGTTCCAGCTACTGGTCCTTTTCTCACGTCCATGCTCCTGGTTCCAGTTCTTGGTCCCTTTCTCACGTCCATGCTCCTGGTCCCTTTCTCACATCCATGCTCCTGGTTCTAGTTCTTGGTCCCTTTCTCACGTCCATGCGCCTGGTTCCAGTTCTTGGTCCCTTTCTCACATCCATGCTCCTGGTCCCTTTCTCACATCCATGCTCCTGGTTCCAGTTCTTGGTCCCTTTCTCACGTCCATGCTCCTGGTTCCAGTTCTTGGTCCCTTTCTCACGTTCATGTTCCTGGTTCCAGCTACTGGTCCTTTTCTCACGTCCATGCTCCTGGTTCCAGTTCTTGGTCCCTTTCTCACGTCCATGCTCCTGGTCCCTTTCTCACATCCATGCTCCTGGTTCTAGTTCTTGGTCCCTTTCTCACGTCCATGCGCCTGGTTCCAGTTCTTGGTCCCTTTCTCACATCCATGCTCCTGGTCCCTTTCTCACGTCCATGCGCCTGGTTCCAGTTCTTGGTCCCTTTCTCACGTCCATGCTCCTGGTCCCTTTCTCACATCCATGCTCCTGGTTCTAGTTCTTGGTCCCTTTCTCATGTCCATGCTCCTGGTTCCAGTTCTTGGTCCCTTTCTCACGTCCATGCTCCTGGTCCCTTTCTCACATCCATGCTCCTGGTTCCAGTTCTTGGTCCCTTTTTCACGTCCATGCTCCTGGTTCCAGTTCTTGGTCCCTTTTTCACGTCCATGCTCCTGGTTCCAGTTCTTGGTCCCTTTTTCACGTCCATGCTCCTGGTTCCAGTTCTTGGTCCCTTTTTCTCGTCCATGCTCCGGGTTCCAGTTCTTGGTCCCTTTTTCTCGTCCATGCTCCGGGTTCCAGTTCTTGGTCCCTTTTTCACGTCCATGCTCCTGGTCCCTTTCTCACGTCCATGCTCCTGGTTCCAGTTCTTGGTCCCTTTCTCACGTCCATGCTCCTGGTTCCAGTTCTTGGTCCCTTTTTCACGTCCATGCTCCTGGTTCCAGTTCTTGGTCCCTTTTTCACGTCCATGCTCCTGGTTCCAGTTCTTGGTCCCTTTTTCACGTCCATGCTCCGGGTTCCAGTTCTTGGTCCCTTTTTCACATCCATGCTCCTGGTTCTAGTTCTTGGTCCCTTTCTCACGTCTATGCTCCTGGTCCCTTTCTCACGTCCATGCGCCTGGTCCCTTTCTCACGTCCATGCGCCTGGTCCCTTTCTCACGTCCATGCGCCTGGTCCCTTTCTCACGTCCATGCGCCTGGTCCCTTTCTCACGTCCATGCGCCTGGTCCCTTTCTCACGTCCATGCGCCTGGTTCCAGTTCTTGGTCCCTTTCTCACGTCCATGCTCCTGGTTCCAGTTCTTGGTCCCTTTTTCTCGTCCATGCTCCGGGTTCCAGTTCTTGGTCCCTTTTTCACATCCATGCTCCTGGTTCTTGGTTCCTTTCTCACGTCCGTGCGCCTGGTCCCTTTCTCACGTCCGTGCGCCTGGTCCCTTTCTCACGTCCGTGCGCCTGGTCCCTTTCTCACGTCCGTGCGCCTGGTCCCTTTCTCACGTCCGTGCGCCTGGTTCCAGTTCTTGGTCCCTTTTTCTCGTCCATGCTCCGGGTTCCAGTTCTTGGTCCCTTTTTCACGTCCATGCTCCTGGTCCCTTTCTCACATCCATGCTCCTGGTTACAGTTCTTGGTCCCTTTTTCACGTCCATGCTCCTGGTTCCAGTTCTTGGTCCCTTTTTCACGTCCATGCTCCTGGTTCCAGTTCTTGGTCCCTTTTTCTCGTCCATGCTCCGGGTTCCAGTTCTTGGTCCCTTTTTCTCGTCCATGCTCCGGGTTCCAGTTCTTGGTCCCTTTTTCACGTCCATGCTCCTGGTCCCTTTCTCACGTCCATGCTCCTGGTTCCAGTTCTTGGTCCCTTTCTCACGTCCATGCTCCTGGTTCCAGTTCTTGGTCCCTTTTTCACGTCCATGCTCCTGGTTCCAGTTCTTGGTCCCTTTTTCACGTCCATGCTCCTGGTCCCAGCTTCTGGATATAATAGTGTGTTTCAAGTAAAGTAATATTTAACCGTAAGGGGCCCAAAGAACAATAGAAAATTATCCGAATTATAAATGGGAAGTAAGAGCCCGCAGCCTCAATCCTTCTTTCATCTCCCTAGCCATAGAGATTTGGAAGGTCTCCTATGAAGTAGTTAATTCCTCCATTGCCTCCTTGATGACTCAACAGTTGGAAATTAATTTGACCCAAGAAATATAATGAGAATTGTCTCGGAACAATCCCAGTGTGGTTATATTTTTTTCCCGTGGCGCCGTATCCTCCTTCCTCCAGAAATGGCACAGTAAATACCGATCTTCTGCTCCATGGGGAACGGGGAATTGAGAAGATTATTGCTTCTTAGAACACGAGATGACCCAGCATGTGGTTGTCAAGGCTTTACGAGATATACATCTTCCCTTTAAAATTTTGTTCCATATTTTTTTTTTTTTTTTGCCAACCCTACAAGTTCCTACTTGGACCTATAGTAAAATTACTTTACGAGAATTTTCCTCGATGACCTGTCCAAAAACATTTATCTGATCGTCTTTAACAATCTATGAAATACGATATTTTGAGAACCGTGACGAAAGGAAAAGATGATAAAATTCTTAATCTACGGGAAGTCTGTGCTGATCAAGACGGGACATCAACTCCAGCCAGATAATTTATGGGGTGGAATGATGAGTACACGGCTCTCGGTTCCTGTAACATGGCGCCTATAATTTTTTCTGGTATGTAGAGTGATACGGAGATGAGTGGAGAGACTTTTGAATTCCTTGGAGGAGACCATTCTGCAAGAACAAACGATCTTTGATGTCAAGACGTGGCCATCCAAGCATTGACCAGAGATGTCCAGGCTGTGGGTGTAAGATAAAGAAGGAGGAGGTCAATCGTATTGGTGCTATTGATTTTTTGCGATTGGTTTGATGAAAGGAATGGCTCTATGATCCTTGCCATGTCGTGAGATTGGAGAAGACGAAAGAGACGGCAGACAATAAGTGGTTAATGACCTTGAGAAGTCTAAATGCCCAGATGGAAGACAAGACGTTCTGGAGAAACATTGTCCATGAGGTCATCTTAAGTCATTGGCACGTAAAGGCCTCCTCATCCTATACTTCCCCCCCTTAAATTAAAAAAAAATAAAAAATAAAAAAAATTTCAGGTTCCTGCCACATGAAATACTTGGCCCTAAAAGGTTTTATTTGAAAATTTTATGGTATTATTTGTCCAGGGTATAGCAGTGTTATCTTGTCCACTGTGTGATGGTGTTATAGCCCCACTATATAGCATTAGGGATTATTTGCACTATTTGGGAACATGATGCGGTATTATTTGAGCACCGTAGAACAGTTATTGGGGTAGAGTATTGTGGTATTATTTATAGTCTGTATAATATAGTTATTTGGTTGGTGTATGGTGGTATTATTTATAATCTGTATAATATATTTATTTGGGTGGTGTATGATAGTTTTATTTGTACTCTATGTATCCCAGTTATTTTGGCACTCTAAGGCTTTATTGTTTGCATAAAGCAGTTATTTGTGCACTGTGTAGTAGTATTATTTACAGTGCTGGCCAAAAGTTTTGGCACCCTTGCAATTCTGTAAGATAATACTCAATTTCTTCCAGAAAATGATTGCAATCACAAATGCTTTGGTAATAATATCTTCATTTAATTTGTCTTCAATGGAAAACCACAAAAAGAATTGTCAAAAAGCCAAATTGGATATAATTCCACACCAAACATAAAAAAGGGGGTGGACAAAAGTATTGGCACCCTTTGAAAAATCATGTGATGCTTCTCTAATTTGTGTAATTAATAGCACCTGTTACTTACCTGTGGCACATAACAGGTGGTGGCAATAACTAAATCACACTTGCAGCCAGTTGAAATGGATTAAAGTTGACTCAACCTCTGTCCTGTGTCCTTGTGTGTACCACATTGAGCATGGAGAAAAGAAAGAAGACCAAAGAACTGTCTGAGGACTTGAGAAGCAAAATTGTGAGGAAGCATGAGCAATCTCAAGGCTACAAGTCCATCTCCAAAGACCTGAATGTTCCTGTGTCTACCGTGCGCAGTGTCATCAAGAAGTGTAAAGCCCATGGCACTGTGGCTAACCTCCCTAGATGTGGACGCAAAAGAAAAATTGTGCGGATGGTGGCTAAAGAACCTCGACTAACATCCAAACAAGTTCTAGCTGCCCTGCAGTCCGAGGGTACAACAGTGTCAGCCCGTACTATCCGTCGGCGTCTGAATGAAAAGGGACTCTATGGTAGGATACCCAGGAAGACCCCACTTCTGACCCAGAGACAGAAAAAAGCCAAAACTTACCTGAGAAAGCCAAAAACTTTTTGGAAGAATGTTCTCTGGTCAGATGAGACAAAAGTAGAGCTTTTTGGGAAAAGGCATCAACATAGAGTTTACAGGAAAAAAAAAAAAAAAGAGGCCTTCAAAGAAAAGAACACGGTCCCTACAGTCAAACATGGCGGAGGTTCCCTGATGTTTTGGGGTTGCTTTGCTGCCTCTGGCACTGGACTGCTTGACCGTGTGCATGGCATTATGAAGTCTGCAGCATAATGTAGGGCCCAGTGTGAGAAAGCTGGGTCTCCCTCAGAGGTCATGGGTCTTCCAGCAGGACAATGACCCAAAACACACTTCAAAAAGCACTAGAAAATGGTTTGAGAGAAAGCACTGGAGACTTGTAAAGTGGCAGCAATGAGTCCAGACCTGAATCCCATAGAACACCTGTGGAGAGATCTCACAATGGCAGTTTGGAGAAGGCGCCCTTCACATCTCAGGGACCTGGAGAAATTCCAGCAGAGCATTGGAAGAAACTCATTGATGGTTACCGGAAGCGGTTGTGCGCAGTTATTTTGTCTAAAGGTTGTGCTACCAAGTATTAGGCTGAGGGTGCCAATACTTTTGTCCGGCCCATTTTTGGAGTTTTGCGTAAAATGATCAATGATTTGACTTTTTTTTCATTCTCTTTTGTGTTTTTTCATTGCAAGCAAAATAAATGAAGATCTTATTACCAAAGCATTTGTGATTGCAATCATTTTCTGGAAGAAACTGAGTATTATCTGACAGAATTGCAGGGGTGCCAATACCTTTGGCCAGCACTGTATATGCTGTTATTTGGGCACTATATCACAGTATTTTTGTACTCGTTAATTTGTTAACTTAATAATTAATTGTATAACACTAATAGGGAAATATACTGTATGGTGGTATTATTTGGACTGTATATAACCCAGTTTTTTGGGCACTATATGGTGGTATTCTTTTGTACTCTTTTGTAACACTGTTATTTGGGCATTGTGTGGTGGTATTATTTGTACTCTGTATAAAACTGTTATTTGGGTCCTTTTCTAAAACTATTTGGTTACCAGTTTTTAAGGATTTTTACATGGTTATCTTTAGAGCATAAGGGTGAGCGAAACATAATCTGTAAGTGACTATTAAGATTCTTATCTCCACTTACTTTGGTAATATATATTTGACCAAGAATTGTAATCTGGAATTTTAGCCAATAACAGTTGTATGGCTCCCTATAGTGACTTGGTTCAAGCCATAGCTTTTTATTAGGCCACGCCCACTTTGTACCATAATATACTCCAATATAACTGTAAGGTCAGGTCTACGGAATCCTACAGCACATCAGAGAACACGGGGTGATAACATAGCACATGTCCTGTCTGTATGTACAAGGGTGAGGATGAGGCCAAAGTGTTCATCATCCAGTGATTAATAATCATCTGGGAACGGAGCAAAAGAAGCCCTGATGATGAAATATGAGAGAGTCCAAATATACAAAAATATCTATATTAATAATACCAATACAGTGTAACCTGAGAAACAGCCATAACATAACAACAACCCAAAGTACTTGGCTCATCGTCTCTTAACCTATCTGCCCAACTGATGTAAAACTACAACTCTCAGCATACCCTGACGGAGAAGACTGTATAGGAGGCAATATACATAGGAGCAGTATTATAGTAGTTATATTCTTGTACATAGGAGCAGTATTATAGTAGTTATATTCTTGTACATAGGGGTAGTATTATAGTGGTTATATTCTTGTACATAGGGGCAGTATTATAGTAGTTATATTCTGGTACATAGGAGTAGTATTATAGTAGTTATATTCTTGTACATAGGAGCAGTATTATAGTAGTTATATTCTTGTACATAGGAGCAGTATTATAGTAGTTATATTCTTGTACATAGGAGCAGTATTATAGTAGTTATATTCTTGTACATAGGAGCAGTATTATAGTAGTTATATTCCTGTACATAGGAGGTAGTATTATAGTAGTTATATTCTTGTACATAGGAGCAGTATTATAATAGTTATATTCTTGTACATAGGAGCAGTATTATAGCAGTTATATTCTTGTGCATAGGAGCAGTATTATAGTAGTTATATTCTTGTACATAGCAGCAGTATTATAGTAGTTATATTCTTGTACATAGGAGTAGTATTATAGTAGTTATATTCTTGTACATAGGAGCAGTATTATAGTAGTTATATTCTTGTACATAGGGGCAGTATTATAGTAGTTATATTCTTGTACATAGGGGGTAGTATTATAGTAGTTATATTCTTGTACATAGGAGCAGTATTATAGTAGTTATATTCTTGTACATAGGGGGTAGTATTATAGTAGTTATATTCTTGTACATAGGAGCAGTATTATAGTAGTTATATTCTTGTACATAGGAGCAGTATTATAGTAGTTATATTCTTTTACATGGGAGCAGTATTATAGTAGTTATATTCTTGTACATAGGAGCAGTATTATAGTAGTTATATTCTTGTACATAGGAGCAGTATTATAGTAGTTATATTCTTGTACATAGGAGGTAGTATTATAGTAGTTATATTCTTGTACATAGGAGCAGTATTATAGTAGTTATATTCTTGTACATAGGAGCAGTATTATAGTAGTTATATTCTTGTACATAGGAGCAGTATTATAGTAGTTATATTCTTGTACATAGGAGCAGTATTATAGTAGTTATATTTTTGTACATAGGAGTAGTATTATAGTAGTTATATTCTTGTACATAGGGTTAGTATTATAGTAGTTATATTCTTGTACATAGGAGGTAGTATTATAGTAGCTATATTCTTGTACATAGGAGCAGTATTATAGTAGTTATATTCTTGTACATAGGAGCAGTATTATAGTAGTTATATTCTTGTACATAGGGGGCAGTATTATAGTAGTTATATTCTTGTACATAGGAGTAGTATTATAGCAGTTATATTCTTGTACATAGGGGGCAGTATTATAGTAGTTATATTCTTGTACATAGGAGCAGTATTATAGTAGTTATATTCTTGTACATAGGAGCAGTATTATAGTAGTTATATTCTTGTACATAGGAGGTAGTATTATAGTAGTTATATTCTTGTACATAGGAGCAGTATTATAGTAGTTATATTCTTGTACATAGGAGCAGTATTATAGTAGTTATATTCTTGTACATAGGAGGTAGTATTATAGTAGTTATATTCTTGTACATAGGAGCAGTATTATAGTAGTTATATTCTTGTACATAGGAGCAGTATAATAGTAGTTATATTCTTGTACATAGGAGTAGTATTATAGTAGTTATATTCTTGTACATAGGAGCAGTATTATAGTAGTTATATTCTTGTACATAGGAACAGTATTATAGTAGTTATATTCTTGTATATAGGAGCAGTTTATAGTAGTTATATTCTTGTACATAGGAGCAGTATTATAGTAGTTATATTCTTGTACATAGGAGTAGTATTATAGTAGTTATATTCTTGTACATAGGAGGTAGTATTATAGTAGCTATATTCTTGTACATAGGAGCAGTATTATAGTAGTTATATTCTTGCACATAGGGGCAGTATTATAGTAGTTATATTCTTGTACATAGGAGCAGTATTATAGTAGTTATATTCTTGTACATAGGAGTAGTATTATAGTAGTTATATTCTTGTACATAGGAGCAGTATTATAGTAGTTATATTCTTGTACATAGTAGCAGTATTATAGTAGTTATATTCTTGTACATAGGGGGCAGTATTATGGTAGTTATATTCTTGTACATAGAGGGCAGTATTATAGTATTTTTGGTTACTGTTTCTGTCTTATCACCAGTGACTGAGGTTGTTCTTTAGTATACAATCCTTTGCCTTCTCCATGTTGTCTTCCTGTCCACCCGGTGTTGCTTTTAGACTTACTTTCCGGGCTATACCACCCTGTCAGTGTTGACACCTCATACGTTTCACAATGCGCTGTGCGGATAATTGGGAAACGCTGACATTATGACAGGGTCGTGGGCTGCTAACGTTACTCTCGCCAAGACATTGGATTATCCTGACTGCTGGAAACTGACGTGGTTGGCGGCGCTCCAACTCAGTCTTCGCATGTCTCTAAATAAGGTCAGGTATTGGGGTCCAGATGCAATCTGCAGGTTTTATATCAGATTCAGACTGAGGACCTGGAGACTATAGAGCGGGAATGAGTCTTAGAGGAGGCTGAGGCAGATGGTCAGTGTCTATACGGGGTTAATGAGTATAAACCTGCCCTATTCAGACTGATTATCTCTGACTCGGCTGCCAGAAGTAGTGAGATGTGCAGGTGCAGACATTGCAATATTTTATACATACACACGTGGACAAAATTGTTGGTACTCCTCGTTTAATGAAAGAAAACCCACAATGGTCACAGAAATAACTTGAATCTGACAAAAGTAATAATATATAAAAATTCTATGAAAATGAACCAATGAAAGTCAGACATTGCTTTCCAACCATGCTTCAACAGAATTTTTTTATAAAAGAAAACTCATGAAACAGGCCTGGACAGAAATGAGGGTTCCCTTAACGTAATATTTAGTTGCACAACCTTTTGAGGCAATCCCTGCAATCAAACGATTCCTGTAACTGTCAATGAGACTTCTGCACCTCTCAGCAGGTATTTTGGCCGCTCCTCATGAGCAAACTGCTCCAGTTGTCTCGGGTGTGAAGGGTGCCTTTTCCAGACGGCATGTTTCAGCTCTTTCCAAAGATGCTGAATAGGATTTAGGTCAGGGCTCATAGAAGGCCACTTCAGAATAGTCCAATGTTTTCCTCTTAGCCATTCTTGGGGGTTTTTAGCTGTGTGTTTTGGGTCATTATCCTGTTGTAAGACCCATGACCTGCGACTGAGACCAAGCTTTCTGACACTGGGCAGCACATTTCTCTCTAGAATCCCTTGATAGTCTTGAGATTTCATTGTACCCTGCACAGATTCAAGACACCCTGTGCCAGATGCAGCAAAGCAGCCCCAGAACATAACAGAGCCTCCTCCATGTGTCACAGTAGGGACAGTGCTCTTTTCAAGATAGGCTTCATTTTTCCGTCTGTGAACATAGAGCTGATGTGCCTTGCCCAAAATATTGATTTTTTTTCTCATCTGTCCATAGGACATTCTCCCAGAAGCTTTGTGGCTTGTCAGCATGTAGTTTGGCAAATTCCAGTTTTGTCAGATTCAAGTTATTTCTGTGACCATTGTGGGGTTTTCTTTCATTAGACGAGGGGGACCAACAATTTTTTCCACGTGTGTTTATATGTATTATACATAGTGGCGTAACTAAAGTCTTGTGGGCCCCGGTGCACACCTTTGTCCCTACCCCCTCCCTACAGTGTATTGATAGTGATGGGTTCTGCAGCGATATCTCAGATACTTGACTGGGATACAACTCTAGTACCCACAACTGCAGTTATCAAGAATATGATGAGTGAGCAGCGCAGCGCCCGGCATGTAAACAATACTGAGCTGTGTGCTATGGGAAACAGCTGATCAGCAGGGTCCTAACAGTCTAAGAGATGTAAGAGATCAGTGGGGGTCCAACACCCGGGTCACCTGCTGATCAATTCTTTGAAGATTCTGTGGTGCTTTTGTGAGCACTGTGACCCCTTCACTATTTACATTGCACAGTGTCTATTTTATAATGACTGTGCAATGTTATTACAGCCTGTAATAGTGCATGGCTGCTATAAAACTGATGGCATGTGACATAAATAGTGAAGGGCCCCACACAGTATGATATGCTGCACAGTGGCCCCATACAGTATTATATGCTCCACAGTGACCCTGCACAGTATTATGTCCCCTGGTGTCCCCCACACAGCATAATATGCTCCAGTCGCCCCTACACCATATTATATACCCAGAGTGACCCCACACAGTATAATATTCCCACAGTGGCCCCCCACAGTATAACATGCTCCAGTCGCCCCTACACCATATTATATGCCCACAGTGACCCCCACAAAGTATAATATGCTCCACAGTGTCCCCCACACAGTATAATATGCTCCACAGTGGCCCCCATACAGTGTTATATGCTTCACAGTGGCCCCCCATACAATGTTATATGCTCCACAGTGGCCCCCACACAGTATAATATGCTCCAAGAGCACCCCTAGAGTCAGTGCTATTATTATACTCTGGAGTTGCCTCAGACCCCAGAGTATAATAAGTAGAGGCCCAGGGGAAGTGATTAAAAATAACAAATACTTATACTCACCTTCCGTCACTTCGCCTGGACATCCTAAGTCCGTCTAGCTGTCTTCAGCATCTTCCTTGGTCGTCTTCTCACAGCAACTGAGATAAATGTGTCCCAGATATCACTGCTGAGGCCTGTGATTGGGCCTCAAGGGTCACATGGGCTGCAATGATGTCATTATGTCGATTAGCCCCATGTGACTGCTGGGGCACAATCACAGGCCCCAGTGCTGACGTCTGGGGTGCGAGACCTAAGTCACAGGCTGGGAGAGCTCCGGATAGGATGCTGAGCCCAGGAGAGGTGAGTATAAGTATTTGTTATTTTTAGTCACCTCCCCTGCGCTGGCATCAATTGGAAAGGGGGCCGGCGACATCCATTAACAATATGTATAGTGGTCGGGGACCCCGGCCATTTCCAGCTGGCTGCGGACCCGTACTTCTCCGAGTCCGGATGCGGTTGCACCCCCTGCGACCGTGATCATTACGCCACTGATTATATACTGAGATAGGAACATCCACATAACAGCCCACATGTACACAGGAGGAAAGAGAGGGATGCGAGATAGATAGATAGATAGATAGATAGATAGATAGATAGATAGATAGATAGATATGAGATAGATAGATAGATATGAGATAGATAGATATGAGATAGATAGATATGAGATAGATAGATATGAGATAGATAGATAGATAGATAGATAGATAGGAGATAGATAGATATGAGATAGATAGATATGAGATAGATAGATATGAGATAGATAGATATGAGATAGATAGATAGATAGATAGATATGAGGTAGATAGATATGAGATAGATATGAGATAGATAGATAGATAGATAGATATGAGATAGATAGATAGATAGATAGATAGATATGAGATAGATATGAGATAGATAGATATGAGATAGATAGATATGAGATAGATAGATATGAGATAGATAGATAGATAGATATGAGGTAGATAGATATGAGATAGATATGAGATAGATAGATAGATAGATAGATATGAGATAGATAGATAGATAGATAGATAGATATTAGATAGATAGATAGATAGATAGATAGATATTAGATAGATAGATAGATAGATAGATAGATAGATTGATAATTAGATTATAATGACATTAGATATTAGATGTATCCAGTCCTGACATCCATGAGGTAAGCCTATCAGTAGTTTCCTCTCTCTGCTGCTCCGCCTGCTTTGCTCCAATGTGTCAGTGCAGATAATACACATCAGAGTCCAACTTATAGAGCTGTGTATAGACTGATACAAGTGTAACAGACCCTCAGCTGTGTGAAATGGACTCGGTTAGGACTCATTTTCAGTTACTGGACATAAGCAAAAATGTTCCCATCTCCTGACAGGAAGCAGAGATCTTGAAAATGATGAAAAACAGAGATGTATAGAAAGTCTATTAGGGGGCTGCGGAACTTTCCATGATACGATAGGTCATCTGTATTTACATAATACTGGGGCCCCTGCTGTTTGTGGCCCCCTGTACAGGTAAGGCGCTGATCCAGAGTGTCAGGAAAGGAGAGGGGTGACCTGACATCTTCAGCACCATGGACAGGGGCAGGACAGGAGTCACAGGTGGCGGGCGCTGCTGACGCCCCACAGGCCAGGACAGGGGGTCACAATGTCACTGCTCTTGTTACATTGTTGTCACGTCCTAGAAGGATTTCTATGGGGAAGATGGCTACTAATGAGAGATATGGTCTCTCCATACAGTGTGTGAAAGGGAAGTGATAACCCTTGTAGGGAGGCAGAAGGGTTGTCAGGACTATATCCAGACAATGGACTCGGTGCGCAGGGTCAGATCACACTGAGGGGCCAAATTGTTGTGTTTCTTAGGTGGTGTAGTCCAGTAGCGGCCCTTATGTTTTGGGGAGTGGGGGCTCAGTGGGCACACGTGATCTAACCGCAGTCATCTGTAGACACATAAGGTAGTTATTGACCAAATGACTGATGATCTGGCTGTCCTCCTGGCACCCCCATATACATGTGTGCAAGTGTTCTCAATAGGGAGAGGGGAATAACTTACTGCAAGACTCCTCTGTATAGTCCAAACTCTTCTGTCCCCTCTAGACCCCTTTATCCCCTTCCAGATTCCTCTATGCCCTCCAAACTCCTTCTGTCCCTTCCAGACTCCTTTGCTCCCTCCAAACCCCTCTTTCTTACTCCAGACCCCTCTGTCTTCTCAACAATCCTAGGTCCTCTCTTAACCCCTATGTCCCCTCCAGACTCCTCTGTCCCCTCCAGACTCTTCTGTCCCCTCCAGACTCTTCTGTCCCCTCCAGACTCCTCTGTCCCCTTCAGACTCTTCTGTCCCCTCCAGACTCCTCTGTCCCCTTCAGACTCTTCTGTCCCCTTCAGACTCTTCTGTCCCCTTCAGACTCTTCTGTCCCCCTCCAGACTCTTCTGTCCCCCTACAGACTCTTCTGTCCCCCTCCAGACTCTTCTGTCCCCCTCCAGACTCTTCTGTCCCCCTCCAGACTCCTTTTGTCCCCCTCCAGTCTCCTTCTGTCCCCTCCAGACTCCTTTTGTCCCCCTCCAGACTCTTCTGTCCCCCTCCAGACTCTTCTGTCCCCTACAGACTCTTCTGTCCCCTCCAGACTCCTTTTGTCCCCCTCCAGACTCCTTCTGTCCCCCCCCAGACTCCTTCTGTCCCCCCCAGACTCCTTCTGTCCCCCCCAGACTTCTTCTGTCCCCCCCCAGACTTCTTATGTTCCCCTCCAGACCCCTCTGTCCCCTCCAGACTCTTCTGTCCCCCTCAAGACTCCTTCTGTCCCCTCCAAACTCTTCTGTCCCCCTCCAGACTCCTTTGCTCCCTCCAAACCCATCTTTTTTTACTCCAGACCCCTTTGTCTTCTCAACAATCCTATGTCCTCCCTTAACCCCTCTGTCTCCTTTAGATTCCTCTGTCCCCTCCAGACTCTTCTGTCCCCTCCAGACTCCTTCTGTCCCCTCCAGACTCCTTCTGTCCCCCTCCAGACTCCTTCTGTCCCCCTCCAGACTCCTTCTGTCTCCCTCCAGACTCCTTCTGTCCCCTTCAGACTCTTCTGTCCCCTCCAGACTCTTCTGTCCCCTCCAGACTCCTTCTGTCCCCTTCAGACTCTTCTGTCCCCTCCAGACTCCTTCTGTCCCCCTCCAGACTCCTTCTGTCTCCCTCCAGACTCCTTCTGTCCCCTTCAGACTCTTCTGTCCCCTCCAGACTCTTCTGTCCCCTCCAGACTCCTTCTGTCCCCTCCAGACTCCTTCTGTCTCCCTCCAGATTCCTTCTGTCCCCCTCCAGACTCCTTCTGTCCCCTTCAGACTCCTCTGTCCCCTCCAGACTCTTCTGTCCACCTCAAGACTCCTTCTGTCCCCTCCAAACTCTTCTGTCCCCCTCCAGACTCCTTCTGTCCCCCTCCAGACTCCTTTGCTCCCTCCAAACCCATCTTTTTTACTCCAGACCCCTTTGTCTTCTCAACAATCCTATGTCCTCCCTTAACCCCTCTGTCTCCTTTAGATTCCTCTGTCCCCTCCAGACTCTTCTGTCCCCTCCAGACTCCTTCTGTCCCCTCCAGACTCCTTCTGTGCCCCTCCAGATTCTTCTGTCCTCCTCCAGACTCCTCTGTCCCCTCCAGACTCCTTCTGTCCCCTCCAGACTCCTTCTGTCCCCCTCCAGACTCCTTCTGTGCCCCTCCAGATTCTTCTGTCCCCCTCCAGACTCCTTCTGTCCCCCTCCAGACTCCTTTGCTCCCTCCAAACCCCTCTTTCTTACTCCAGACCCCTCTGTCCTCTCTGCACTCCTATGCCCCTCTGTCCCCCTCCAGACCCCTCCATCTCCTCCAGACTCTCCCTGCAGCTCGCCCTGTAGGCTGTATTCTGATCACCACCCCTTTGTCTTCCTCTCTAGTGACCACCATGTGCAGCTCTATGTCCTGAGGTGGTCACAATTTCTCTCTTTATCTTCACACTGCACAGTGAAGCACCGACTAAGCTCTGCTACACGGACAAGCTCCACTCTGCTATACTGAAACCCCCAATTCCAATAAACTAACAACCCGAGCTCTGCTACACTGACAACCCGAGCACTGCCATCTCCTGCTCTGGTCCTTCTCTTTTAGTGGGCAGGTTCCTCATGGTCCTGTGATTGGGAGCTCGGTGACACAATCCTTACTGCTACTCCGGCTACAATGACAGGTGTGACATTCCTCACCCACCCTCGGAGCCCCTCCTCACATTCACTTGTCTCTGCTATGTCCCTGCACTAATGGGGGTTCCCAGCCCAGCCCTTGATGTCAGGGCTATAGGGTAGGCTATAGGTGGCCCTTCTAGCAGACTGATACATTGTAACAAACTATCTGGACAGGCGACAGGTTTGTGCTGGTGTTTATATTACTCAGTATTGTTTGGCATGGATACAATGTAACAAACCCTCAGCTGTGAGAATTATTAGGTTAGGTTGTTATTCTGTGGACTAGGAGCCAGACAGCAAGCAGAGATCTTGGTCCTATAGGGTAGGCTATAGGGGGCGGGGGTTCATATAGAGCAAGTAAAAATGACTTAATGCAAATTGCGACAAATATTGACGAATTTGTCACAATTTTTTGTAAAAGGTGATAATTTGACAATTGATGTAATTTATCATTATTTATCGTTTGGCGTAATCCGGCGGTACGGTGACATTTATAGACACAATGAGTGTATAAGGCGCGTTTTTACCATTTTGTGCCAGGGTTGGGGCGATTTTGCTCCTAGAAGTGCGATTTTTGTAGTCGGAGTAATTGTTGAGTTTCTCAGCGCCGGGCGGCCACGCCCACTGAGACGTCGCATATAATAATGAGAAACACGATAAATATGGCTCCGTTATTATGGGTGATATTAGGCGAAAATTGCAATTTTTTGTCGCAGACCATGTGATGAATTCCCCCAAAGCCTGTTGCAGAGGATTGCGATGTCTGGACGCCGGCCCTTTAAGTTTGGTCATGGCAGCGGAGGAGGGGGTTCCTGCTTTCACATCCTCTTCTCAAAAACATTTCTGACCCCCCCACCCCCATGACTCAGTCACCGGTAGTCAGGGGGTCACATCTAGGTTGTATACACTACATCTCAGACATCATTGCATTGTGGTTGCAGCTTTGGATGTGACTAGAGAATGAGACATGATGTTCAGGTCCGGCGCACTCGGCTCATTTTTCTGTATTTTATTTGTTTTTATTGTTCCCTTTCCCTTTTTTTTGTCATTTTTCTTATTATTTTACTGGTTTTCTTACCAGTAAACCTTTCCCGTTCTAGCAGCTGCACTACAACTCCCAGCATGCCTTGTTCAGGCTTTCTGAGCCTTTCATTTACCCACTAGCAGAACACATCAGGTCTGTAAGTCATCTATTGACATAGAATGATGCTGAGACTTGTAGTACGACACCGGCTTTATAGGTTCCCTGGTTTATAGGATGGCGGCCTACATTTAGAGATTGCTGGGTCTTGTAGTTCAGCCCTCCTGTTCTATATGATGGGACTCTTTCTATCAGGTATTGCTGGGTCTTGTAGTTCGGTCTTCTTGTTCTATATGATGGGACTCTTTCTATCAGGGATTGCTGGGTCTTGTAGTTCAGCCTCCTATTCTATATTAAGGGGCTCTTTCTATCAGGGATTGCTGGGTCTTGTAGTTCAGCCTTCCTATTCTATATGATGGGACTCTTTCTATCAGGTATTGCTGGTATCAGGTATTGCTGGGTCTTGTAGTTCGGCCTTCTTGTTCTATATGATGGGAATCTTTCTGATGGGCTTGCTGGGTCTTGTAGTTCAGCCTTCCTATTCTATATGATGGGGCTCTTTCTATCAGGGATTGCTGGGTCTTGTAGTTCAGCCTTCCTATTCTATATGATGGGACTCTTTCTATCAGGTATTGCTGGTATCAGGTATTGCTGGGTCTTGTAGTTCGGCCTTCTTGTTCTATATGATGGGAATCTTTCTGATGGGCTTGCTGGGTCTTGTAGTTCAGCCTTCCTATTCTATATGATGGGACTCTTTCTATCAGGGATTGCTGGGTCTTGTAGTTCAGCCTTCCTATTCTATATGATGGGACTCTTTCTATCAGGGATTGCTGGGTCTTGTAGTTCAGCCTTCCTATTCTATATGATGGGAATCTTTCTATCAGGTATTGCTGGTGTCAGGTATTGCTGGGTCTTGTAGTTCGGCCTTCTTGTTCTATATGATGGGAATCTTTCTGATGGGATTGCTGGGTCTTGTAGTTCAGCCCTCCTATTCTATATGATGGGAATCTTTCTATCAGGTATTGCTGGTGTCAGGTATTGCTGGGTCTTGTAGTTCAGCCTTCCTATTCTATATAATGGGACTCTTTCTATCAGGGATTGCTGGTTCCTGTAGTTCAGCCTTCCTATTCTATATGATGGGAATCTTTCTATCAGGTATTGCTGGTTCCTGTAGTTCAGCCGTCTTGTTCTATATGATGGGACTCTTTTTCCCAGGGATTGCTGGTTCCTGTAGTTCATCCTTCCTATTCTATCGGATGTAGATATTGCTGCCTTGCACTGCACTGGTTCCTGCTGCGGCTGCAGTTCCCGCGGTGTCCTGCAGGGGGCGCCATCCGCGCTGTACAGGGAGAGCTGCCTGACGTCGCCGTGTCCCGCTGACTGCTCTGCTCTTATAGCCCGGGGTGAGCGCTCCGGAGGCAGCAGCAGCAGAGCCCGGCACCTGGAGACATGTCACCCGCAGCCCGAGAGCTGGCCCTGCTCCTGGGGGCCCTGGCCCTGCTCTGTGTGGCCCGGAGCACGCCCGCAAGAGCCCGACCCCGTGAGTACCAGCAGCGTGCAAGAGATAACACAGCGTGACAGTAAGTGTGCAAGAGAAATGACAGGAAAGTGTGCAACAGACAAGAGCAAGTGACAGTAAGTGTGCAAGAGATACAATTATAGCAAAAGTGTGCAAAAGAAGAGTGTCAGAGTAGGTGTGCAACAGATCAGTGTGTGAAGTGACATTAAGTGTGCAAGAGATAAGAGAGTGGGAAATGACAGTAAGTGTGCAATAGATATGACAGAAAAGTGCACTACAGATAAGAGCAGGTGACAGTAAGTGTGCAAGAGAAATGACAGAAAAGTGTGCAACAGACAAGAGGAAGTGACAGTAAGTGTGCAAGAGATAAGAGTGGGAAATGACAGTAAGTGTGCAACAGATATGAGTGAGATATGACAGAAAAGAGCACTACAGATAAGAGCAAGTGAAAGTAACTGTGCAAAAGATAACAGAGGGTGACAGTAAGTGTGCAAGAGATAAGAGAGTGGGAAATGACAGTAAGTGTGCAATAGATATGACAGAAAAGTGCACAACAGACAAGAGCAAGTGACAGTAAGTGTGCAAGAGATACAATTATAGCAAAAGTGTGCAAAAGAAGAGTGTCAGAATAGGTGTGCAACAGATCAGTGTGTGAAGTGATGGTAAGCGTGCAAGAGATAACAGAGGGTGACAGTAAGTGTGCAAGAGATATGATTGAGAAATGACAGAAAAGTGTGCAACAGACAAGAGTAAGTGACAGTAAGTGTGCAAGAGATAAGAATGTCCATGAGAGTGTGTAAGACAGATAAGTGTGAACGGACATAAAAGAATCTGGGGCATGTGTCATAAATTGTGCACATATGAGTGAGCTGACAGTGTCAATTAAGTGTGCAAAATATTTTTTTTCTACACATTGGTTAATACATCAGACAAGTGCACGTGAAATGTCTCCAAATTTACAAATGATCAAGAAATAATTCAGAGACGTTCATAAGTGTGCAAATATAATGTAAGTGTAAATTGTGACTGAATGTAACAGATATGTGAGAAATAGGTTCCCATAAAAGTGCAAGTCAGGTATAAATGAGTGTAAATAGTGACTGCAAGTGCAAAAGAGGTCACACCGGGTAAAGTGTTAGCAAATGTCAAAAATGTTAAGTGAGTGTGAGCTGAAAGTGTAAGCAAAAGATGCATTAAAGGGTCAGCACTATAAATGTGCAAGAAAATAGTAAGACACGTCCAATGGTGCAGAATAAGTGTGTAAGAAGTGCAAGGATATACTGATCAGCACCGATCATGTGATAGCTCAGAGGGAGCAGTGAGGAAAATGTCAGTAAATCTACAGTAAGTGTGAACTGCAGGCAAAGCGTAAGGAGTGTGAGCGGTCATAGCAGGATGTAAACAAACTCACGTGCGTGGTGAAATGACCTGCAGTCCTATGTAACACCACAGATAACACTGTGATAACTCTCTGAGTACAGATAATGTACTAGATGTCACCTGCAGTCCTATGTAACACCACAGATAACACAGTGATAACTCTCTGAGTACAGATAATGTAGTAGATGTCACCTGCAGTCCTATGTAACACCACAGATAACACAGTGATAACTCTCTGAGTACAGGTAATGTAGTAGATGTCACCTGCAGTCCTATGTAACACCACAGATAACACTGTGATAACTCTCTGAGTACAGATAATGTACTAGATGTCACCTGCAGTCCTATGTAACACCACAGATAACACAGTGATAACTCCCTGAGTACAGATAATGTAGTACATGTCACCTGCAGTCCTATGTAACACCACAGATAACACAGTGATAACTCTCTGAGTACAGATAATGTAGTAGATGTCACCTGCAGTCCTATGTAACACCACAGATAACACAGTGATAACTCTCTGAGTACAGATAATGTAGTAGATGTCACCTGCAGTCCTATGTAACACCACAGATAACACAGTGATAACTCTCTGAGTACAGATAATGCAGTAGATGTCACCTGCAGTCCTATGTAACACCACAGATAACACACAGTGATAACTCTCTGAGTACAGATAATGTAGTAGATGTCACCTGCAGTCCTATGTAACACCACAGATAACACAGTGATAACTCTCTGAGTACAGATAATGTAGTAGATGTCACCTGCAGTCCTATGTAACACCACAGATAACACAGTGATAACTCTCTGATTACAGATAATGCAGTAGATGTCACCTGCAGTCCTATGTAACACCACAGATAACACAGTGATAACTCTCTGAGTACAGATAATGTAGTAGATGTCACCTGCAGTCCTATGTAACACCACAGATAACACAGTGATAACTCTCTGAGTACAGACAATGTAGTAGATGTCACCTGCAGTCCTATGTAACACCACAGATAACACAGTGATAACTCTCTGAGTACAGATAATGTAGTAGATGTCACCTGCAGTCCTATGTAACACCACAGATAACACAGTGATAACTCTCTGAGTACAGACAATGTAGTAGATGTCACCTGCAGTCCTATGTAACACCACAGATAACACAGTGATAACTCTCTGAGTACAGATAATGTAGTAGATGTCACCTGCAGTCCTATGTAACACCACAGATAACACAGTGATAACTCTCTGAGTACAGATAATGTAGTAGATGTCACCTGCAGTCCTATGTAACACCACAGATAACACAGTGATAACTCTCTGAGTACAGATAATGTAGTAGATGTCACCTGCAGTCCTATGTAACATCACAGATAACACACAGTGATAACTCTCTGAGTACAGATAATGTAGTAGATGTCACCTGCAGTCCTATGTAACACCACAGATAACACAGTGATAACTCTCTGAGTACAGATAATGGAGTAGATGTCACCTGCAGTCCTATGTAACACCACAGATAACACAATGATAACTCTCTGAGTACAGATAATGTAGTAGATGTCACCTGCAGTCCTATGTAACACCACAGATAATACAGTGATAACTCTCTGAGTACAGATAATGTAGTAGATGTCACCTGCAGTCCTATGTAACACCACAGATAACACAGTGATAACTCTCTGAGTACAGATAATGTAGTAGATGTCACCTGCAGTCCTATGTAACACCACAGATAACACAGTGATAACTGTCTGAGTACAGATAATGTAGTAGATGTCACCTGCAGTCCTATGTAACACCACAGATAACACAGGGATAACTCTCTGAGTACAGATAATGTAGTAGATGTCACCTGCAGTCCTATGTAACACCACAGATAACACAGTGATAACTCTCTGAGTACAGATAATGTAGTAGATGTCACCTGCAGTCCTATGTAACACCACAGATAACACACAGTGATAACTCTCTGACTACAGATAATGTAGTAGATGTCACCTGCAGTCCTATGTAACACCACAGATAACGCAGTGATAACTCTCTGAGTACAGATAATGTAGTAGATGTCACCTGCAGTCCTATGTAACACCACAGATAACACAGTGATAACTCTCTGAGTACAGATAATGTAGTAGATGTCACCTGCAGTCCTATGTAACACCACAGATAACACAGTGATAACTCTCTGAGTACAGATAATGTAGTAGTGTCACCTGCAGTCCTATGTAACACCACAGATAACACAGTGATAACTCTCTGAGTACAGATAATGTAGTAGATGTCACCTGCAGTCCTATGTAACACCACAGATAACACAGTGATAACTCTCTGAGTACAGATAATGTAGTAGTGTCACCTGCAGTCCTATGTAACACCACAGATAACACAGTGATAACTCTCTGAGTACAGGTAATGTAGTAGATGTCACCGGCAGTCCTATGTAACACCACAGATAACACAGTGATAACTCTCTGAGTACAGATAATGTAGTATATGTCACCTGCAGTCCTATGTAACACCACAGATAACACACAGTGATAACTCTCTGACTACAGATAATGTAGTAGATGTCACCTGCAGTCCTATGTAACACCACAGATAACGCAGTGATAACTCTCTGAGTACAGATAATGTAGTAGATGTCACCTGCAGTCCTATGTAACACCACAGATAACACAGTGATAACTCTCTGAGTACAGATAATGTAGTAGATGTCACCTGCAGTCCTATGTAACACCACAGATAACACAGTGATAACTCTCTGAGTACAGATAATGTAGTAGATGTCACCTGCAGTCCTATGTAACACCACAGATAACACAGTGATAACTCTCTGAGTACAGATAATGTAGTAGTGTCACCTGCAGTCCTATGTAACACCACAGATAACACAGTGATAACTCTCTGAGTACAGATAATGTAGTAGATGTCACCTGCAGTCCTATGTAACATCACAGATAACACAGTGATAACTCTCTGAGTACAGATAATGTAGTAGATGTCACCTGCAGTCCTATGTA